>JACEFZ010001510.1:0-17500 GCA_014155875.1 Cepaea nemoralis
TAAAATTTTTGGAAAAAAAACCCAAAATTAAAGCCCCCAAAAATTTTTAAAAAAACTTTTTTTGATTGAAAGATTACAATACCCCTAATAGACTTATGCAACTTGCTTCACTGAAACATTTCTAAACACAAATAGAATTATTAAACTATTTTAATTGAAAGATTACAATACCACTAATAGACTTATGCAAATTGCTTCACTGAAACATTACTAAACAAAATAGAAATTTTAAAATATTTGATTGAAAGATTAAATACCACTAAAGACTTTGAATTTTACAAAAAATTTAAACAAAAAAATTAAATTAAAAAATTGTTGAAAATTACATACCACAATGACTTTTAACTTTTATGAAAATTACATAACACAAAAAGACTATTAAAATTTTATGAAAATTACAAAACCCCAATAGACTTTTAACTTTTATGAAAATTACATAAAAACAAAAAGACTAAACTTTTATAAAATTACATACCCCAAAAGATTATAACTTTATAAAATTTATAAACAAAAAGACTTTAAAAATTTTATGAAAATTACAAAACCACAAAACTATAATTTTATAAAAATAAACAAAAATTTAAAATTTTTTTGAAAATTACAAAACCCCTAATAGACTATAACCTTTTTTGAAAATTACATAACACAAAAAAGACTATTAAAATTTTATTTAAAATTTCAAAAAAAAGATTTTAATTTTAAAAATTTCTTTAAAAAAATAGACTATTAAATTTTTATTTAAAATTACAAACCCCAATAGACTTTTAACTTTTATGAAAATTTTAAAAACACAAAAAAGAATATAAAATTTTATTTAAAATTACAAACCCCAATAGACTTTTAACTTTTATGAAAATTACATAACACAAAAAGACTATTAACTTTTATTTAAAATTACAAAACACAATAGACTTTTAACTTTTATGAAAATTACATAACAAAATAGACTATTAAACTTTTAGAAAATTACAAACCACAATAGACTTTTAACTTTTATGAAAATTACTAAACACAAAAAGACTATTAAACTTTTATTTAAAATTTCAAACCCCAAAAAAGACTTTTAAAATTTTATGAAAATTACATAACACAAAAAGACTTTAAAAATTTTATTTAAAATTACAAACCCCAAAAAAGACTTTTAACTTTTATGAAAATTACATAACAAAATAGACTATTAAAATTTTATTAAAAATTACAAAACCCAATAACTTTTAAAATTTTATGAAAATTACATAACCAAAAAAATTTAAAATTTTATTTAAAATTAAAAAACCATAAAGACTTTTAACTTGTTATAAAAACTAAAACACAAATGCTATTAAAAAATTTTATTAAAATTACAATAAATAATGATTTGAAGTTCACTAAACATTTTAAAAAACCCAAAAAAACTATTAAACATTTATTAAAAACAATAATAATAACTTATAAGTTAAAACATTTTAAACACAAATGCTATTAAACATTTATTAAAATTACAATAAATAATGATTTGAATTCTTCACTAAAATTACATCCAAAAAAAACATATTAAACATTTTTTTGAAAGATTAAAAACAATAAAACAATTGCTTATGAAACTTCTTAAAAAAAAACTTTAACATTGAAAATTAAATAATAAAGATTATCAATTGCTTATGAAAAATTTCTAAACAAAATAACAAAATTTAAAAATTTATTAAAGATTAAAAACAATAACACAATTGCTTATGAAAAATTCTATAAACAAAACAATTTAAAATATTTATTGAAAATTAAAACCCCTAATAGACTTTTGCAACTTGCTTCACTGAAACATTACTAAACACAAATAGACATATTAAAAATATTTGATTGAAAGATTACAATAAAAAAAAACTTTTTTCCTAAACAAATAAAAAATAACTTTAAAAATTTTTTTTTAAAAAAAAATAAAACTTTCAATTTTTTAAAAAATTACTAAACACAAATAGACATATTAAAAATATTTGATTGAAAGATTACAATACCACTAAAAGACTTATGCAACTTGCTTCACTGAAAATTACTAAACACAAATAGACATATTAAACTATTTGATTGAAAGATTACAATACCACTAATAGACTTATGCAACTTGCTTCACTGAAACATTACTAAACACAAATAGACATATTAAACTATTTGATTGAAAGATTACAATACCACTAATAGACTTATGCAACTTGCTTCACTGAAACATTACTAAACACAAATAGACATATTAAACTATTTGATTGAAAGATTACAATACCACTAATAGACTTATGCAACTTGCTTCACTGAAACATTACTATAACACAAATAGACATATTAAACTATTTGATTGAAAGATTACAATACCACTAATAGACTTATGCAACTTGCTTCACTGAAACATTACTATAACACAAATAGACATATTAAACTATTGATTGAAAGATTACAATACCACTAATAGACTTATGCAACTTGCTTCATGAAACATTATAAACACAAATAGACATATTAAAATTTGATTGAAAGATTACAATACCACTAATAGACTTATGCAACTTGCTTCACTGAAACATTACTATAAAACAAATAGACATATTAAAATATTGATTGAAAGATTACAATACCACTAATAGACTTATGCAACTTGCTTCACTGAAACATTACTATAACACAAATAGACATATTAAACTATTTGATTGAAAGATTACAATACCACTAATAGACTTAGAACTTGCTTCACTGAAACATTACTATAACACAAATAGACATATTAAACTATTTGATTGAAAGATTACAATACCACTAATAGACTTATGCAACTTGCTTCACTGAAACATTACTATAACACAAATAGACATATTAAACTATTTGATTGAAAGATTACAATACCACTAATAGACTTATGCAACTTGCTTCACTGAAACATTACTATAACACAAATAGACATATTAAACTATTTGATTGAAAGATTACAATACCACTAATAGACTTATGCAACTTGCTTCACTGAAACATTACTATAACACAAATAGACATATTAAACTATTTGATTGAAAGATTACAATACCACTAATAGACTTATGCAACTTGCTTCACTGAAACATTACTATAACACAAATAGACATATTAAACTATTTGATTGAAAGATTACAATACCACTAATAGACTTATGCAACTTGCTTCACTGAAACATTACTATAACACAAATAGACATATTAAACTATTTGATTGAAAGATTACAATACCACTAATAGACTTATGCAACTTGCTTCACTGAAACATTACTATAACACAAATAGACATATTAAACTATTTGATTGAAAGATTACAATACCACTAATGACTTATGCAACTTGCTTCACTGAAACATTACTATAACACAAATAGACATATTAAACTATTGATTGAAAGATTACAATACCACTAATGACTTATGCAACTTGCTTCACTGAAACATTACTAAACAAAATAGACATATTAAACTATTTGATGAAAGATTACAATACCACTAATAGACTTATGCAACTTGCTTCACTGAAACATTACTATAACACAAATAGACATATTAAAACTATTTGATTGAAAGATTACAATACCACTAATAGACTTATGCAACTGCTTCACTGAAACATACTATAACAAATAGACATATTAAACATTGATTGAAAGATTACAATACCACTAATAGTTATGCAACTTGCTTCACTGAAACATTACTATAACACAAATAGACATATTAAACTATTTGATTGAAAGATTACAATACCACTAATAGACTTATGCAACTTGCTTCACTGAAACATTACTATAACACAAATAGACATATTAAACTATTGATTGAAAAGATTACAATACCACTAATAGACTTATGCAACTTGCTTCACTGAAACATTACTAAACACAAATAGACATATTAAACTATTATTGAAAGATTACAATACCACTAATAGACTTATGCAACTTGCTTCACTGAAACATTACTATAAACAAATAGACATATTAAACTATTTGATTGAAAGATTACAATACCACTAATAGACTTATGCAACTTGCTTCACTGAAACATTACTATAACACAAATAGACATATTAAACTATTTGATTGAAAGATTACAATACCACTAATAGACTTATGCAACTTGCTTCACTGAAACATTACTATAACACAAATAGACATATTAAACTATTTGATTGAAAGATTACAATACCACAATAGACACAATTTTGAAAATTATAAACAAATAGACTATAACATTTATGAAAGATTACAATACCACTAATAGACTTATGCAACTTGCTTCACTGAAACATTACTATAACACAAATAGACATATTAAACTATTTGATTGAAAGATTACAATACCACTAATAGACTTATGCAACTTGCTTCACTGAAACATTACTACAACACAAATAGACATATAAATTATTTGATTGAAAGATTACAATACCACTAATAGACTTATGCAACTTGCTTCACTGAAAATTACTACAACACAAATAGAATATTAAACTATTTGATTGAAAGATTACAATACCACTAATAGACTTATGCAACTTGCTTCACTGAAACATTACTACAACACAAATAGACATATTAAACTATTTGATTGAAAGATTACAATACCACTAATAGACTTATGCAACTTGCTTCACTGAAACATTACTACAACACAAATAGACATTTAAACTATTTGATTGAAAGATTACAATACCACTAATAGACTTATGCAACTTGCTTCACTGAAACATTACTACAACACAAATAGACATATTAAACTATTTGATTGAAAGATTACAATACCACTAATAGACTTATGCAACTTGCTTCACTGAAACATTACTATAACACAAATAGACATATTAAACTATTTGATTGAAAGATTACAATACCACTAATAGACTTATGCAACTTGCTTCACTGAAACATTACTATAACACAAAGACATATTAAACTATTTGATTGAAAGATTACAATACCACTAATAGACTTATGCAACTTGCTTCACTGAAACATTACTATAACACAATAGACATATTAAACTATTTGATTGAAAGATTACAATACCACTAATAGACTTATGCAACTTGCTTCACTGAAACATTACTATAACACAAATAGACATATTAAACTATTTGATTGAAAGATTACAATACCACTAATAGACTTATGCAACTTGCTTCACTGAAACATTACTATAACACAAATAGACATATTAAACTATTTGATTGAAAAGATTACAATACCACTAATAGACTTATGCAACTTGCTTCACTGAAACATTACTATAACACAAATAGACATATTAAACTATTTGATTGAAAGATTACAATACCACTAATAGACTTATGCAACTTGCTTCACTGAAACATTACTATAACACAAATAGACATATTAAACTATTTGATTGAAAGATTACAATACCACTAATAGACTTATGCAACTTGCTTCACTGAAACATTACTATAACACAAATAGACATATTAAACTATTTGATTGAAAGATTACAATACACTAATAGACTTATGCAACTTGCTTCACTGAAACATTACTATAACACAAATAGACATATTAAACTATTTGATTGAAAGATTACAATACCACTAATAGACTTATGCAACTTGGCTTCACTGAAACATTACTATTAACACAAATAGACATATTAAACTATTTGATTGAAAGATTACAATACCAATAATAGACTTATGCAACTTGCTTCACTGAAAACATTACTATAACACAAATAGACATATTAAACTATTTGATTGAAAGATTACAATACCACTAATAGACTTATGCAACTTGCTTCACTGAACATTACTACTATAACACAAATAGACATATTAAACTATTTGATTGAAAGATTACAATACCACTAATAGACTTATGCAACTTGCTTCACTGAAACATACTATAACACAAATAGACAATTTAAACTATTTGATTGAAAGATTACAATACCACTAATAGACTTATGCAACTTGCTTCACTGAAACATTACTACAACACAAATAGACATATTACACTATTTGTTGAAAGATTACAATACCACTAATAGACTTATGCAACTTGCTTCACTGAAACATTACTATAACACAAATAGACATATTAAACTATTTTATTGAAAGATTACAATACCCCTAATAGACTTATGCAACTTGCTTCACTGAAACATTACTATAACACAAATAGACATATTAAACTATTTGATTGAAAGATTACAATACCACTAATAGACTTATGCAACTTGCTTCACTGAAACATTACTATAACACAAATAGACATATTAAACTATTTGATTGAAAGATTACAATACCACTAATAGACTTATGCAACTTGCTTCACTGAAACATTACTATAACACAAATAGACATATTAAACTATTTGATTGAAAGATTACAATACCACTAATAGACTTATGCAACTTGCTTCACTGAAACATTACTACAACACAAATAGACATATTAAACTATTTGATTGAAAGATTACAATACCACTAATAGACTTATGCAACTTGCTTCACTGAAACATTACTATAACACAAATAGACATATTAAACTATTTGATTGAAAGATTACAATACCACGAACAGAAGTATTAAACTGGCTTCATTGAAAGATTACAGTACCACTAATAGACCTATTACACTGATTTCACTGAAAGATTTTTTTTTTTTAAATTCGCATATCCTTTTACAGGACATCGCGGTCAACAGCAGCATCTTTCAGCTGAATGTTGATTTCTTGGCAAGATTACGCTCAGTAGTTTGCCATTGCTTTCTGAGCGGCCGGCGCAGTTATCCCGCAAGTCACCAGCGGGGGACGAACCGCTCCCAGCTCTCGCCCGCTACGAGACTCTGCGTGATAAACGGGATTACGGAGAAAGTGTTGTAACCCCTCGGCCAGAGAGACGGCACTGAAAGATTACAATATCAAAAATAGACTTATTAAACTATTCGATTGAAAGATTAAATTACCACTAATAGACTTATTTAACTTACTTCACTCAAGGATTACAGTACGACAAATAGACTTATTAAACTTACTTCACTGAAAGATTACAATAACACAAATAAACTTATTAAACTAAATTCATTGAAAGATTATAGTACCACTAATAGCGTTACTAAACTGACTTAATTGAAAGATTAAAATACAACAAATATACTTATTAAACTAACTTCATTGAAAGATTACAGTACCACTAATATACTTATTCAATTGACTTCATTGAAAAATTACAATACCACTAATAGATTTATTAAACTTATTTCATTGTAAGATTACAATACCACTAATAGATTTATTACCGGTCTATGTGGCTAAGGGCTTGCGAACGCGGTTTGTGAGCTCGTATACCCGGGTTCGAAACACGGCGGTGCTGGTTTTTTTTTGAAAAAGGTACAGGGGCCGGTCGTTCAGAAGGCAATGGCAAACTACTGAACGTAACACTTGCCTAGTACATCAACAGCAGCTGAAAATGCTGGTGTTGATTGCAACATCCCGTAAGGGATACGCAACAAAATTTTTAATAGATTTATTAATCTTATTTCATTGTAAGATTACATTACCACTAATAGACTTATTAATCTGACTTGATTGAAAGATTACTACATTACTAATAGACGTATTAAACTTACTTGATTGACAGACTACAACATTATGCATGTATGAACACATAACCATCAGTGAATTATTACACTAACAGAAGTGGATAGTTCAAAATAAAATCTCCTAGTGAGAGATTGAGATGTGTTATTACAAATCAGTGATAATTAGTAACTATAATAGAGATGAATTTTAACAACGAAAGTGATGATTTATTATACTAACTGTGATTATTTAATATACTGACAGTAATGATGTATTACAATGTCAGTCATGGTTGCTTTATAACAACATTGACGATTTATTACAACAGTGATGATGCATTAGATTACATCCTGATGTATGATGTAATAGATTACATCCTGATTAGCAGAAGGTTTCGATATGCATTAACAGTCGTAAAAACAGTTCCAAATGCAGACTGTTAAAGTGCTCACAGATTAATTATGGGCACAATGAGGGTAAAGTTAAAGAAAGTCAAGCATACAACAAGACATCTTCAATATGATTTGTGCAAACCTGACAAAGAAATACAAGCTAATTGTAACACTGCAATAAAGAACACATCTGATATATTGTCTGATCCAGAGATCCTATTTCAAGATGTGGATGATCAATGGGAAATGTTGAAGAATTCAATCAGTTGTGCTGCAGAAAAAAACTATTCAAAATTAAAGAAATTGGGTTGTAAGACATGGATGACTGAAGACATTTTACAACTAATGGAAACAAGAATAAAGAATAAAATTAATCCTTCCAAATATGGGGAAATTCACATGAAAGTCATAATATTATGTAAGGAGGCAAAAGAATCATGGCTTGAGAAAAACTGCATTGAAATTGACAAACAACACGACAGTAAAAATACAAAACTAATGCACAAAAGAATTAAGGAGTTTACTAATCAAAGAACACATACATCAGCAGGTTGCCTTTATACAAAAGATGGGAAAATCATAATAGAAAAAGATCAGATGTTACATGTAAGGTCAGATTATGTGAAAAACCTTTATGATGATAACAGAGAAGAAAAGTATAATATGCAAAATAATAATGAAGGACTATCAATTTTTTGAAGATGGAGGTTCAGAATGCTTTTAACCATATGAAATCTGGCAGGACTCCCTGTTCAGACAGCATCACAACAGAAATGATTAATGCTTTAGAAGAATATGGAATAGATAAAGTTTTTTTTTTTTGTGTGTTGTTTGTCCATCAAGAATGATGATGACCATTCATTTCATCCAGTGGGGTTGAAGGTGTGGAGCCGTGGGTTCTAAGATGGCTGATAAGGCCTATTTTGGCTCGAAATGTTCTTTGACAATGTGGACAAAGAATGCTTGACCTCTCTGGAGGAGGATTTCCTGCAGTGGTTTTTCTGTCCTGCCTTTTCTTCACAGCTCTTGCAGTCCTGGTTGCCTCACATATGACTGCACCTTTGCGCAATGATGCACGCCACGAATTTCGGTCTCTGGCTGCAGCCTCCCAGGTGTCATGATGAATTCCAAAAGCATTCAGTGAAATTTTCAGAGTGTCTTTAAAACGTTTCCTCTGGCCACCTTGGGAGCGTTTACCACAACGCAGTTCGCTGTAAAAAATTCGTTTAGGGAGCCTGTGATCTGGCATGCGAGTCAAGTGACCAGCCCAGCGAATCTGATTCTTCATCAGTAGAGTGTGGATACTGGGCATGGATGCTCTTTCTAGGACTTCAGTGTCTGGAATCTTGTCTTGCCATTTAATCTTCAGTAGCTTCCTTAGGCAGACTGTGTGGAAGTGGTTTAATTTCCTAGCGTGTCGCTGATAAACAGTCCAGGTTTCACAAGCATATAGCAGTGTGGATAATACAACTGCTTTGTAGACTTTTAGCTTTGTTTGCAGGCTTATTCCAGTTCTGTCCCATACATTCTTGTACAGTCTGCCAAAGGCTGCACTGGCCTTGGAGATTCTTGCATTCACTTCGTCATCGATTGTGGCAGCTTGTGACAGGGTGCTGCCAAGATAGGTAAATTTGTCCACAACACTTAGTCTATGATCATTCACTTTGATATTCGGCACAGTGTGATTATTCCCTGGAGCTGGCTGGTACATAACTACAGTCTTCTCCAAGTTGATATTGAGCCCAAAGTTGGCACAGGCATGTGAGAAAGCTGAAACATTATGTTGCATGTCCGCCTCTGAGTTGGCGTATAGAGCGCAATCATCAGCAAACAGGAGCTCTCTGACGGTGCCGCTGTTAATTTTGGTTTTAGCTTTCAGCCTTCTGAGATTGAATAACTTTCCATCCATACGGTAGTTGATGTCTATTCCAATGTCGTCGTTCTCGAAGGCATTCATCAACATGGCTGAAAACATGAGGCTGAACAGTGTTGGTGCCAGGACACATCCTTGCTTCACTCCATTGGTGACAGGAAAGGGTTCAGACAGCTCACCATTTTCCTGTACTCTTGCCTGCATGCCGTCATGAAATAGCCGCACTATTTGGACAAACTTTCGTGGACAGCCATATTTTGCCATAATCTTCCACAGTCCTTCTCTGCTGACTGTATCAAAAGCCTTGGTAAGGTCAATGAAAGTGGAGAACATTTCGCAGTTCTGTTCCTGACATTTCTCTTGCAGCTGCCTTGCAGCGAAAATCATGTCAACAGTTCCACGTTCTTTTCTGAAGCCACATTGACTCTCAGGAAGAAGACCTTGATCGAGATGGGCTGTGAGGCGATTGAGAAGAATTCTGGCGAGTATCTTCCCTGCAATTGAAAGCAAGGAGATGCCTCGGTGGTTGTCACAGGATTGGCGGTTTCCTTTACGTTTGTAAAGGTGGACTATTGACGCGTCCTTAAAATCTTGTGGCATGGTCTCGTTCATCCATATGTTTGTGAAGACTTGGTGAAGTTTCTGTTGCACTACTCTCTGAATGTTCTTGAAAGCATCTTTTTTTGATGTTGACTTTGGGTCATTCAAATGTGCCTTGAGGAGAAGATGTTTCTCGGCCAGCAATTGGTTGATGTCTTCGGAATTTTCATCAAACCAGTCTTTATGCTTTCGGGGGGCTGGACTCAGGATTTCCATAGCAGTGTTGTAAATCGTGTCCTTTAGGGCTCTCCAATCTGTTTCTGTATCCTGTTTAGCTTCAGCATTGGGCTTGAGGCGGTCTTCCAGCATATTTTCAAACGACTGCTGCATTTTCTTGCTGTTTAGGCGGGTGACATTTAGCTTTGTTTGCATTTTCGCCCCTTGAGGACGCCGTGGTGGCCTGATGTGGATGTTCATTTTCGAGACAATGAGACGATGGTTTGTCCAACATTCGGCACCACACATGGATTTTGTCACTCGAACGTCTTGTCTGTCACTCCTCCTGACGATGACATAGTCAATGAGGTGCCAGTGTTTCGAGCGAGGGTGCATCCACGATGTCCTATTTCTCATGGGGAGACGGAAAATTGTGTTCGTAATCAGGAGATCATGTTCGGGCACAAGTCTGAAGGAGGCGGAGTCCATTGCTGTTACAATTTCCGACTCCATGCTTTCCAATAATGCCACTCCAAGAGGTGGTGTCCGTGCCTACTCTGGCATTGAAATCCCCAAGGATTATAAGTTTGTCTCCTTTGGGAACAGATGTTAATACATTGTGCAGGTCCTCATAGAACTTATTCTTGACATCATCTTCGTTGGTCATAGTTGGTGCGTAGACACTCACAATGGTTGCGTGCTTCCTTCCATTCAGCAGAGGCAACTTCATGGTCATGAGCCTGTCGTTTACAGCCTTTGGAAATCCAGCTAATTTGCCGACCAGGGCCGACTTAATGGCAAATCCCACACCGGATTGGCGTCTTTCCTCGCTTTTCCTTCCACTCCAGAAAAAATGTGTAGCCGGCACCAATTTCACAAATTTGGCCTTCTTCTGCAAGTCGTGTCTCGCTCAAGGCTGCAATGTCGATGTTGTACCTGCCGAGCTTTCTCCCAATCAGTGCTGTTCGTCTCTCTGGACCCGACGCGCCGTCTCTGTCAAGTAGGGTGCGTACATTCCAAGTTCCAATTGTTAAGGGAATATGGTTTACTCTTTTAGCTTTGCTTGATTTATCTTTCTTTGTATGTCGACCGCAGTTTAGTGTACCCACCAACCGCGGCTAGCTGGTTAGGTAGTGATGAAGCAGACAATGTTTAGGGCACCTTTTCTAGCCCCTTCCTCATGCTATGGAGGTGAGCAGTGTGTTCCTATAGAGGGCTGCTCAGTCGCTCAGGGGGCTGCCGAATCCCACTGCTGCTCCGGTCAGTAGAAGACGACCATATGGCCTGAGCCGCCTGTGTGCAGGTCTGCGACTACGGCTGCCAGCGTACCCACGCCTGCCGCTTTGCCGCTCGCCCATCGCCACAGGGCTTGAAGGTGATATGTGACGTTGGATGAAGAATGACTTGCGCGATGACTTGGATTAAAGTGAGGAAGAGTTGCGCAATTCGTCGACCTCACTCTCTCGCCTGAGTCCATCTGAGTCCAGTGGCAAGACAAGTCGAGACGATTGGAGACGAATACAGGTGCAGTGGATGACCAGGGCGCTCTACGTGCCTTGCCGTGCTCATTACGTTCCACAACGCTTTGCAGGTAAACGCCGTCTTGCCCGTTGAATCAGGAATGATTTCTTCCGCGCAGTCTGCCGAATCCTGTCTTCACATGCTGGGTAGGCATACCCTAGTTTACCTCTTGGTTTGACACCAAATCGGATACCCAGAGTTATATGGGAGGAAACCCATAAAGTTACCAGACTGCTAAATACAATATATTATACTGGAAATATACCTCATGAATTATGTAACTCTGTATTTATTGCAATCCCAAATAAATCAGGAGCCTTGAAATGTGATCAACATTGAACAATTAGTATAATGAGTCACATCACGAATATTTGGTTAAGAATTATCATGCACAGATGTAGGAAGAAACTACAACCTGACATAGGAGAAGAACAATGTGGGTTTTTAGAAGGCAAGAGTACAGTAAATGTTGTGTATATACTGCGAACAGTAATTGGACGTTCTATAGAAGTAAACAAAGATCTACACTTTTGTTTTATTGTCTACACAAAGGCTTTCGATAAAGTGAGACATATCGACATGATAAGGATGATTAAAGTGTTGGAAAAGTCCTTAGACTTGTAAGAACCATATATTGGAAACAACAAGCTGCCATAAGAATTGATAATGAAGTAGGTCGACATCAGCCTATTAAGAAAAGTGTGAGACAGGGATGTGTAATGTTTCCAGATCTTTTTTTTTTCCTGTATAGTGAAAATACAAAAAGATAGGTGCAATGCGAACTAGAGGAGAACCCTTTGACCCAGCTGAAATAATTAACAGCGAAAATGGAGAACCAATAAGTGAACAAAAACAAATCCTAATAAGATGGAAGCAGTATTTCGAACAACTTCTCAACATCCCATCAGATGTCACAGGAATTCAAGAGACCTACACAGATGTCACCGAAGAACTAGAACCAGACATACTAAAAGAATAAATTATAGAAGCCATCATATTAGCCCCATTGAACAAATCACCGGGACAGGATGAAATACCAAATGAACTAATTAAAGCAGCAAGACAAGTAGGAACAGCTTGGCTACATAGACTGTTCAACCATGTTTGGGTATAACAACAGACACCACGAGACTGGGGAAACGCCATAATTATCCCAATTTGGAAAAACAAAGGCAGCAAAAGAGACTGCACGCAATACAGAGGCATTTCACTGTTGAGTCATACTGGGAAAATATTTTGCAAAATTCTTGAAAAAAGCTTACGAACTACTTTAGAACCCCAGCTAAGCGAAACACAACTTGGATTTAGGAAAAACAAAGGATGCACAGATGCAATTTTTCCTCTTAGACAACTAATAGAAAAATCAATCGAATTCAATGAAACACTCTACTTAGCCTTTGTCGACCAAGAAAAGGAATTCGATAGAGTAGATAGAAACAAGTTGTGGCAAATCCTTAAACAATATGGAGTGAGTACACATCTAACAAACCCATGTAGAAGCTTATGCAACAACATGAATGCATAGTGAGAGCAACTGGAGGACACTCAGAACCCTTCACCATAAGATCTGGAGTACGACAAGGTTGTGTCCTGTCCCCTCTCTTGTTCATAACATATATAGACAACTTATGTAAAGAAACCAGCCAAGCAGAGACAGCAAGAATACCACATGACGAGAACACAGAAGAAGAACCATCTGCAAATCTAACCATTAGAGAACTCCTGTTTGCGGACGACCAAGCACTAATAGCAAAATCAGAAGCTGAATTACAAGACCACATGAATAGTCTAAACGAAATGTGTAGGAACGTAACATGAAAATTAGCACAAGCAAAACAGAGGTAATGACTATAACTAAAGAAGAAAAAGCAACAACAATTTTCACCTAAACGAACATCCCTTGAAAAAAGTAAAGAGTTTCAAGTACCTAGGAAGTATAATATCATCAAATGGCAGATCAGAAGACGAGATCGAAAATAGGTGCAATAAGGCAAATCAACTCATTGGACAAATGGCACCAATACTAAAGAACAAACATGTATCAATAACTACTAAGAAAGCACTTTACAACACAATCTTCCTACCAACTCTATGCTACCAATGCAAAACCTGGACAATGAAAGAAAAAGAGAAAAGAAAAATCTCAACAGAAATGAGGTTCCTGAGAAGAATAGGCCTACTCAAAGTATCAAGAAGAGATAAGATCAGAAATGAAGAAATCAGGACTAAAGTTGGGGTTAAAGTAGCACTAGATTTTATTAGAAAGCAGCAAGTCAAATGGTTTGGCCATGCAAGTAGGTTACCAGTCAACAGCATACCACAACAAGCAATGATGTACAGACCATTGGAAACAGAGGAAGAGGCTGACCACGTAAACGTTGGACGGAGGGAATAGCAGAGTCCATGGGAATATCAATATATGAAGCCCATAATCTGGCACTCTCACGAAGTTTATATGTCACCTCTACACCGCAAGGTATAAGAGGAACATGATGAGATGAGATGAGATGAGTGAAAATATTGTCAGAAATATAGAAGATATGTAAGGAATCACCATTGGGGGACGATACATCAATAACATTAGATATGCAGATGATACAGTCTTGATTGCAGACAATGAGCAGGATCTGCAACAATTATTAGATGCGATTGTTGCACACAGTGAACAACTTGGGTTAGAATTAAAGTGTAAGAAGACATATTATGGTCGTCACTGGGAAACAGGAAATACCCCAATATAAAATACAAGTAAATGGGCATATTCTTAAACAAATGAAAGTGAATCGGTACAGTTATCTCGGAACAGTCATAACATCTCAGGGGAGTTGCCTTGAAGAAATTAGAACAAGAATTGCCATTGCGAAGGTAGCCTTTTGCAAGACGAAAAATAAAAATAGACCAATAAAATGACATCGATTGACACGAGAAAAAGAGTGTTGAGATGCTACATAGAACCTGTACTTTTGTATGTATGTGAAGCGTGGACAATGAGCAGTCAAGCTGAAAAACATCTGATGGCTGTGGAAATGTGGTTTCTGAGGAGAAAGTAAAGAATACCATGGACGGACAGAAAAACCAATGAACAAGTCCTTCAAGCAACAAATGAAGATCGTAAAGTAGAGACATTAGACGTAGACAGTCAAAATTTTTTGGGCATATGATGAGAAGAAATAAATTGGAGAACTTGGTGACAACTGGCAAGATGGAAGGGAAGAGACCAAGACGAAGACCGAGCAATAAATACCTGGATGGCTTGGCCACGTGGTATGGTCGAGACGGAAGCACGAAGCTGATGATTGATTACAAAAACAGTAGGTATAATATTACAAAACCAGTAGTAGATTGATTAGAATAACAATAGTAGATAGATTACATGTACCATCTATAGTGTGTTATAACAATATCAGAAGTAGACAGATTACCTTTTTTCTGGCTATAGTGGGTTATTACAACGGCTGTCGTGGGTTACAATAACTGTAGTAGACATATTATATGTTTCCGACCGTAGCGGATTATTACAATAACAGTAGTACACAACTGCCATAAAGATTGATAATGAAGTAGGCCAATATAAGCGTATTAAGAGAGGTGTGAGACAGGGATGTGCAATGTCTCCAGATCTGTTTTCCCTGTACAGTGAAAGTATTTTCAGAAATGTTGAAGATATGAAAGGAATCTTGATTGGGGGTCATAGCATCAACAGCATTAGATATGCAGATAATACAGTATTGATTGCAGACAATGAGAAGGATCTGCAACATTTAGAGATTCGATTGTTGCACACAGTGAACAACTTGGGTTATAATTAAATTGTAAGAAGACATAGATTATGGTCGTCACTAAGAAGAAGGAAATACCACAATGTAATACACAAGTAATTGGGAATATTCCTAATCAAGTGAATCGTTTTAATTATCTAGGAAGAGTTATAACACCTGATGGGAGATGCCTTGAAAAGATTAGAACAAAATTGCCATGGCGAAAGTGGCCATTAGCAAGATGATAAACATACTGACCAATAAAAAGATGTCAATTGAAACGAGAAAGAGAGTGTTGTGGGGATACATAGAACCTGTTCTTTTGTATGGATGTGAACCTTGGACAATGAGCAGACAAGCTGAAAAACATCCGATGACTGCAGAAATGTGGTTTCTGAGGAAAATGCAAAACATACCATGGACAGACAGTGAAAACCAATGAACATGTCCTACAAGAAACAAACAAAAACCATAAACTGATTAGAGAAAATAGACGTAGACAGCCACAATGTTATGGTCATATGAGGAGAATTAAATTGGAGAACTTGGTGACAACTGGCAAGACCGAAAGGAAGAGAACATGGGGTAGACATAGAAGTAAATACCTGGATGGCTTGACCAAGTGGTATGGTCGAGACAAGAACACCGAGCTGATCCACGATTCTGGTGATCGAGTGAGATGGTAAAACATGACCACTCACACTTACAGGCATGAGTACACAGATTGCATGTGTCCGGCTGCAGTGGGTTATTACATGGCTTTAGCGAGTTATTACGAACGAACGAACAGACTTTATATTCAAAAGGTTAAGAATTGGGCACGCAGGCCCGTCTGACATGCTGCCCTTCTTCTCTCTTTTCTATCATACGTTATTTCATTCAACATCAATTATAAAAATAACCTTAGACAATAAAAGAACATAATGCTTTAAAACGCATGGAAAATAATCAATAATATATAACTGACTTAAGCAATGTCTAACATGGTCATTATAAATACCCAAGGAATGTGTCACGTACCATATATAAGGGCATTTTTATTAGCTAGTTGTTGTTTGAGAAAATGTTCCATTTCTTGTTTGGGGGGGGGGGGCGTGCTGGGAGGGGGGGGGGGGGCATGGATTGGAAGCGGTTCTCGCCGCGTTTGTAACTTACGAGATAAGTGAGCCGGCCGCTCAGAAAGTAGTGACAAACTACTGAGTGTCAGCAACCTAGTTTTGTCTAAGTTTAGTCTAAGTCTAAGTCACCACTATTGCTACTGTCCTCTAAACAACACAGTATTCAAAGCAAATACTCCGATCCGTCCTCTACGCTGTCATGTCCCCGTCCGCTTGACTTTCGTTTCGTGTCCAGCCGCGAGCAGGTGACCCGTCGTGCGTCAGCGGGTTTGCGTGCTCGGTACTCCAGCACGCGTTTAGTGACTTGTCAATAGCTTACTCTTCGAGAGTTACCCCTATTAATGGATACTCCTCTTGGTAATGGTTTCCCCACTCTATTCTGGGTAAATCCTGATCATGTCCTGCCATTCCCCTTTTTGGACACGTGTGTGTCTAGTCGGAGAACTGTTCACAGTTCTCCCTGCTATTTCCGTCCCTTCTATTCCTATTTCCTAGATGGGGATGTTATCTC
>JACEFZ010001510.1:22500-67899 GCA_014155875.1 Cepaea nemoralis
GCATAACATTGTAACCCATCTTTTTCTACAGTTTTCATTGAATGGTGTGTGGAAGGACATTCTTTTAAGTTACTGTGCGCCAAGAGCTGGGCGAAACCACGCCGGTCAGACAGATAGACAGACAGACAGTCGGGAACGGGAGAGCTTATATGACTACTTATATGAATTAAATTAGATGCTCCCCACCAGGGACTGGGTGAAGCCGGGCCGGGACAGACAGACAGATAGACAGACAGACAGTCGGGAACGGGAGAGCTTATATGACTACGTATATGAATTAAATTAGATGCTCCCCACCAGGGACTGGGTGAAGCCGGGCCGGGACAGACAGACAAACAGATAGTCGGGAACGGGAGAGCTTATATGACTACGTATATGAATTAAATTAGATGCTCCCCACCAGGGACTGGGTGAAGCCGGGCCGGGACAGACAGACAGACAGATAGTCGGGAACGGGAGAGCTTATATGACTACGTATATGAATTAAATTAGATGCTCCCCACCAGGGACTGGGTGAAGCCGGGCCGGGACAGACAGACAAACAGATAGTCGGGAACGGGAGAGCTTATATGACTACGTATATGAATTAAATTAGATGCTCCCCACCAGGGACTGGGTGAAGCCGGGCCGGTCAGATAGACAGACAGACAGATAGTCGGGAACGGGAGAGCTTATATGACTACGTATATGAATTAAATTAGATGCTCCCCACCAGGGACTGGGTGAAGCCGGGCCCGGTCAGATAGACAGACAGACAGATAGTCGGGAACGGGAGAGCTTATATGACTACTTATATGAATTAAATGAGATGCTCCCCACCAGGGACTGGGTGAAGCCGGGCCGGGTCAGCCAGCCAGACAGACAAACAAGCAGACAGACAGACTGATAGATAGATAGATCCCCTCCAGGGCCTGGGCGAAGCCGGGCCGGGTCAGCTAGTATATATATATATATATATATATATATATATATATATATATATATATATATATATATATATATATATATATATATATATATATGACATATTGAGAGTTGGAAGCAGTACCCACCTCGACTTACCCCACAATGAAGTATTGCTATGAGGATGGGACTGATTTCATTTGGAGTGGATGGGTCTTTGGAAGCCAAAGTGTCCCATAATAGCTCTGGAAATCTAGGGGTTTCCCCAGGAAGATTAATTTCTTCCCTACAAAATCTTCCTTCCCGAAAAGAGAAACTTAGTTAGCTCGAGAGTCCCCCACCTACGATCATTTTCCCTTTTAGGTGAAATGGTCACAGGAATTCATAAAATGTAAAGTTCCCTTTTCTGAGTAACCTGGAACCTGGGAGATTACAATAGGTCAGAATGTAGCTGTCTATTAGTGTTTACCCAGTCAACTGTAGTTCCAGATACTACCTTTATGTGAAGTAGTTTCCTAACTAAACACATAGAAAATAAAATATTTTGCTACACCACAATGGACTTGACAGAAGAATGCAGGAACAGTTAATTTAGTTTATTAATCAAAATAAAAACCTGTGGAAGTAACCAGTGATGCATTATGACATATATGAAATACATCAAGACATTGAGATAATGTTCATATTCAACATTAGAAATAAGAACTCTCATGTTCAGAGATGACTTCAGTCATTTGGCCACTAAGCCTTCCCATCAGTTAGCCTGCTATTGTTTCTGTAATAAATACCCCAGATGGAACATTTCTCAAGGATTTGTAAAACAAATAGTCTAAACAGTCTCTACACACTGTATGAATCAGAGGAGTCCATGACTACTCTCTGTTCCTGAAAGTTATTGATTGTTCTCACAAGTATAACGTTTCACTGAGTAAAATCAAAGTATAGCAGTGATGAAATGTTGCCAAACTTCTGCCATATTTGTAAATAATTTGCATTGAGGTATAAACTTGATCCTAATGATCTTAGAACTGTTTCTACACTTCAGATATATCAATCACCAGATCAATCATGAAACACAGATCCGGTTTGGGCACAGTTCAGTGGGGACTCATTGAATATTCTTGGTCCTGGCCACAGATTCCTGTTGCACCTTTATATTACAGATCTGCTCTAGGTTGACAGCCATTGTACATTATTGGGCAATGTTCTGCACCTCTGGATCATGACAATCTGCGAACACCGCCATCCTCACCTGACTCAGAAATAAACAAACTCAGGCATAATTTCGTCTGCAGCTTTCCTTCTGAATCAGGATGAGGGACTTACAGAGACCTAAAACACATCTAGATGCTTTGCCGGTCGCTCTGCAAGTGCCGAAATTTAGCGTCGCTGGACCCAAAATATTTCGCGGGCGACGCGATTATTCTAGGTTAACCAATGAACAGAACGGGCTTAGACCACATGATCTGTCCATCATTGGGTGTCACAGCTATTAATACTGTTGACGCCACATTCCTAGCATCCCAATTCTCTCTAGAGCAAACCCTTAGTGAGAAGTGTGTTTTGAAATTGTGATGTGCAGCAGTGAACAAGACGGAGTGCGCAATCATGCGACAATATATATATATATATATATATATATATATATATATATATATATATATATATATATATATATATATATATATATATATATATATATATATATATATATGTGTGTGTGTGTGTGTGTGTGTGTGTGATTCAATCAGTCAGTCAGTCAGTCAGTCAGTGCGAGGTTTACCATCATCAAGTGTCCTGCAGAGGCGAGGAACAGCCGCCCCTGATATCACAGAACATCAATTCAGTTTTCTAGACTGTATATTCTAGCAAGTGTCTGGCAAGCTATATCACCACCATTATATGTGTCCATCACGGAACATCGAGGCTTGGATGTCACCACACTTGTATTTCTTGAAGGCATTCTCTAAATCATTCTCCAATTTATAGATGATGCTGTCACTGCTGTCTGCTGTTGATGAATAGACGTGTATGACTATGACATCAAATGTCTTCCATTCAACTTCACCAGTAACACACTATTTGATACAGTCCTATATCCTTTAATTGATTTTGTTCTCTTTTTCCACACACACACACACACACACACACACACACACACACACACGCACGCACGCACGAACGCACACATACATATATATATATACATTGCACTCGTTCGCATTGAACTCAAGCCCAGTCCATACACACTACTTATATTAGTTCTGGTCTGAATTTTGCGCGTGGATTAGCATGCCTAATTAACAATGTCACTCGTCATCAAGTGAACCCACTCCGATTTCAGAGGTACTTGTAATTAACATCATCGAGTCAAGGACGAAACGTCAACAATTTTGTCCAACTGTCTGGTGTAGGGGTTTAACCGCTTACCTAGGCATCAGCGCACCGGATGTTTAAGAACACGCGTTCTTACCCATTCGGCCATGCTGACCTCCATGGAGGTCAGGAGATTGGTGAGGGAGAGAAGGAAGAGAGAGTACAAATGCTGCCCAGCAGGGCCAGTGGATGTCATGGGAAGGGATAGTGCAGAGGTCCCTAACCTGGAATGAGATATGGCGTATGGCACCACTGCGCTTATGTTTCGTCGTCTATCCCTCTACGATGTCCTGCCATCAGCTGCCAAGCTGGTCAATTGAGGTAAAGTCACTGACCCGTCCTGTCCCGTCTGTAATAAGTCCCAGAGAAGGAGGGCTTGCGCCAGGTGTGGCAACATCTGAAAGCCAAGCATAATGCCTTATATCGAGCATAGCGGTTTTGCAAGATCAGACAGAAAACCTGGATGCACGTGATAAATTCTTCCAGGAACCATATACGTCTGCAAGGCACTTACTTTTTCGAACATCCTTAATGTCATAAAAGAAGGGCTGGAGAATCACCTCGTGAAGACGTACTCAGATGCCCAGCGGGACGTTCCACTCGGAGAGATTGGGTGACTTAAATGGCCGGAGAAACCATCTGTAGGCTTCAACGCCAAGCCTCCGTTGTGGAGCGAGGTGGTGGTGGTGATCAAAAAGGCACGTGGAAAGTCTGCACCGGTGTGCCTTACACAATATACAAGAGTTGCCCGAATGTCCTTAAGAATTTTCACCGGATACTGAGATCTGCGTGGAAACACAAGCACGTCAGCGCGGAGTGGAAGAAATCCAACGGAATCTATATTCCCAAAAATAAAAACTCGACCAGTATTGCCCAGTTCAGGCTGATCTCTCTCCTGAACGTCGAGAGCAAAATATTCTTCTCAGTCATGACCAGCCGAATCATGACGTACTTGAGGAACGAGTACGTCGACACGTCGGTTCAAAAACGGGGTATACCTGGTGTCTCCGGATGTCTAGAACATGGCATCATGATCTGGGAAGCTATCATAAAAGCGAAGACGAAGAAGGAAGAACTCAACGTGATATGGTTGAATCTGATCAACGCGTACGGTTCAGTGCCATACCAGATATTGTGGTATGCACTCAAGACGTATCACGTGCCTGAGAAGATTGGAGTAATGCTCATGCAGTACTT
The DNA here is from genome assembly GCA_014155875.1 of Cepaea nemoralis. Lineage (NCBI taxonomy): Eukaryota > Metazoa > Mollusca > Gastropoda > Stylommatophora > Helicidae > Cepaea > Cepaea nemoralis. Next base: position 26,977 of record JACEFZ010001510.1, read on the forward strand.
CTCGTGCTTCACTCTTCGTTTCTCGACCAAGACGTTCACGATAAGATGGATCGACCTGCAGGTTGGTATTGCCATGGGATGTACGATTTGGCCGATACTATTCGTCATGACAAGCAGGTGATCTGGATGGCTCATCCGGCTACGCACACGGTGAGAAACTCAGCGAGGAACAAAATATTCCGCCACTGAAGGCCTTTATGGACGATACGACAATCCTGACACCAAAGGAGAGTGATACCCGCAGCATCATCCACAGACTAGATGAACAGATTCGCGGTTGTAGGATGAGCTTCAAACCCAAAAAATCAAGAAGCCTGTCGATCGTATAGGGTAGAATGGGGGAAAGTTTGATCATGACTGCCGGGCAGGCAATTCCACCGTTGTAGAGCAACCGATAAAGAGTCTCGGCCGTGTGTACGATGCAGCCCTGAGAGGAACGCAGTGTTAGAAAAACAAGACACAGTGGTACACGGTCTGAGTACCATCGATTAAGGCAGACTGACAGGCAAATTCAAGATCTGGTGTCCCCAATTCATGCTTATCACGAAACTTCTGTGGCCTATGCTAATATATGATGTAGGCACGACCACATTGAAGACCATAGAGATGGAAATAAGTAAGTACACAAGGAAGTAGCTTGGAGCTCCACCATGACTTACAACTGTAGCACTATATTGCATAAAAAGTAAGATCGTCCTCCCGATCTTGTTCTTCATGGTAGAACATTCAAAGTCGGAACAGCAAGACTCGTGATGATGCTGCGCAGAGTCTCCAGATGAAGCAGTCGGTACCTCACATCACGCATTTGGAACGGAAGGAAGTGGAAAGTCGTCAGCGCGATCGAAGATGCCCAGATAGCATTGAAGCTGAAGGAATTAATGGGGCACACCAAGTCGGATAGACGGAGGTTCGGGCACCATGATAGAGCTCCGATGTGGTTCAAGGTAACGACCAAGGAACGCAGAGACGTGATGGTTCAGGAGATCCGCGAGGTTCAGGATGAAGAGAGTACAAATGGTTGACCAACAGGCGTAGCAGCTCCACTGGATGTCATGGTAAGAGGTAGTGCAGAGGTCCCTAACCTTGAATGAAATCTGGCGTATTACTGCACTTAAATTTGTCGTCTATCCCTCTACGATATCCTGCCATCAGCTGCCAACCTGGTCAAGTGGGGTAAATCCACCGACCCGTCCTGTCCTCTCTATAAAACGGTTCGGACGGCGGAACACGCACTGTTGCATGCAAAAAGCCATATGCCAAGGCCGATTCGCATGGCGCCACAACAAAGTCCTTGCTGAGTTGGCAGCCATAGTGGATGTAGCCGAGACCGATGGGAATTTACTTCCTCAGAGCTGGGCAGCAACGCAGAGACAAGGAAGGCTGCGCTGCCGACCTGCTGTCCATTTGTGATGGCGATGGTGACTGGGAGCTGACCGTGGACCTAAAAGGCCGTGGGGAGTACCCCGAGGTGATCAAAAAATTTCGCTTGCGACCTGATATCGTACTTCACTCCTCGTCGACAACATAGCTAACGCTGATTGAGTTGACAGTCCCATTAAAGTCGAATACAGAGGCGCAGCATACTTACAAGATAGAGACAGAAAAGTACAGTGACACTATCGCTAGTCTGAGACGGGAAGGGTACACTGTCAGGCTATTCGCTGTTGGGGTGGGCGCAAGAGGACTAGTATCTCACTCCGTGTACAATGTGTTAAGGAAAATGGGTATAATCGGACAAGCGAGAACCCAAAAATAAAAATAAAAAACTCGGTGATGCAACCGAAAAGGCCTCATACTGGCCGTGGAACTGCCGGAACATTGAATGGGACAAGTCTCGACAGAAGTATGGTTTGAACTTCAGTCTGTACGCAAGAACAAATAACATCGGAACCACTTTCTCACTAAGAGATAGAACATGCACTGTCTCGTGTCGATCCTGTAGCCACCCCTAAGAGCGAGGGTAAGGCACCTAAGTACCGGGCTGTTCGGTGGAGGAAATCGCCGCACGAAGCAGTCGCCAAATCATACAAATGTCGGCCGAAGTCCAACCTACATGCTGCCAACGATCTGCTGGTGGCTCAGTGTCTTAGATTCATTGACAGATCCAACAGGAACATCAACGCAAGATGAATACAACCACATACTGACGTCCTTGGTACTCTTCGTTTACTGTAGACAAACGTTACAGCAGACATAAATCACACGGTCCCGTTTATATGTAGGGCGTGTGATGAATCTTAGTAAATGTATATTCACTTTTGCTGTATAAAGTTTATTAATAGAAGAGTCGACGCAATCGTTTCAATGTAGCAAATATTCAATCGCATACAAAGATGTCATTCTTATGGACTAATGTCAGCTTACAGCCTGATCTTGGCTTCTGGTTTGATTGATTGATTGATTGATTGATTGATTTAGGAGCCTACATCACAGCATTCGGGACATTCCCATAAGCGCTCCGTCCCCATCCTCAGTAGCCAGCGAAAAGTTCCAACACTAATAGTACCAGTAGCAATCTTATTATATGTCCGTCACGCCTTTTCTCTGAGCTTCGATCGTCGGCCAAATCCCCTCGTCATCCCTTGCTGTCGAATTCTTGCCAGACTATGGTGATCCATTTGCTCCTCCGAGGTGTGCACGTGCTCCCACAAGACGGCAACCACGTCTTCCTTATCATGCATCAATACTCCACCAAGTTTTGTAGAGCCAGCCAGTATGTTCGCCTGTTAATTCCCCAGCACACCAGCATGCCACGGAGAAAAGATCCAGACGATGCTTTTCACCCGTGACTTCCGAAGCGAAGCAAGCCACTCTGCACAAAGCTTGCCTGTCCTCACCCTACTCAGCATCCTTTCTGAGTCAGTTACAATCACGATGTGTGTGTATCGTATTCTCCATCCAGCGGAAAGCTGCACTGACCGCCTCCATCTCCATTCTTAAGCTAAATGTTGTGGTATCATATGCCAGACTCTTCTGCACCAAACGGCGACCATTAGCTTTTGCTAAGAACCCTCAGACTCTTCTCCTGCCTCTCAACACCGAACCATCTGTGTAGATAATCACATCACCCGAGTGAGCATTATCCTGAATTAGTTGCTAGATGTCCACTTCCGTGGCCACTCCCTGCACTCCCGGCTCAATGTGATTATAACTTTGCACAAGTCTGACTGCCCCGCTGGCATTCTGACCCACTCTTCTCCTCGCCTATTGTTTTCCAAGGTGCACACCTTTCTGATCGTATCCTCCGCCTGAGCCATCCATGATTTCCCTCTTATCAGTCGCTGACCCTTAACTGCGTCCAGTGCCTCATGCAACGGGTGATCTGTGTCAGCAACTACTCTGAGGTATTCCTTCGCCTGCATCACCTTGAGCCTACCAGCAACAGTCGGCAAACCAAGGATGTAACGCATACACACAACTGGGATGTCTCTGGTGCATCCCAGAATGACCCGCATAGCTTCGTTCTGTATGCACTTTAATTTCACCAGTTCACACATTGAGACAGTGAGCAGTCCTAGTCCATAATCAATCACTGAGAGAATCAAGTGCTGGTATAGTGTGAAAAGCATTCTCTGCTCTATGTCCATTGCAGTCATATTTTTAAGTGCATTGAGTCCCTTTTGAGATCTTGTCACAACCGTCTCCACATGGTCCTTGAAGGACAGACTCCTGTCAAATGTGATTCTCAGGTACTTCAGTTTGTTCTCTCTGTTGACGTTTCTACTATCTATCGTGTTGCTTTGGACATCATCTCTCACAATCCTGCTGTCCAGAGAGCACCACAAAACAGTGCCTTTTCCGGGTGGATGACAGCACTCATTTCAGTGCACCAGTCAATCACATTGTCTACTGTCGCCTGTAGCTCCTGGGCTATTTTCTCCCTATCACTCCCCTGAATATATGCAAGAATATCATCTGCAAATGTTAGTATCCTTCCATTCCCTGGTGCGTCTAGGTTTGCAATCTTGCTCGTATACACATTAAAAAGCACAGATGAGATTGCAGATCCCTGTGGCAGTCCTAGGGTTAACATATGTGACTCTGAGGGAGAGCAACCCGACGAGAATGCAGGACGGCTGCTAACTAGTTCACCAACCAGGGATTTACACCCTTCTCCATCAGTGCGATCATCAAAATATTATACCGAACTCTATTGTACGCATCCTCGAGATCAAGCGCTGCCGTCATTGTTTTCTGTCTACTCTGGAACCCCTCATAAACGTCAAAGGCAAAAGTTGCTGCCTTTGACCAGGTATCCTTTCCTGGCCTGTAGCTCCCCAGGCCTCTTGGAAGAAGCTTCCCCTTTTCCAAAAAACCTCTTGCAGCTTGACAGCGACTATCTTCTCTAAAACCTTCTCAAACGTGTTTTAAAGGTTGATGATCCTAAAGCCGCTAAGCTTTGAATGATCCTTGAATGGTTTTGGGAGAGGGATGAGATAGCTATGTAACCAATCCTGCGGTACTGATGCTGTCCTAATGCTCTGGTTAAAGTAGTCGGTCATCTCCTTCAGGTCTACATCGCTCAAACCCTTCATGTGGCCATACCTAACACCATCGGGCCCTGGTGTCGTGTCTTTTGCCTTTTTCACCGCTTCTGGTGTGCGGTGTCACTGGGCTGTCATTAATTCTGCTAAATGCAACAAACCTTCGTGCTGGACTGTCGCTTAGCCGTACTAGCGTAATAACACATCTCTGACTCTTGGTGGAAAATCAATACACAAATTACTTTGACAATTTTTAACGGCGACAAACCACTTTGACGTCTTGACTTGTCCAAACCCCTGACCTAACTGATTAGAACGACCAGACATTTCGTTCTCGTGATCTCAGCTGTTCTGATCACGTGATACACAGTCTTTCTGAGTAGTTTCCCTTCTCTCTCGTGATTCATCATCACTATCTCTTAACGGTCTAGGCTTCACTCGTTTTTCTAGGGCTTGCCAGTTAACTGTCGTTAACTTACATCACACTCGCTCTTTCTTCACTGCTCCTGTACTGTACACATTCGATTAATACGCAGGACCAGTACTGTAGACCCTGGGTTGCTACATGGCACATACCAAGGCAGTAGTCGTCTTCCGAAAGCCGCACTCCGCAGCAAAGACAGGAAGAAGGGTCGAGGAACCCAGAGGAAACAACGGTGTGATATGATTATGTGGTGTGGTTGTGTGCATGATGTGAATATGTGGTGTGATTACATGGTGTGGTTGTGTGTATGATGGGATTATGTGGTGCGATTATGTGGTGTTGTTGTGTGTATGATATGATTATGTGGTGTGGTAGTGTGGTATAATGTGATTATGTGGTGTGGTTGTGTGCATGATGTGATTATGTGGTGTGATTATATGGTGTGGTTGTGTGTATGATGGAATTATGTGGTGCGATTATGTGGTGTTGTTGTGTGTATGATATGATTATGTGGTGTGGTAGTGTGGTATAATGTGATTATGTGGTGTGGTTGTGTGGTGTGATGTGATTGTGTGGTGTGGTTGTGTGGTGTGATGCGATTATGTGCTGTGATTATGTGCTGTGGTTGTGTGGTGTTATGTGATTATGTGGTGTGGTTGTGTGTATGATGTGATTAGGGGGTATGGGGTGTTAGGCATTGGTAGCACCTTTGGTAAGGATGAATCTCATGTCCTTTTCAGGACCCATCCTACACTGGTCCAAGCCTGACATCCAGCTCACGCCTGTGGCTCCTAGTAGCTGTCAGCATGCGACAGCGGCCACCCACCCCCCACCCCCTGGCAACAGCTGTGAGAGGCTGGCTAAACCAGGCGTCGGTAGCCGATTTGGTGTCAAACCAAGCGGTAAGCTAGGGTATGCCTACCAAGTCGACGAATTGCGCAACTCTTCTTCACTTTAATCCAATTCATCGCGCAAGTCATTCTTCATCCAACGTCACATATCATCTTCAAGCCCTGTGGCGATGGGCGAGCGCGAAGCGGCAGGCGTGGGTACGCTGGCAGTCGTAGTCGCAGACCTGCACACAGGCGGCTCAGGCCATATGGTCGTCTTCTACTGACCGGAGCAGCAGTGGGATTCAGCAGCCCCCTGAGCGACTGAGCAGCCCTCTATAGGAAAGCACTGCTCACCTCCATAGCATGAGGAAGGGGCTAGAAAAGGTGCCCTAAACATTGTCTGCTCCATCATTACCTAACCAGCTAGCCGCGGTTGGTGGGTACCCTATACTGCTGTCGACATACAAAGTAAAAACAGGCAAAGCTAAGAGAGCTAACCATATTCCCTTGACAATCGGAACTTGGAAGGTACGCACACTACTTGATAGAGACGGCGCGTCGGGCCCTGAGAGACTGAACAGCACTGATTGGGCGAGAGCTGGGCAGGTACAACATCGACATTGCAGCCTTGAGCGAGACACGACTTGCAGATGAAGGCCAAATCTGCGAAGTAGGTGCCGGCTACACATTTTTCTGGAGTGGAAGGAAAAGCGAGGAAAGACGCCAATCCGGTGTGGGATTTGCCATTAAGTCGGCCCTGGTTGGCAAACTAGCTGAATTTCCGAAGGCTATAAATGACAGGCTTATGACTATTAAGTTACCTCTGCTGAAAGGAAAGAAGCATGCAACCATCGTGAGTGTCTACACACCAACCATGACAAATGAAGATGACGTCAAAAACAAGTTCTATGAAGGACCTGCACAACGTATTAACATCTGTTCCCAAAGGAGACAAACTTATACTCCTTGGGGACTTCAATGCCAGAGTAGGCAAGGACACCGCTCTTAGGAGTGGCATCATTGGAAAGTACGGAGTAGGCAATTGTAACAGCAATGGGCTCCTCCTCCTCAGACCTGTGCCGAATACGATCTCCTGATCACCAACACAATTTTCCGTCTTCCCACGAGAAATAGGACATCGATGGATGCACCCTCGCTCGAAACACTGGCACCTCATTGACTATGTCATCGTCAGGAGGAGTGACAGACAAGACGTTCGGGTGACAAAATCCATGTGTGGTGCCGAATGTTGGACAGACCATCGTCTCATTATCTCGAAAATAAACATACACATCAAACCACCACGGCGTCCTCAATGGGCTAAAAATGCAAAGAAATACTAAATGTCACCCGCCTAAACAGCAATAAAATGCAGCTGTCGTTTGAAAACATGCTGGAAGACCGCCTCAAGCCAAATGCTGCAGCTAAACAGGATGCAGAAACAGAAGTGGAGATCCCTAAAGGACATAATTTACAACACTGCTAGGGAAATCCTGGGTCCAGTCCCCCGAAAGCATAAAGACTAGTTTGATGAACATTCTGAAGACATCAACCAATTGCTGGCCGAGAAACATCTTCTCCTCAAGGAACAATTTGAATGACCCGAAGTCAACATAAAAATAAGATGCCTTCAATAACATTCGGAGAGTAGTGCAGCAGAAACTTCGGCACATGCGAGACTCCTGGCTGAGCAGCAAAGCTGATGAAATTCAAGGCTTTGCTGACAGACATGATATGAGAAACTTCTACGACTCACTGAAAGTGGTCTATGGTCCTACATGACCAGGTATAGTTCCCCTCCTCAGTGCAGATGGGGGAACATTTGTCACCGATAAGAGATAAATCCTTCAACGCTGGGCAGAGCATTTCAGCAACATCTTAAATGCAACTTCCTTCTTCGATGATGAAACCATCAACTGCCTTCCTCAAGTTCCCACTAATGATACACTTGATGACCTGCCAACAATAGTGGAAGTAAACAAAGCCATCCAGCAACTTTCCAGTGGAAAGGCGCCTGGTCCTGACTCCATCCCAGCAGAGATATACAAGGCAGGTGGGCCGGTCCTAATAGAGCAGCTTCACCAAGTCTTTACAAACATATGGGTGAACGAGACCATGCCACAAGATTTCAAGGACGCGTCAATAGTCCACCTTTACAAACGTAAAGGAAACCGCCAATCCTGTGACAACCACCGAGGCATCTCCTTGCTCTCAATCGCAGGGAAGATACTCGCCAGAATTCTTCTCAATCGCCTCACGGCCCATCTCGATCAAGGTCTTCTTCCTGAGAGTCAAGTGTGGCTTCAGAAAAGAACGAGGAACTGTTGACATGATTTTCGCTGCAAGGCAGCTGCAAGAGAAATGTCAGGAACAGAACTCTGAAATGTTCTCCACTTTCATTGACCTTACCAAGGCTTTTGATACAGTCAGCAGAGAAGGACTGTGGAAGATTATGGCGAAATATGGCTGTCCACAAAAGTTTGTCCAAATAGTGCGGCTATTTCATGATGGTATGCAGGCAAGAGTACAGGAAAATGGTGAACTGTCTGAGCCCTTTCCTGTCACCAATGGAGTGAAGCAAGGATGTGTCCTGGCACCAACACTGTTCAGCCTTATGTTTTCAGCTATGCTGACGAATGCCTTCGAGAACAAGTGACTATTGGAATAGACATCAACTACCGCATGGATGGAAAGTTGTTCAATCTCAGAAGACTGAAAGCCAAAACCAAAACTAACAGCGACACCGTCAGAGAACTGCTGTTTGCTGATGATTGCGCTCTATATGCCAACTCAGAGGCAGACATGCAACACAATGTTTCAGCTTTCTCATATGCCTGTGCCAACTTTGGGCTCAATATCAACTTGGAGAAGACTGTAGTTATGTACCAGCCAGCTCCAGGGAATAATCACACCGTGCCGAATATCAAGGTGAACGGTCATAGACTAAGTGTTGTGGACAAATTCACCTATCTTGGCAGCACTGTGTCACAAGCTGCCACAATTGATGACGAAGTGAATGCAAGAATCTCCAAGGCCAGCGCGGCCTTTGGCAGACTGTACAAGAATGTATGGGACAGAAATGGAATAAGCCTGCAAACAAAGCTGAAAGTCTATAAAGCAGTTGTATTATCCACACTGCTATATGCTTGTGAAACATGGACTGTTTATCAGCGACATGCTAGGAAATTAAACCACTTCCACACAGTCTGCCTTAGGAAGCTATTGAAGATTAAATGGCAAGACAAGATCCCAGACACTGAAGTTCTAGAAAGAGCATCCACGCCCAGTATCCACACTCTACTAATGAAAAACAGATTCGCTGGGCTGGTCACTTAACTCGTATGCCAGATCACAGGCTCCCTAAACAATTTTTTTACGGCGAGCTGCGTTGTGGTAAACGCTCCCAGGGCGGCCAGAGGAAACGCTTTAAAGACACTCTGAAAGTCTCACTGAAAGCTTTTGGAATTCATCCTGACACCTGGGAGACTGCTGCTAAAGACCGTAATTCATGGCGTACATCATTACATAAGGGTGCAGTCACTTGTGGAGCAACCAGGACTGCAAGAGCTGTGAAGAAAAGACTGGACAGAAAAACCACTGCAGGAGATCCTCCTCCTGGAACATCAGACATCCTTTGCCCACATTGTCAAAGAACATTTCGAGCCACAATAGGTCTTATCAGCCATCCTAGAACGCACGGCTCCATACTTTCAACCCCACTGGATGAAATGAATGGTCATCATTATTCTTTATGGAAAAACACAAACACATGATGTGATTATGTGGTGTGGTTGTGTCTATGATGTGATTATGTGGTGTGGTTGTGTGATGTGATGTGATTATGTGGTTTGGGGGTTTTGGTGTGATGTGATTATGTGGTGTGATTTTGTGGTGTGGTTGTGTGTATGGTTGTATTGTGTGGTGTGATTGTGTGGTGGAGTGTGATTATGTGGTGTGGTGTACGGTGTGGTTGTGTGTATGATGTAATTATGTGGTGTGATTGTGTGGTGTGGTTTTGTGGTTTTGTGGTGTGATGTGATTATGTGGTGTGATTATGTGGTGTGATGTGATTATGTGGTGTGGTTATGTATGTGTGATGTGATTATGTAATGTGGTTGTGTGATGTTATGTTATTATGTGGTGATGTTGTGTGGTGTGATGTGATTATGTGGTGTGGTTGTGTGTATGATGTGATTATGTGGTGAGGTTGTGTGTATGATGTGATTATGTGGTGATGTTGTGTGGTGTGATGTGATTATGTGGTGATGTTGTGTGTATGATGTGATTATGTGGTGTGGTTGTGTGTATGATGTGATTATGTGGTGAGGTTGTGTGTATGATGTGATTATGTGGTGTGATTATGTGGTGTGATTATGTGGTGTGGTTGTGTGTATGATGTGATTATGTGGTGATGTTGTGTGTATGATGTGATTATGTGGTGTGGTTATGTATGTTTGATGTAATTATATGATGTGGTTGTATGATGTTATGTTATTATGTGGTGATGTTGTGTGGTGTGATGTGATTATGTGGTGTGGTTGTGTGTATGATGTGATTATGTGGTGTGGTTGTGTGTATGATGTGATTATGTGGTGTGGTTATGTATGTGTGATGTGATTATGTGGTGAGGTTGTGTGTATGATGTGATTATGTGGTGTGATTATGTGGTGTGATTATATGGTGAGGTTGTGTGTATTATGTGATTATGTGGTGTGATTATGTGGTGTGATTATATGGTGTGGTTGTGTGTATGAGGTGATTATGTGGTGTGATTATGTGGTGTGATGTGATTATGTGGTGTGGTTGTGTGGTGTGATGTCATTATGTGGTGTGGTTGTGTGATGTCATGTGATTATCTGGTGTGGTTTTGTTGTGTGATTTGATTATGTGGTTTGGTTGTGTGTATGATGTGATTATGTGGTGTGGTTGTGTGGTGTGATGTAATTATGTGGTTTGGTTGTGTGCATGATGTGATTATGTTGTGTGGTTGTGTGTTGTGATGTACTTATGTGGTGTGCTTGTGTGGTGTGATGTGATTATGTTGTGTGGTTGTGTGGTGTGATGTGATTATGCTGTGTGATTATGTGCTGTGGTTGTGTGATGTTATGTTATTATGTGGTGTGGCTGTTTGTATTCTATGATTATTTTGTGTGGTTGTGTGGCGTCATGTGATTATGTGGTGTGGTTTTGTGTATGGTGTAATTATGTGGTGTTGTTGTGTGAATAATGTGATTACATGGTGTGGTTGTGTGTATGATGTGTTTATGTGGTGTGGTTGTGTGTATGATGTGATTATGTGGTGTTGTTGTGTGATGTGATGTGATTATATGGTGTGGTTTTGTGGTGTGATGTGATTATGTGGTGTGATTATGTGGTGTGCTTGTGTGTATGATGTGATTGTGTGGTTTTATTGTGTGGTGTAGTGTGATTATATGGTGTGGTTGTGCAGTGTGGTTTTGTGTATTATGTAATTATATGGTGTGATTGTGTGGTGTGGTTGTGTGGTGTGGTGTGGTTGTGTGGTGTGATGTGATTATGTGGTGTGATTATTCGATGTGGTTGTGTGTATGATGTGATTATGGGGTGTGGTTGTGTGGTGTGATTGTGTGGTGTGATGTAGTTGTGTTTTGTGATTATGTGATGTTATTGTGTAGTGTGATTGTGTGGTGTGATGTGATTATGTGGTGTGGTTGTGTGGCTTGATGTGATTCTGTGGTGTGGTTGTGTGGTATGGTTGTGTGTAATATGTGATTATGTTGTGTGATTGTTTGGTGTGGTTATGTGGTGTTATGTGATTATGTTGTATGATTGTGTGGTGTGGTTGCGTGTATGATGTGAATTATGTGGTTTCATTCTGTGGTGTGATTGTTTTGGTGTGGTTGTGTGGTGTGATGTGATTGTGTGTATGATGTGATTATGTGGTTTGGTTGTATGATGTGATGTCATTATGTTGTTTTGTTGTGTGATATGATATGATTATATTTTGTGCTTGTGTGTATGATGTGATTATCTGGTGTGGTTGAGTGATGTGATGCGGTTATGTGGTGTGGTTGTGTGTATGATGTGATTGTGTAGTGTGATTGTGTGGTGTAGTGTGATTATGTGGTGTGGTTGTGTGTATGATGCAATTATGTGGTGTAATTATGTGGTGTGGTTGTGTGGTGTGATGTGATTATGTGGTGTGATTATTTTATGTCTTTGTGTATGTGATGTGATAATGTTGTGTGGTTGTGTGGTGTGATTGTGTGGTGTGATGTTGTTGTTTGGTTTGATTATATGATGTGATTGTGTGGTGTGTTTGTGTGGTGTGATGTGATTATGTTATCTGGTTGTGCGTTTTGATGTAATTATGTGGTGTGGTTGTATGGTGTGGTTATGTGTATGATGTGATTATGTGGTGTGATTGTTTGGTGTGGTTGTGTGGTGTGATCTGATTATGTTTATGATTGTGTGGTGTGGTTGCGTGTATGATGTAAATAATGTGATGTGGTTGTGTGGTGTGATTGTTTTGGCGTGGTTGTGTGCTTTGATGTGATTATATGGTGTGATTGTGTGTATGATGTGATTATGTGATGTGATTATGTGGTGTGATTGTATGATGTGATGTTCTTATGTGGTGTGGCTGTGTGATGTGATATGATTATGTGGTGTTCTTGTGTGTATGATGTGATTACCTGGTGTGATTATGTGGTGTGGTTGTGTGATGTGATGTGATTATGTTGTGTGGTTGTGTGTATGCTGTGATTATGTGTAGCGATTGTGTGGTGTTGTTGTGTGGCGTGATATGATTAGTGGTGTGGTTGTTTGGAGTGATTGTGTGGTGTGGTCGTGTGGAGTGATGTGATTATGTGACGTGGTTGTGTGTATGATGTGATTATGTGGTGAGATTATGTGGTGTGGTAGCGTGCTTTGATGTGATTATGTAGTGTGTTGTGTGTATGACGTGATTATGTTGTGTGATTATGTGTATGATTGCTATGTGCCGATATGAGGCAGACAGCAGTAAACAGATAGATTAAGAGTAAGTTTAACGTAGAAGAAGAATTGCCGTAGTGAGAGCAATTCACGCGAGCACAATGTGTTAACACGCACGGATAAATCAAGGATAGTCTGTGCGGAACACATGATGATGATGAATGACGAAGGGAGGTTATTCTAGGAAGTTGCGTATCACGTGACCCGAGGAAAGTAGTCCGGGTAAATCCGGGATAGCCAGCTAGAGCAGGCTAGGGTCATTGTGAAAGATAGACGTCATCTTGTGTTAAAGTTACAAACGAAGATAAGAACGTTTAGTGCAATGATTCTTTAACAACAGTGAAAGTGGTCGTCCAGTTGTGTGGCTAAGTATAGCCAGTTAACTCTTAGTGCAGTGTGCTGATTTAGAGACGACCAAGCAGTGCAATCAGCCGCCGTCAAGGGCAGCCAAGCGTAAGTGGTGACCTTAAGCTAGTCAGACATTGTGGTAGCTAGTATTCGGCGGATGACCGATTCTCTTCTGTTAAAGTACTGAACAGTAGTCAGCAAATATAAATATATTCATCACCTGTTATCCCACGGCTACTGTAACTTGTCATCGTCAATGTTATGATAAACATCCACAATAAACATTGCGATGTGTCGAGGACGACATGCTGTTCATTGTTGATCTCGTATGAATGATTCTACCAAGTCTGTCAGATGAATGATCCTGCTGAATCTGTCATAGAGGCTGAGATAGCGAGCCAGTAAGATTCAGCTTCGTGGCAATGATGTGATTATGTTTTGTAGTTGTGTGATGTGGTTGTGTGATGTGATTATGTAGTGTGGTTGTGTGATGTGATGTGATTATGTGGTGTGGTTGTGTGATGTGATTATGTGGTGGGGTTGTGTAGTGTGGTGTGATTTTGTAATTTCGTTGTGGTGTGTAGGTGTGTGATGTGATGTGATTATATAGTGTGGTTGTGTGTATGATGTTATTATATAGTGATTATGTTGTGTGGTTGTATAGTGTGGTTGTGTGATGCGATGCGATTATGTGGTGTGGTTGTGTGTATGATGTGTTTATGTGGTGTGGTGTTGTGGCGTGTAGTGCGATGTGATTATGTGTTGTGGTTGTGTGGTGTGATGTCTTTATGTGATGTGGGTGATGTAGTTATGTGGGATGTTTGTATGCTGTGGTTTGATACTGTTGTGTGGCTTTGTTGTTGACTGTATGATGGAACTATGAAGTGTGTGTGTGTGCTTATGACTATGTGGCATTGAACATAGCATTGGTATGAAGCATGTTTGTTGAATATTGTCCTAAAATGTGGATTCTGGTTTCGGTTTGCGATGATAAAAATGTTTGCATATCCTTTTACAGGACATCGCTGTCAACATCAGCATCTTTCAGCTGATTGTTGATTTCTTGGCAAGATTACGCTCAGTAGTTTGCCATTGCTTTCTGACCGGCCGGCTCACATACCCCTTAAGTTACCGACTCGATTCGAACCACTGTTGATTCTCACCGTTGTCACGTTACTTACAAGAGTATACGAGATAAATTGCTATCCTCTAGGCCAGGAAGCCGGCTTACGATGATAACACAATAATAATTACAATATTAATAATAATAATAATAACATACGACCTCACGTGTGTCCCCTGCTGGGCCTGAGCTATTCAATGTATCGACAATAAGCGGCACGACTTTGCGGAGCAGGTTGTCACTGACTGACACGTGTAGTCTGGGGGAGAGCAAACAGCATGTCCCCAGATGATAACAACGCACGGTTCATGCACGTACAGAACTGATCTACCGTGAGCGTCATGACGGATTTATTGGCTGATTTTATTGCAACTATTTTATATTATTATTGCATTACTTGTGTGTTATCTCATCTTTATAGACGCAAATAAGGTTAGTTTATGTAGGTATACAGAGACCCCGGGCTAAAGTGTTGACAGTAAGTTGCCGCTCTCACACAGGTGTTCATAGACAGGTGAACGATGTGCTCGTCAACCGGGAACTGACTGCTCGCACGATATCATGCATGTAGTTCACGCTGGAGCACCCGCCCCACAGTACAGCAACTGTTCTACTACCCCTGTTACGGGTATTCAGTCTCACTAAGGCTTGCAACAGTAGCCACCACGCGTCACATCATACACAAATATGGAGAAAACATCAAGCACATATTCATTCATTCATTCATTCATTCATTCATTCATTCATTCATTCATTCAGTAGCATGTCCCATGAATACCCTTTCTGCTATAACAACCGTTCAGAAAACTTCTTAATTAAAAGCAAGATGTCTCGCATCCGACACCCATCTGGAGAGCATCTCCCACATCCTGCACCCATCTTCTCTTTGGCCTTCCTCTTCCCGGACATATGCCCCACCATTATTATTCTCTCCAAACTTGTGTGACGTTTCAAGTGACCAAAATATTTAATTGTCTTTGTTTTATCGTCTTTAGTAGCCAACCTTCTTCACTATTCAGATCGTGTCGTATGGGTGCGTTAGTTCTATTCTGTATCCAAGATATCCTTAGAACCAGTCTATAACATTTATATTCAGAGGTATTTATTTATGCGCTGTTCAGCTTGTTTAGTAAGTGTCCAGTTCTCACAGGTGTATGTAGCAATGGGTAAGATGCAAGCTCTTAAACATCTAATTTTAGTAGGTCTATCTGTCAACCTACACAATATATTCAGTTGGGGGATGCGTGGTCTCGAGGTATGGTGTCCGCCTCGAGTGCTGGGGGTCCCGGGTTCACACCCCAGTGATGCCGGGATTTTTTCTCGTGGACTTCTAGTAATAAATTTCCCCCGGTCTCTGGGTAGTGAGATCGGACGCCCGTGTGGTGTATTGTTGCGCACGTAAAAAATCCCTTGACAGTTGGAAATCGAAAAAGAGTAGCCTAACGGCGCTGCCCGGGCAAAATTTCGAGTTAAAAATCTACCCAAAGTATTTCAGGATCCTCGGCGGTGCTACGGAGTTCGTGCACTGAGCTGAGTTTCTCCAGACTCAGGTTTGAGTTAGGAGGAGAACGGAGCACTTATGGGTTGCACCCGTGTGCCGTGATGTTGATCCATCTACTAAACTAAACTAAACTAATGTATTCAGTTGGTTTAGTTTTTGAAGAGCTAATGTATTCAGTTGGTTTAGTTTTTGAAGAGCAATAGATATTCGTCTTTTAATTTCCTTCATTGAGTCACTATTGTTACTAATTAATGAGCCAAGATATTTGAAATTTCACTACCTCCAATTGTTTCCCTATTGCCTGTTATTTTTCTCCATAATATGTGTATCTGTATGCATTATCTATGTTTTTTCTATGTTAAGATACATGTTGTCATTTTCGCTATTCGTTTTGGTTGAGATTATTAGCTTTTTAAATACAACTCTGTGATACGGATAGTAATACTGTATCATTAGCATATCGAATCTCTGGTATTTCATGACCACCGATATTTATGGCATCATATTGCTCCATGTTTGTATCATTTCTGACATTTCTCATTATATTTTCGGCGTACAGGTTTAAACAATAGGGTGCAGCACACACCCCTGGCGGAATCCTTGCTTGATGTCAAACCAATCTGATGGATATCTCGCCATCTATTCTAACCGCTGCTTGTTTGTCTAGAAAGAGCATTTTTATGAGTTGTACTACATTCGATGGAAAGACCAATTTTCCTTATGATTTCCCAAAGTTTCTGATGATGTGCCACAGTCAGATGCCTTTGGATTATCCTCAAACATGAGAATGGGTTTACATAAAATATTTTACACTTCTCTATTATTAAACATATGTTGGGTATGTGATCTCTTTTTCTTCTTTCCATGTCTGAATCCAGCTTGAGCAACATTAATCGCTTCTGACATTTTCGTACGATATTTTCCCCTTATGATTTTTAGTAGAATTTTCCTTGCATGACTGTTTTGGGCAACGGTTCTATAGTTGGTGCATAATTTCAGGTTGCCCTTTTTGGTATTGTATAAGATAGTTCTCTTCCAATCTGTTGGCCATATACCATATTTCGATGTCTTTTAACATAATGCGTGATAGATGTGTATGTTTCTTCTCCCCCTTCTGTAGTTAGTTCAGCTGGTATCTCATCACATTCTGGTGATTTACCACGCTTTAGGTTCTTTATTGCCCAAACAATTTCATCTAATGGAGGATGGCATATGTTTTAAATCTAATATATCTAACAATATATATCATTTTAGCGAGACTATGGTGGATGGCGGCAATCTGTGCTCCTAGAATTTTATTTCCCGACATCATAGGTTGTTCCCCTGAGTATCTTTTCTTGTTCACTTTTGTTCCGCTAAGAAACTTATACTTCAATTCACAGGTAATCTATCCATTCAACAAAAAACAACAACAATAAAACAAAAAAAACAAAAAAAAATATTATTAATCACGATGAATAATAACACAATAAATGAAGAATTTAATAACGACCACCTGGTTTGTAAATACAGAACAATTAACAGATTAGAACACTTAACTGTCTTTATGAAGACTGAGGAGATAATTAGGGAAGTACCTACTGACTCATCATGGAGTCTAAAGTTATACTAGGTTGTCCAAAGTCATTGCACTGTCCAAAAAAGCACCGATACATTCATCTTGTCAGTACCTTCATTCTCCAGGTTAAGTGACTTGGGACCTCATGAACATCACACAGGTTGATGAAAAGGAATATTGGAAGTCTTTCTTGCCTCACTCGGGATATCTTGCTAGATGTATCTGACCTGCACTAGGTCTTTTGATGATTAGGACTTCAGAACTTGACGTGACTGATTGAGTAGGACTTGAGTATGCACAAACACTTGATGCCATACTGGAATTCATTGGAACATGACTAGAACATTCTCCAGCATATGAAACTGGGCTTGACTATATTGGAAGGTGACTGGTACCTCAACCAGTTGTTGGCGATACTCTGTGTCGTGTCCTCCTTTAAAGTGTCGTCCCTGGAGTGAAGAGAGTCAACACCCACATTATAATATTTTTTTCCCTTCAATATCCTGGAGGATCCACCAGCTTCCGTCCAACACACTCCATCAGCCCGTGGACACCTTTTCCTATCACTCTCTCACTGTCGTACTATGCCCCCTCTCATACTTCCCCAACGCAACTATACTCAACAACTCTTGCTTCTAAAAATTAATAAAGATTAATTTATTAAAAGAAAAGTGTAACGTATATGAGACGTGTATGCGAAGAAAATGTGTGTCGTGTATTATAACATAAATGTAGTATGTCAGCCTTCAAAGTTCAGGATCATAGTGTACACATCATGACAAGGATCACACGACATCACAAGACTCAGTCACAAGGACCTCACCGAAGTCGTATCCTTCTCTCCAGACATGTCCTCCTCCAGGAACTCTGATGACCATGAGATCTGAATCCCATGTAAATATAATCCGTGGAAAAAAACTATTATTGTTCCTAACGCAAACTGTTCCTAATAGTTTATAGAAACCTCCGGCTTCATAACTCCGGCGCGAGTGAAACAAACCTGGAACACTGTCCTATGAAACAGGACTTTTTGTCTCTTGCTAAATGTTCTCTATTTCTCACTATTAAAAAGTTATTGTCTATACTCCAATAGAGTCCTTATTTTTTGTTCTAGTCACAATGTGAACTGAATATCCATCACGGACTGGTTGTGTTAAAACTGGTATGACCTAAACTCATTCGGTATTTATCCGGTAGGATTCATATACCATTGCAGCTCCACTGAGCAATGTTGATCATCTTCCTCTAGCATAATCTCTGTTGTAAAGTTGCTGGCCAATCTTCCTGCGCCAAACTTTATCCGGGATCTGATTTTCTCTGGTTTCGTGTTCTTCATTCAACCAGAGGGACTACGGCCACTGCAGTTTACACTAAATTACATCTAATGGTAGCCATACAGGCTCGTGTAAACTAAATCAAATATCTCCTTCACACGTTAGATGTTCTAACTGCTGCAGTGACAAGCATGTCTGCCTAGATCCACATTTTCAAGTTCCCCCTAGTTGGTCCCAACTCGGGTTTTTATGGCAACTCCTAAAGTTGATCACGTGACATTTTCCTTTATGCCCACACAGGTGGCATATTGGGCAGACCCTCCCTTGTCAGGGATCCATCCTCCCTGGCTCCATCAATGTTAGATTTGTCATCACTGGTTTTGACATCCAAAAACAATCTAGAGAGTTACTGTACAGTTCCAACAAAGGGTTTCGATACCAAGCTGCCAATCATGGTTTTCCAAACAACCTTACATTGTGCACGTGACGTTGTTGATGTCCTGCAGGTGTTCCACTGTTTCCAATAACAAGCCCTCAACTTTCTGTCATGTGGTGACAGTCAAATCCGCCATTCCGTTTGATGTCGGGAAATACTAAATGACAGTCTGACCGTTTTCTCCCTAGTCGGGCACTTCCGACCTGTTGATAAACTGTCAATTATCTGTTCAGTGGTGACAATCCCAGCCGCCATTTCGCCTGATGTCCGGAACTATAAATGACAGACAGGACTGTTCCATGTACTGAGCTGGGCAATTCTATGTGATTCTAACTGTTATTAAACTGTCAACGCGGTGTCTGATTCAGCGCACTCACTTCCCAATGTTTACTATTTGCTAACCCGATGTAACTCGTGCAGCTGTATTTACTCTGTTAGTTAAAATCGCTGTGGCCTAGAAAATATCCCGTTAATCAAACTTCTGTATTTTCATTATCTGGTTAACTCATGGCGATCTCGTGACACTCTGGGATATTGATATTTGATTGTAATTTGACCGGGTCCTCATCAATTGTAGATAATACGCTGGAATTTTGAAATTTGATTTTAATTTACTAGTGTGTCCTTATTTGAGTAGGATAACCACAAACAAGGAGGGTGCCTTAAAGTAGAAGAAGTCAGGATTTACGTCTGTAAAACACTGGTTCGAACCTCACATAGGACAAAACTTCCACATTCACTTAGGCTCTCAGATCGCTTGGAGCAGGTCTAGACTTGTATTGACCTAACCAGCAAGTCATGTTTTCTTCAGAGACTGCCAGCAGAAAATGATGATAGTTTTCTAACTTCACCTTCAATTTCCTTTAGGCATTCTGTCACAGTCTACAGGAGAGAATATCCTGGAAAATGTACCTTAGGCCGAGTCCATTGTCTTCTTATTTAGATTCTGTAGCAAAGAACCAGGATCTTGACACCTCTGACTAATCCAGTTCAATCACTCAGAAGAGTATTGACATTAATTTACCTTGACACTCAATGTTGTGCCTCGGCATTAGTAAGGTAGCTCAAGGAGTAAAGTTCCTCAACAATCCCTTCTCTGTTTCAAGATCAATGGTAAGAACGAACGAACGAACATACTTTATTTTCAAAGGGTAACAAATTGGGCACGCAGGCCCGTCTTACATTCGGCCCTTCCAATCACTCATCTTTCTTTCATCAACAGTGCATAGGAAAAAAATATTGTCACATGAATTTTGTAAACATAAACAATGCACATTACTATGTTATGAGACACATCAACCACCCACCCACACATCTCCCACTCACTCCAACTCCACCACCCAAGCACACACATAACCCACACACACACATACATGCCCCTACCCATCCACCACATCCCTACACCTACACATCTCCCCACCCACACACACCTCTCACCCACCACACACCCCATCCACCCACACCCAAAGCACACATACATTCCCCAACCCACACATCCCCCACCCACACACATCCACCCACCTACACACATCTCCCCACCCACTCACATATCCTCTACCCGTCCCATTACCCACCAACAATCACTCACCCACATATCCTCCTCCGCCCGCACACCCAGACAAACACACATTCCTCAGCCACAAATTCCCCACGCACACACACATCTCCCGGTCAACTCACATATTCCGCACCTACCCATACACAAATTCAGCACCCAGCCACATAATCTCCCATCTCCCCCAGCCCACTCACAGATCCCGAGCCCACCCCTACAAACATCACCCACCATCTCCTAACCTACACACACTCACCCACCCACATATCCTCTACCCACCCACACATCCTCTACCCACCCATCCCCCAACCAAACATCCCTTAACCACACACCCTTACTCATATACAATCACCCAGCTACACATCCTCTACAAAACCACACACCCTCCACCCACCCATCCCCCAGCCACACATCCCTTAACCACACACCCCTACCCATATACACACACACATTCCCACCCACGCATAATCTCCCCGCCCATACACACATACCTCACATACATCCCACCCACCAACACATCACCCATTCACAAACACATACCTCCCATCCACACACACACAACCCACACACACATCCCCTCACACATCCCTAGACACACGTACAAGAAAGGAGTTGTTGATCCGGACCCAGTATGATTCTGTATATTTCACAGGAAAGTAATCACTAGTAAGATAGATGCGAATGAGGATCACTTTTTATTTGACCTCTATGAGAACTAGTCCAAGGTAGCGTACTTGAAAGTTCTCTGGTGTGGAGTAAGTACTTAATTATAGATTCGCAATAATGGCTAAATCGCCATGATGGTAATATTCCAACACCCACCGGGAACTACCCCATGTAGAGATTCAGAGGAAAGGGTTGGATGGTAGGACATCGTTTTACATGATACAAGGTAGCCACGGGTGTACTGGCCAGGTGTTAATTAAATTAAGTTAATTAAACTGAAGCACTTAAATCGAAAGACACCAGTTTCTAAATTTCGAGATTGCCCACTGTGAATCTGGGTCAAATTAGACTGCTAGCTTTAACTGTATGTTCTTCCAACATGGAAGAGAAGATTGATGGGAAGAGGACATTGGTCGGTGTTGTTCATTATGTACATCGACTCACATTTAAAATAAGTAAACTACCTTATTGAGAATTGGACACACCTGCCATGACACACGAAGCAGATCTCTTAGTATGTATAGTGATAGATTGGGGAAGGGGTTGGGAAGAGCCCAACCTGCTTTAGTTTCTTTACAGTCGTTAATTCAATGTATCTATCATTGTTTGTATCTCGGAACAGTCATAACATCTGCTGGGAGATGCCTTGAAGAGATTAGAACAAGAATCGCCATGGCAAAAGTAGCCTTTATCAAGATGAAAAACATTCTGACCAATAAAAAGATGTCAATTGAAAAGCGAAAAAGAGTGTTGAGGGGATACATAGAGCCTGTTCTTTTGTATGGATGTGAAACTTGGACAATATGCAGTCAAGCTGAAAAAAATCTGATGGCTGCAGAAATGTGGTTTCTGAGGAAAATGCAAAGAATACCATGGACAGACAGAAAAACCAATGACCAAGTACTACAGGAGACAAATGAAAATCGTAAATTGATTAGAGAAATTAGACGTAGACAGTCAAAATTTTTTGGACATTTTATGAGAAGAAATGGGTTTGAGAACTTAGTGACAACTGGCAAGATCGAAGAGAACAGACCAAGAGGAAGACCGAGAGGTATATACCTGGAGGGCTTGGCCACATGGCATGAACGAGACAGGAACACTGAGCTGATCCACGACGCTGGTGATCGAGTGAAATGGCGAGGCCGGCCCTCTAGCATTTTGAACATTGATTGACTCTTGGGATGAATCTCTCTGGCTGTTGTATTGTCTTGCTGACTGATACTGTATGTACTAGGCACTTTTAAAGAGGTAGTTTGCCGTTGCTTTCCTATATGGCAGTGACCATACTGGCCAGATGACCGTAACCATTGTCTCTCGAAAGAGATTCTCTGTCTGCCGTCGCGAAACTTGAGACCATAACCAACAAATATCTGTCGGCTGCCCTCAAAATTTCACCCACCACCTGCCTTCCGTGGCTTCTTTTGAACACTTCCAATAAACGAACACGAAATAAGCACCACATAATCCACAGGAAAACACTAAACAGCGTCTCCTAAACAATAAACGCGTCACTTCGTCGCCATTTGTACCTGAAGATCATCAGTTACTGATATCAATATACGTCTGCACACAATATCTGATGTCTATGAATGTATGCCATCAATCAATGGGATCTGTCCATGTCTGTCGCCAGTATCTGATATTTATGAATGTATGCCATCAATCTATGGAATCTGTCTATGTCTGTCGCCAATTTCTGATTTTTGTCTATGTCACCAGGTCATGTTTGCCACACTATGGATACTGTCATCACAGTATACACTATATTTGCTTGTGTCGACAAACAATCAACACTTTTAATTCTCCCAGGCATGTAACAATCGCCGGGGGGGGGGGGGAATATTTGGATGGTAGGGGAGGAACAGGAAGACTAAAGAGAAGATGGGTGCAGGATGTGGCGGATGATCTCCAGATGGGTTTAACGGACGCGGGACATCTTACTTATGACCGAGAAGTTTTCAGGAAGGTTGTTATTTGGAGCGAAGTCCTGGAAAGAGCATGCCTCTGATTGAATGAATGAATGAATGAATGAATGAGTGAATGAATGAATGAATGAATGGATATGTATTTCACCAATCTCTGATATCTATCAATATATGTCGTCAATCTATGATATCTCTCAATTTCTGTCACCAATCTCTGATGTCTATCAATGTCTGGCATCAAGCTCTGATATCTCTCAATGTCTGTCACCAATCTCTGATATCTCTCAATGTATGTCACCAATCTCTGATATCTCTCAATGTATGTTACCAATTTCCGATGTCTATCAATGCCACCAAGCAATTGTTGCCACTGTTCAATCAACACCATCACAACAGTACGCATCACATTTGCTTGTTTCGACAAACAATAAACTATTTTAGTTTTCATTTACCACCTGTCCCTTGATAACGACATAAAACAATGTCCATCCCCTACCTTCGATTATATCTTGCCTTCAGCGATGAGTGAGAAGTAACGTGAAGCCCCGTATAATCAGGACAAATGTATTGAACAACAGAAAGTTGGTGACAGTAAATATGTTAATAACTGCGCCAACAGATGTCAAATTGCTGAAACAGAAGATATATAAACACAGAGTCCTGCAGCAGAACTATCCAGTTATCTAAAGAAAGTGTAGGTAAGTTATAGCAGAACTGTCCAACTATCTAAAGAAAGTGTGGGTAAGTTACAGCAGAACTATCCAGTTATCTAAAGAAAGTGTGGGTAAGTTACAGCAGGACTGTAAAGACGAGCGAAAGTGTGGCAAGTTTCAACAGAACTGTGAAGACGTCTAGAGAAATTGTGGGTAAGTTAAAGCAGAACGGTGAAGACGTTAGGAGAAAGTGTGGGTAAGTTACAGTAGAACTGTGATGACGTTAGGAGAAAGTGTGGATAAGTTACAGTAGAACTGTGATGACGTTAGGAGAAAGTGTGAGTAAGTTACAACAGAACTTGTCTTCGTCACCTGTTGGTTGTACTCTCGACCGCTAGCCTGTATGGCTGTGGTTGTACTCTCGACCACTAGCCTGTATGGCTGTGGTTGTACTCTCGACCACTAGCCTGTATGGCTGTGGTTGGATCCCGTGTGTGCCGTGGTCATGGCCATTGCTCTACAAATACAGAATTTGTGTATGGGTCCTGCCGTATTGCACTACAAACACAGAATTCGTTTATGTCTCCTCTCTTTCTATTAGTTCAGTGCTGTGTATATTCTTATTTTGCTTTCATCCGGAGGTTTCTTTTTCCAGACGTAATTGCGTTGTGACCGGTTTTGCTCCCGTAGGCCAACACATCCGACTTTAGCGAGCATCTGTTAACTGGATTAGCCTTCCCGGGTGCTTCGAAGGACATTCCACTCTCACTCGGACGTTTTTGCGTTGTGTCTGTTTATTCGCGCCCTTAGGCCGACACATCCGTCTTTAGCGGGCGTTTGCTGACAGGGTTAGCCAGATGGTCAAGTCAGAACGGTCGAAGACATCCCGGTCAGCCCACAAGGGAAGGCAGGGGCAGACCATGGGCATTCCTCGCCATCAAAGGAGGATTCCATGATTGCAGAGCCGACACACAGCGCTCTGGTACTGGGCTCACCCAAAGAATCGTCACGTCCTGCACATGGCTGCTTAGCCTCACTTCCGTATATGGAGCTTCCCGTTCACCACAGGCTGTTCCTCCGAAGACCAGGAGGAAATCTGTATGCAGATGACGTACACATAATAAGCTTTCGCTTCGGTATTCACTAGCCAAGCAATTACATTTCGCGTAAGAAGTGGTTATTCGCTGTTGTGGCTAACCACGTGACATACGTTTACGTCATCGGGACAATGTGTTTGACTATATTATTAATTTTTGTGGAACTTATATCGTGGCCTCAGTAGTATCCATCGATCCATCATGTGTCATGCCAATAAGCGTGGGCGGTCATGTTTGCCATCTCACTCGATTACCAGAGTCGTGGATCAGCTCCATGTCTCTGTCTCGACTATGCCACGTGGCCAAGCCATCCAGGTATTTACTTCTTGGTCTTCCCCTTGGTTTCTTGCCTTCTACCTTGCCAGTTGTCTACAAGTTCTTCCATTCATTTCTTCTCATAACATGCCGCTAAATATTGTGACTGCCTACGTCTAATGTCTCTAATCAGTTTACGATATTCATTTGTTTCTTGAAGGACTTGTTTAATGGTTTTTCTGTCTTACCATGGTATTCATTGAATTTTCTTCCGAAACCACATTTCCGCAACCATCAGATGTTTTTTTCAGCTTGTCTGCTCATTGTCCACGCTTCACATCCATACAAAGGTATAGGTTCTATGCAGTACTTCAACACTCTTTTTCTCGTTTCAATTGATATCATTGTATTGGTCAGTATGTATGCGTGTGTGTGTTTGTATGTGTGTGTGTGTGGGTGTGTGTGTGTGTGTGTGTGTGTGTGTGTGTGTGTGTGTGTCTGCTGGTTGGTCATGTGACAGAACGGTATTCTCTGTGGAAGCGATCGACGTGTCTTGCGAAAGTGCAAACAGCATCAGTCTTACTTGAGAACATGACGCCAGGGCAGATAACTGAAGTACTGGGTGATAACATGACGCCAGGTGCAGACAATTGAAATATTGCATGATGACATGCATAGTCCTGTGGTAGAGTTTCTCAGTATAATGCAAGTCTTCGTAATGCCACCCTCCTTCGCTGCTTATGCCGCCCCCTTACGGTGCCGCCTGATTCGGCCTCCTCTCCGTATCATAGCGAAGCGCGGCCCTGATGACATGGCACAAGGGGCAGACAACTGAAGCATTGTGTGATAACATGGAGCCAGGGGCAGACAACCGATATGCTGGAGGTTAACTATTTGTAATGATTTCAATATGTGTCTTCTACAGTCTATGTGCTGCTTCAGTGTTCGCTCTAAAGTATTCGTTATTTCAATGTATTCCTATCCACCTGCAATTTATTCAATAACGCTTGTTTGTATTCCTCTATACCTGTAATGTATTTCTGTAGTAGTAGTAGTAGTAGTAGTAGTAGTAGTAGTAGTAGTAGTAGTAGTAGTAGTAGTAGTAGTAGTAGTAGTAGTAGTAGTAGTAGTAGTAGTAGTAGTAGTAGTAGTAGTAGTAGGCCTCTTTCAGTCCTGTAGAGAAATTAACATCTTTCTCCGTAATCCCGTATATTCTCTTTGAGTAACGTAACCTGCGCGAGAATGGGTGGTGGTTCTCGCCGCGTTGGTAACTTACGGGGTATGCGAGCTGGTCGCTCAGAAAGCAATGGCAAGCTAATGAGCGTAATCTTGCCTAAACAATATAAAATGACACAAAGTAGTGCAGCTTTACATAACAGAGTTACGACACATACAGAACGTTGCGGCGGTTAGCCTTCATCAGCAAACAAACACATTCACAAACACAACATACAGTCAAGGAAAACTCCTGTGACTACATTAGAAGGTGATGACAGGACGAGAGGAACAAATGCATGGAAAAATGGAAGCAATGAAGAGAAAATGAGAATTGACAAAATGTTAATTGAAAAGAATGTTAGTCGAAGAAAATGTTTAATAGAAAAACTGTTTATAGAGAAAAAAACTGTATACTCACCTCACGTACGGACCTGTGAATGACTATCTCGCTCTCCCTCTCTCTCTTCTTGCATGTCCACATACACTAGCAGTTTGTCTGTTGAAGTGTGTCTATGTATGTACGCGTGTTCATGCACACCAGTCCACCCAGACCAACAACATAATGGGGTCGTGGTCAATTTTACACGCCTCCTACCCCGCCCCCTTCTTTCTATGTGCTCACTGTACCGTAACATCCAGCACCGTTATACAAATACACCCGAGATTTCCGTAGTCATTCACAGGTCCGTAGTGAGGTGAGTATACAGTGTTTTTTTTTCTGTAAGATAACTCTAACATTAGACCTCTAACCTTTTTTAATCAGAGTGTCCAATGAAGGTCTACAGTTTTGGCAATTCTCTCCATACACAAATGACGTCACATTGACGTGTTACCCATCAGGCAAACATGTTGATAGTTTCAATACATATTTACACATCACCAAGAGTTTTTATTTATGTCCCTTGGTTATAATACAAAAATTTCGGGACGGTAATTTTATCATGCTTTCAACGAAATGAATTACAAGTAAAATTTCATTTCTTAGTGTCATAATTTGATACTTATTGACAAAAGTGCACAAAAGGTCACTGTTGTGAAAAAGTAAATCAAGTTACGATGCTGAGATTACATCTAACAAAAATCAACATATACAATTCCGTATATGGAAATATTTCATACCCAAAGTTTCATACAATTGTCATAGATTTATGAACATTTTAGTATCGTCTGCTAACTTTCAAATTAATATGCAAAAATACCGGAAGTGTACAGCTGTGTTGTTCCACAAATGTGTTATGTTGACATTCACATTAAGGTCTTCCGTTCTAGATGGACCTTAAACACACGGAGCAACCAGTTGTTGTAATCAGCTGTTGGATAGTTTCTTCCGTGTTCTTCTCGGATTAGGTTGTCACGGTCATCATTCGTACTTGTTAAAACGCCGTGGACTCATCTTTGTGCATGTACTCAGGATTACTTGACGCAGTTCGAGTTCAGTAAGTCGTTGGGTCCTGTAGTACCGTCCTGTGACACTTGTAGTGTCTGTTTCTTATAATATTACATATTTGCAATACTATTTACATTCTTTCACATATCTCACAGTTATACGACACATTCATTCACATAATAATAATATCTACACAATTTATTTACAATGGGAGATTAAATCTTCCCTATCACATAATTCTTCACAGCCTTACTGACATGATGTTACAATTGGCTGTGGTGTTGAGCACTATTTAATTTCCAGTTTATACACCATCTGCAATGTGCTCGGGTGTTACATGGCTACTGGGTAAATCGTATGGACATCTAGATAGATGATCGGCCAGTGAGTTTTGTGAGCCTCTTATATGTCTAATTTCGAAGCTAAAATCCTGCAGAAGAAGGGACCATCTTGCCACTTTGTGGTTACTTGGAGTTCCTCTGGTGATAATCGTCAATGGACTATTTTCTGTCTCTACAATGAAATGATTTCCTAACAGAAATCTTGAAAGTTTACGTACCGAAAACACAAGAGCGAGGGCTTCAAGTTCCGGCGTGCTGTAATTCCGTTCCCTGGTGTTCAGTTTTCGAGAGACGTAGTATACAGGGTACACGATTTGGTCGTGTTCTTGAAGAAGCACCCCTCCAATGGCTACGGAGCTCGCATCACATCTTAACCTGAAAATAGTGCTAAGATCGGGTAATTTTAGAAAATGGTTCACTAGAAAAATAAGTTAATACTTTCGCAAATGCAGGCCTTAAACATTCGCTGTTCACAATGACATTAGGTTGTTTATTTGTTAGTAAATCAGTGAAACATTTGGTCAATTCAGGAAAATGAGGAATAAATTGTCTATAATAATTTAAAAGACCTAACACACTTCGCAACTCTTTCTTGGTTGTCGGAAGCGACAATTTCAAAATTCTGGACTTGATGTTATCGTCAGTCGATATAAAGCCATTTGAAATCTTATAGCCCAAAAATGAAATTTCCTGGAAGGCTATATCGACTTTGGATGGTTTTACTGTCAGTCCTTCTTGTCTAAACCTGTCGAATGTCTGCTGTAGTGCTGTTATGTGGTCTGTCATGTCCTGGGTTGTTAGAAAAAATCGTACTGTATTCTTGTAACACTTGTCTGCAACTGTCGGTCTGTGTCTGTGTCAGCTTAGGATTTACCTTTATGTCCTGTAGGTTGGTTGCCGTGTCAAGTACTGGTGTCGGTATCTCGTCAGTATCGTCATCGTCTGTCTGGTCCACTATTGTTGTGCTTGCTGTAGTCTCTACTTGGTCGTCGTCCCTGTGGTAATATGGTTTAAGCATGTTAATATGGAAAATCTTGTGTTTGTCCCTAACTGCAAATTCTTAATCTACTGTCGAAATTGTCGTAAACACTTTTAAACGGTCCTTGCCATGAGTCTGTGAGAAGATGTCTGTCACTTGGCAATAGAAGAAGAACGACCTGTCCTGGCGTCAGAGTAATTGTTCTATTTCCTCTGTTAGCGTATTGTCGGTAGATAGCACCTGATTTTTGTAGTGCTTCTTTCGCTAACACACATGATTTCATGAATCTATCGCGCAATGATGTTACATGTTTCATACGATGAAATGGGTGTAGGTATAGTTTTACTTTCAGTCAACATAGACTGGTACAAAGATAATGGGCCGCGTGGTTTGGCACCATATACAATTTCAAATGGTGAGAATCCAGTGCTGGAATGGGGCACTTCCCTGTATGCAAATAAAATAGCAGGTAGATACGTATCCCAATCTTCAGGGTGTTCTTGGGTAACTTTTGAGAGCATATGTTTAAGATCACCGTTAATCTATTCTATAATACCAGTGGAGTGTGGGTGGTAGGGGCTGTTAAAACACTGCTTCACACCCAACATTTTAGTAAAGGCTTGCGTAGCTGAGGCAATGAACTGACTACCCCGATCTGAGAGGATGGTATCAGGGAATCCTACCCTTGCAAAAATATGGAAGAAGACTTCCATGATGTCTTTGGAAGTTATGTTCTTCATCGGAATTGCTTCTGGTCACCGACTACAGATATCAATTATTGTTACAATATATTTATTTCCTCTCGATGTTATGTGGTTAAGATGACCAACTATATCGATCGAGATCTTTTCAAACGGTCTGCTTGCCAAATCAGTGATTTGCAGTTCAGCTTGCGGGAGTTTACCCTTTTTAACAAGCTTTTGGCAGATGTCACACGATCTGCAATACTGTTTGGTATCACTGCAGAATTTAGGCCAATAGAATTGAGTAAGTAACATTGCTCTGGTTTTAGCATAAGCCATGTGCCCTGCGAAGGGTATGTCATGAGCTAGATTTAATGCTTGGTTGCGGTTTGCTGAAGGTAGTACCGTTTGTTCTGTAGTGCTAGAACCTTTGGTATAGTACCGTGTCAGAATTCCGTTTTTCAGAGCAAAATACCATTTAGCGTTCTTTGCTACTCGTGGCTTTTGGCCTATTAGTTTAAAATACTTCTGCAACGATCGATCGGCTTTTTGAGCTGTTATAAATTTCTCTCTGGTTGTTTCAGGAGATGTTACAACTGGGCTTATTAGTTTTAAAGCCTCTGTCTCATCGATTCGATCTTGCATGTGAGCAGTAGATCTGGTTACTGCATTTGTAATATCAAGATTATCATTATCATTACAAGTTGGTGTTACATTTAAACAACTACATTCATGTGTTGGCGTTGCCGAATTGGCATACATACATTCATTTACAGGTGGTAATACATCATGAATGGTGATTTGTGATGAAGGTGAAATGGTATTGTCAATGTTACAAGTGACAGTGGATGTAATACTGTCATGTGGCATATCATTTACCCCAGGAAGGTTACCAATGATAACATCGCAACAAGGATTGGTTAATGCTGCGCATTTGACCTTTCCTGTAAGAAATGGTGTACTTATGTATGCCCATGCAAGCGGGTATTTCTGATGTTACTTGAGAAAGCTCTGCATGTAACATATTTACCACTATATTGTGATGGTAAGATATAGTCTCTCTTAACGCCAATGAGAGTACTGCCGCTATCTCGTAAAACGGAGGCAGCTCTACCGTTAACATACCCATGGTGGATGTTTAATTTTCCTTGTGAGTTAACCCACTAAATTGGCCTCCTCATTTGTAACAGGTATGGAATGGCCGCATGTCAAAACGCCATCCTCATGAAAACAATCACAGATGGTACATTTTTCATGGTGAAACACATCAATGGAATGTGCTGAGTTTACAAGTTGATCTTCTACACTTTCATCTTCTGAGGAAGAGCTATCAAACATGGCTGCATTAGCCTTTCTGGTCATTACCTTGCCTTTACAATCATGACGCCAATGGCCATACGCCTTACAAAGGAAGCATTTGGTGAGACGTTTGTAGCTCTTTCTTTCTTTATCTTGCTTAGATATGTAGTTCTGCAAGTAAGAAGTGTACCCTGGATGTTTGTCACACATTTCAGTTTCATTGTGTGATAAGTGGCAATATCTGCAATGATAAAACTTCTCAGCAGATTGTTTATAGGGCTTTTGTTTGTTGTAGGGCACTGACTTAGATCTACCATATGTAGCGGCTGCTACAAAGACTGTGCTAGTCAATCCACTAGGGAAACATTGCTTATTGGCTGAAAAATAACCTGAGCCACGACTTTCAATCTGTTGTACACTTTCACACTGACATTCAAATAGAAATTTCGAAAATGGAGGTGGGAGAGATGTAATAATTTTATCTCTCAAAATAAGATCTGTCAATCTATCAAAATTACCATTCACTTTGGATGCTGACAGCCACTAAGAAAAATATGTTGTACTTCTGAGATGTAATCAGAGAACGTTTGTGTTGGTTTAGGAGACAATTTACTAAACTGTTCTCTGTAGCCTGCTTCATCTAGCAGGAAATGAGACATAATTTTAGTCTTAATATACTGATAATCTTTCTTCAGGTCATTTGGAATAGACTCTATCACTTTTAGAGGTTCCCCAGAAGGACTTCTCATGTATATTATACTCCATTCAGACTTTGGGATCTGGTAATGATCCATAATACATTAAAAATTTTGGGTGAAGGCTGCTATGCAGTCACCTGTGGTGTAACTTTTAATAAGCCCTTGGTATTTCTTGTATGGCTGATCTTTGTCTGATTTTCTATCTTCTTTATCTTTGGAAGTTTCCGCTTTCAGCTGTTCAATCTTTTGCAGTACTTCAAGCTCTTCACGTTTATTTCGAGCATTTATTTCAAGTTCTTCTCTCTTACTCTGAGCTAAAATTTCAGCTTGTTTCAACGCAGTAGCTGATTCTGTCTGTTTAAGTTTTAACGCAGTATCTAATTCAGACTGTTTCAAAGATCTTTCGGCTGCTCTCTCATCACGCTCATTAACTTTTTCCTGTAATAGGAGGTATTCTGCAAACTTTTTCTCACTCCAGACTCTCAACTCTTCACCGGAAAGATTCATCTTTAAACCAATTTCGATGTAATCGTTTAAAGTAGACATGATGAACAATATGTATGATGAAATAGATACATACAAAATTAATTATGTTGTTAATAATTTGAATAGTTTACAGTTCTGAATAATACAGCTTATGCTCTGGCCTGATCAACGAAAGTATAAAGAAGAGAAAAAAAACTTTATACTCAAGTATTCCTGGGACAATGTGTCGGACAATGGCTGTTCGGTACTGCCCGAAATCACACTGGATCTCAATTCAAGTCGACAAAAAATTTGGAGTTTACAAGGGACAGGTATGGATGACACAAAACAACCTGTTGTTTTTGGAACAAGAGAAATTAGAACATGTGCAAGTGTGTGGTGTATGTAATGCCACTTAAGTTTTTGTAGGTTTATATGTCGTCAAGTATTTTTGTTAGTCGTTTCACCCAATCAAAAACTCTCTTTTCACACTTTTCAGACTTCCCTCTTACACTACTCCTACTCAATGACATTCAAGGACATGGCCGCCATTTTTGTTTTTATCTTTTTCACTAGATTGGTTGAAATTCACTAAGTACGAAGACGCCACGTTTGGACTTATAACTCAGTCTTCACACTTATGATTTATATAAATCAACACGAAAGATCGTACTTATCCTTTAATGTATAGTTATTTTATCACCTAGACGCTGTCAACACATTCGCACATTCTGCTCTATCTTATATTTTACACGTTTGCATTTGTTCAAAAACCCGGACGAAAAGCCTCCACGTTCGCACTTGTCAGGGTCTAGCTTAAGGCAAGAAATGTAGCTCGTTTACTGACAAGTGAGATACTAAATATTACTATTAAATAACTCGACGTGAATACCCGATGATATAATTCGCACTCTTTATTCGCGCAATGCACTCATCAGAAACAATACAGGCATCGCGCAATCATAATTCACAATATCATTATATCATAAATACAATCAATCAAAGAATACATCAATGCAATCCACTTACAAGTCAAACACACCAGACGTTCAGTCTCCAAGTCATACAGGCTAGCTATCAATGCTTGCTCAAACACTCAGGCCTCATTCAATCGCGTCCGTCCAGTACGGCTCCCAAGCCCTGTCTGACCAGCCGTTAGTTGGCGTCGAGTCACCTTGCGTGACCCACAATGTTCACGCTGTGTTCCCGCAGACCCACGACTGCTTAGCATCGCTCAGTGTTTAGCCCGGCTGGGCTTCTCTGGCGCTGTCGAAGACGCCGCGTTATAACTGTAGTGTTTAACATAGCTCAGCGTTGAGCTCGGCTGCATTGCCTGGCGTTGGTACAGACAACGCGTTGCAACTCCGGGTGAGAATATGACAAATATATGTATCTTCAAGTGTAATGTAAATCTCTCCAAGTGTAATTTAATCTCTCCAAGTGTAATGTATTCCTCTCTAGGTGTAAGGTAAATCTCTCCAAGTGTAATATATTCCTCTACAAGTGTAATATATTCCTCTCCAAGTGAAATATATTCCTCTACAAGTGTAATATATTCCTCTACAAGTGTAATATATTCCTCTACAAGTGTAATATATTCCTCTCCAAGTGTAATATATTCCTCTACAAGTGTAATATATTCCTCAACAAGTGTAATATATTCCTCTACAAGTGTAATATATTCCTCAACAAGTGTAATATATTCCTCAACAAGTGTAATATATTCCTCTCCAAGTGTAATATATTCCTCTACAAGTGTAATATATTCCTCAACAAGTGTAATATATTCCTCTACAAGTGTAATATATTCCTCTCCAAGTGTAATATATTCCTCTACAAGTGTAATATATTCCTCTACAAGTGTAATATATTCCTCTACAAGTGTAATATATTCCTCTCCAAGTGTAATATATTCCTCAACAAGTGTAATATATTCCTCTCCAAGTGTAATATATTCATCTACAAGTGTAATATATTCCTCTACAAGTGTGATGCATTTATCTCCGAGTGTAATATATTCCTCTCCACCTGCAATGTATTCCCCTCCAGGTGTAATGTATTCCTCTCCAAGTGTAATGTATACCTCTCTACCTGTAATGTATTCATGTCAGGTATTATTGAATACCTAGTCCACACCTTCATGTCATGTTATCATGTATTCTAGTGTTGTCCGAGTGCCCGCTGCCCTATCTCCAGTACAGATATCTACCATGAAGTTGCTTGCTGTATTCGCCATCTGCGCTGTAATATTCTTAGTCAATGGTGCAGCTGTTGGTGAGTATTCTAACCTAGGCAGTTAGTTAGTTCACTAGTTAGTTACTTAGTTCGTTAGTTAGTTAGTTAGTTAGTTCGTTACTTAGTTCGTTAGTTAGTTAATTAGTTAGTTAGTTACTTAGTTCGTTAGTTAGTTAGTTAGTTAGTTAGTTAGTTAGTTAGTTACTTAGTTCGTTAGTTAGTTAGTTCGTTACTTAGTTCGTTAGTTAGTTAGTTAGTTAGTTACTTAGTTCGTTAGTTAGTTAGTTAGTTAGTTACTTAGTTCGTTAGTTAGTTAGTTAGTTCGTTAGTTAGTTAGTTAGTTAGTTACTTAGTTCGTTAGTTAGTTAGTTAGTTAGTTAGTTAGTTAGTTCGTAGTTAGTTAGTTAGTTAGTACCTTTAGTTCGTTAGGTTAGTTAGTTAGCTTAGTTAGTTAGTTAGTTAGTTAGCTCGTTAGTTCGTATTTCGTTACTTAGTTAGCTGTTAGTTAGTTAGTTAGTTAGTTAGTTAGTTAGTTAGTTAGTTAGTTAGTTAGTTAGTTAGTTAGTTAGCTTAGTTAGTTAGTTAGTTGTTTAGTTAGTTAGTTAGTTAGTAGTTACTAGTTCGTTAGTTAGTTCGTTAGTTAGTTAGTTCGTTACTTAGTTCGTTAGTTAGTTAGTTAGTTAGTTAGTTAGTTACTTAGTTCGTTAGTTAGTTAGTTAGTTAGTTCGTTACTTAGTTCGTTAGTTAGTTAGTTAGTTCGTTCGTTAGTTAGTTAGTTAGTTAGTTAGTTACTTAGTTAGTTAGTTAGTTAGTTAGTTAGTTAGTTCGTTAGTTAGTTAGTTAGTTAGTTAGTTAGTTACTTAGTTAGTTAATTAGTTAGTTAGTTAGTTCGTTAGTTAGTTAGTTAGTTAGTTAGTTAGTTAGTTAGTTAGGTAGGTAGTTAGTTAGTTAGTTACTTAGTTCGTTAGTTAGTTAGTTAGTTAGTTACTTAGTTAGTTAGTTAGTTAGTTAGTTAGTTAGTTAGTTAGTTAGTTAGTTAGTTAGTTAGTTAGTTAGTTAGTTAGTTAGTTAGTTAGTTAGTTAGTTAGTTAGTTAGTTAGTTAGTTAGTTAGTTAGTTAGTTAGTTAGTTAGTTAGTTAGTTAATTCGTTAGTTAGTTAGTTAGTTAGTTAGTTAGTTAGTTAGTTAGTTAGTTAGTTAGTTAGTTAGTTACTTAGTTCGTTAGTTAGTTAGTTAGTTAGTTAGTTCGTTAGTTAGTTCGTTAGTTAGTTAGTTAGTTAGTTAGTTAGTTAGTTCGTTAGTTAGTTAGTTAGTTAGTTAGTTAGTTAGTTAGTTAGCTAGTTAGTTAGTTAGTTAGTTAGTTAGTTAGTTAGTTAGTTAGTTAGTTAGTTAGCTAGCTAGTTAGTTAGTTAGTTAGTTCGTTAGTTAGTTAGTTAGTTAGCTAGTTACTTAGTTAGTTAGTTAGTTAGTTAGTTAGTTAGTTTATTATGTAGTTAGTTAGTTAGTTAGTTAGTTTGTTTGTTTGTATTTTACTTAGTTAGTTCGTTAGTTAGTTAACTAGGTAATTAGTTAGTTAGTTAGTTAATTAGTTAGTTAGTTAGTTAGTTAGCTAAATAGTTAGTTAGTTAGTTGGTTAGGTAGTTAGTTAATTAGTTAGATAGTTAGTTAATTAATTAGTCAGTTAGTTAGTTAGATAGTTAGTTAGTTGGTTGGTTAGTTAGTTAGTTAGTTAGTTAGCTAGTTAGTTGGTTAGTTAGTTAGTTAGTTAGTTAGCTAGTTAGTTAGTTAGTTATTTAGTTAGTTAGTTAGTTAGTTAGTTAGTTCGTTAGCTAGCTAGTTAGCTAGCTAGTTAGTTAGTTAGTTAGTTAGTTATTTAGTTAGTTAGTTAGTTAGTTAGTTAGTTAGTTAGTTAGTTAGTTATATCTATTGTACCAGAGTGTGCTTGACACTAGGGCTATATCTATTGTACCAGAGTGTGCTTAACTGCGGAGATACAACTTACAGATATGTTCAGTGTTGCCAATAGTTGTGGTTATGTTGTTAGGTCATGGCAAACAAGTTCCCACACAAAAAAACATATCAGTGAGATCTAAACGACAGAAGCAGACTTGAAATAACGACACGATGTTCAGGTAAACACAAACAAATAAAACAAAATGTTTTCTGTCGCATTAACACGCTGTGGCTGTGTGAAGTGTTGGGACCCTCACGTGTGTCAGGCCTGAGCTTAAGCTGGGTAGGTGGCAAGTCTTTCTCTCCCGTAGCGGGCGGCGAGCTCGGGTGTTGAACCCCCGACCTACCTCGCCCATGACATTGTCAGTGACAATTAGGTCAGGTCCCACCAATAGAAGATGTAGGGCAACCATTGTCAGTGATGATTAGGTCAGCTCCCACCAGTACCAGAATATAGGGCAGCCATTGTCAATGACAATTAGGTTAGATCCCACCTCGATATCTTGCCCGGGCAGCACCGTTAGGCTACTCTTTTTCGATTTCCAACTGCCACGGGATTTTTGACGTGCGCAACAATACTCACGGGCGTCCGATCTCACTACCCAGAGACCAGGGAAATGTTATTACTAGAAGTCCACGTGACAAAATCCCGGCCCTCGCCGGGGCTTGAACTCGGGACCTCCAGCACTCGAGGCAGACACCATAGCTCAAGACCACTCAGCCCCCCTGACGATTAGGTCAGGTCTCAAAAATATAAGAATGTAGGACAATCATTGTCAGTGGCGATTATGTCAGCTCCCACCAATACAAGAATGTAGGACAGTCATTGTCAGTGACGATTAGAACAGACTCCGGTAATACAAGAATGTAGGACAATCATTGTCAGTGACGATTAGGTTCCAGTACCTGCCATCAATACAATAATATATAGCAGCCATTTACAGTGACGATGAATTAAGCTACCCCCAATGTAAGCATATAGGGCAGTCTACAGAAACCAACATGGTAGACAATTGACATTACTGTGCGAATATGTGTATAGTTCAGCTTGAAGGATTTATCTAGTTATTTAACTTTATGTTGTGTGGATTCTGCAGTATTTACCTGATGATTAAAGATTAGGTCAGATACCACCAATACAAAAATGTTGGTCAGCATTTGTTCACATTTCTGCTTGGCTTCTGTTCCCAGGAAATGTGGCTTTCTCCGCGGCAGTCAGCGCCAACAGGAATTACCAAACTAATGACGTTGTGAAGTTCGATGATGTTCTCTTAAACAATGGAAACGCCTACAACAAGGATACCGGCGTCTTTACCGCCAGCAAGGTAAGCCTACACGTGTTCTCCACCGCCAGCAAGGTAAGCCTACACGTGTTCTCCACTGCCAGCAAGGTAAGCCTACACGTGTTCTCCACTGCCAGCAAGGTAAGCCTACACGTGTTCTCCACCGCCAGCAAGGTAAGCCTACACGTGTTCTCCACCGCCATCAACTTAAGCCCAGGTAGGTAGGTAAATAGATATATAGATAGATGGGTGGGTGGGTGGTTGATAGTAAAACAGACAGACAGATGCTCAGACAGACAGACAGACAGACAGACAGACAGACAGACCGACCGACCGACCGACCGACCGACCGACCGACCGACCGACAGATAGATAGATAGATAGATAGATAGATAGATAGATAGATAGATACATAGAAACAGACAGACAACAGACAGACAGACAGACAGACAGACCGACCGACCGACCGACCGACCGACAGACAGACTTAACATGTTGTGTCGGTTGTCAACAGACAGGCCTGTATGCATTTCACGTCCACGGCCTCGCCCTCCCGAATACTGGCTTTTGGTTCACACTCTACCGCAACGATGAGGCAGTATTCAAAGCTCACGGTCTAGTCACGCAGGCCTATTCATCAGGAGGTAAGACATCCTGTTGTTTTCGTTGTTATAGTATGTTGGTATTGCTATTACTGTTGTTGTTGATATCCTAGGCTACATATAAAATAATACAAGAAGTAAACTGATTGCAATACCACAAATTGAATTATTAAAATTATTTGAGTGACAGATTACAACATTATGAGTAAATACATTATACAATAATACAATGTACTGCAGCTTTACACAACAGAATTACGAACAATACAAGAACGATGTGGCGATTAGCCTTCATCAGCACACACATGCATACACAAAACACACAATCACGGAGAAGACAATCCAGTGACTACATTAAGGCATAAGAATGGGATGAGAAGAATAAAACGATGAAAACATTCGAACAACGAAGTGAAAATTAACATTTGAAAAGGAAATTATTTGTTTCTTATCTCAGAATCCCAGGCTGTGATACAAACATGCATTAAACCTTGCTACTCATACATATCGGCGTGGGCGTCTGTGGGTTATGGGAGCCCACACCGGGCCCGCCATTTCCTAAATGAAGCGTAGGCCCTAAGCTAAACCACACCGAGCCTCCCATCTCCTAGATGTTGCCTAAGCCATAAGCCAACCCACACTGAGCCTCCCACCTCCTAAATGTAGGGTATGCTCTTACTAAACCAACCCACACCTAGCCTCCCATCTCCTAGATGTAGGGTAGGCCCTTACTAAACCAACCCACACCGAGCCTCCCACCTCCTAAATGTAGCGTAGGCCTTAGGGCAACCAACCCACACAGAGCCTCCCATCTCCTAGATGTAGGGTAGGCCTTAGGGCAACCAACCCACACAGAGCCTCCCATCTCCTAGATGTAGGGTAGGCCTTAGGGCAACCAACCCACACCTAGCCTCCCATCTCCTAGATGTAGGGTAGGCCTTAGGGCAACCAATCCACACCTAGCCTCCCATCTCCTAGATGTAGTGTAGGCCTTAGGGCAACCAACCCACACAGAGCCTCCCATCTGCTAGATGTAGGGTAGGCCTTAGGGCAACCAACCCACACCTAGTCTCCCATCTCCTAGATGTAGGGTAGGCCTTAGGGCAACCAATCCACACCTAGCCTCCCATCTCCTAGATGTAGTGTAGGCCTTAGGGCAACCAACCCACACCTAGCCTCCCATCTCCTAGATGTAGCGTAGGCCTTAGGGCAACCAACCCACACCTAGCCTCCCATCTCCTAGATGTAGGGTAGGCCCTTACTAAACCAACTCACACCGAGCCTCCCACCTCCTAAATGTAGCGTAGGCCTTAGGGCAACCAACCCACACCTAGCCTCCCATCTCCTAGATGAAGGGTAGGCCTTAGGGCAACCAACCCACTCACAGCCTCCCATCTCCTAGATGTAGGGTAGGCCTTAGGGCAACCAACCCACACCGAGCCTCCCATCTCCTAGATGTAGGGTAGGCCTTAGGACAACCAATCCACACCTAGCCTCCCATCTCCTAGATGTAGGGTAGGCCTTAGGGCAACCAACCCACACCTAGCCTCCCATCTCCTAGATGTAGCGTAGGCCTTAGGGCAACCAAACCACACCTAGCCTCCCATCTCCTAGATGTAGGGTAAGCCCTTACTAAACCAACCCACACCGAGCCTCCCACCTCCTAAATGTAGCGTAGGCCTTAGGGCAACCAACCCACACCTAGCCTCCCATCTCCTAGATGAAGGGTAGGCCTTAGGGCAA
Source organism: Cepaea nemoralis (assembly GCA_014155875.1). Lineage (NCBI taxonomy): Eukaryota > Metazoa > Mollusca > Gastropoda > Stylommatophora > Helicidae > Cepaea > Cepaea nemoralis. The sequence goes on from JACEFZ010001510.1 coordinate 66,972, forward strand.
CCAACCCACACAGAGCCTCCCATCTCCTAGATGTAGGGTAGGCCTTAGGGCAACCAACCCACACCGAGCCTCCCATCTCCTAGATGTAGGGTAGGCCTTAGGGCAACCAACCCACACCTAGCCTCCCATCTCCTAGATGTAGTGTAGGCCTTAGGGCAACCAACCCACACCGAGCCTCCCACCTCCTAAATGTAGCGTAGGCCTTAGGGCAACCAACCCACACAGAGCCTCCCATCTCCTAGATGTAGGGTAGGCCTTAGGGCAACCAACCCACTCACAGCCTCCCATCTCCTAGATGTAGGGTAGGCCTTAGGGCAACCAACCCACACCTAGCCTCCCATCTCCTAGATGTAGGGTAGGCCTTAGGGCAACCAACCCACACCGAGCCTCCCATCTCCTAGATGTAGGGTAGGCCTTACGGCAACCAACCCACACCTAGCCTCCCATCTCCTAGATGTAGTGTAGGCCTTAGGGCAACCAACCCACACCGAGCCTCCCATCTAGTAGATGTAGGGTAGGCCCTTACTAAACCAACCCACACCGAGCCTCCCATCTCCTAGATGTAACGTAGGCCCTTACTAACCCAACCCACACCGAGCCTCCCATCTCTTAGATGTAGGGTAGGCCCTTACTAACCCAACCAACACCGAGCCTCCCATCTCCTAGATGTAGGGTAGGCCCTTACTAAACCAACCCACACCGAGCCTCCCATCTTCTAGATGTAGCGTGGGCCCTTACTAAACCAACCCACACCGAGCCTCCCATCTCTTAGATGTAGGGTAGGCCCTTACTAAACCAACCAACACCGAGCTTCCCATCTTCTAGATGTAGCGTGGGCCCTTACTAAACCAACCCACACCGAGCCTCCCATCTCCTAGATGTAACGTAGGCCCTTACTAAACCAACCCACACCGAGCCTCCATCTCCT
>JACEFZ010001511.1:0-42500 GCA_014155875.1 Cepaea nemoralis
TTTTTAGTTTTTTTCCATTTTTTTCCCCCAAAGTAAATTTGGTTTGTAATTTTTTTCCTCGCTCCTCTTGGAAGGGAACTCAGTGGCTGCCTGTATTATTGCTCTGTTTAGGACTTTCCACCATTTGCTTTATGTTGCCATATCGTGTATTTATGTTTCACAATATTTATCTGTTAGTGTGGCAAATCTGTCCCAATCTGCTCGTTTGTAATTCCAGCGGGGCAAGGGCTTTTGCTCCTGTGGAACATACTCCTATTCATTACAAGCTTGATTGGTCTATGGTCACTACCCTGCTAATTGGTCCAGCACATGGCGATCGATTTTTTGGAGGATGTCTCCTGTGCAGAAAGCTAAGTCTGGAGTAGAAGTGGTAAGCCATCTTCTGGAGTAGAAGCTCGGTGTGTCATCCGCTTTGTTGAGTAGATGGAGATTTGAGTCTATTTCCCAGTCCTCCAGTTCATCTCCTCTTTTGTCAGTATCTGGGTATCCCCATCTTTCTGAACGGCTGTTAAAGTCTCCGATAATAATGCAGTTTGTGTCAGTTATTTTCATGTTTGAGAGTGTAAGGTCCTTATCTGCTGGGCTATACAGATTGTAGATTCTTATTTTCACGTCCTTTATCATTATATCAACACCTATAATTTCCGTTTGGTTATCAGAGATCACAGATACTTCGCTGCAAGGTATTGTATTTCGTGTAAGTATTAGAACTCCTCCTTTGTGTCCTTCGCTGTCGAAACGTGTGGCCTGATATCTCTGACTGAGAATTTATGATTGGCGTTGAGGTGTGTCTCTTGAATGCATGCCACATCTATTCTATCTTTATGAAGACGCTGTGTTAGGGAGTCTTTCTTCTTGTAAACTCCTTCGGCATTCCATTGTAGTATGTTGAGTGTCCGGGGTATTTGGTCAATAGCTCTTAACCTACTCCTCTGTGCCTTGACTCCACAGCACAGTGGAAGGTGACCACCAGTAGTCATGGGTGGACCCCCTCGAGGCAGGGGGCCCGGCACTATCGCCGCCTGATGGGACTTCACGGGATTAGCACCATAACGATTAATTTTGATTTGTGACATCATGAATTAAGTTACGTTGCACTGCTTTGTCAAGCCTGTGGCTCAGTACATCCGATTTCGACAAGCATTTTCGGGATGATTTCCCTAGCCTTTGACTGTCCCCAGTCTACCTACAAGGCAGCAGGTTTGTGCGTCGCTTCGTCTGGTCCCTCTCCCTTGACCTGTCCGACATGGGTGACCCTACCAGTAGCTGTGCTACCGTCGGCATAGCTTTTGGGGTCATTGGAACGCGCAAGCCCCTCTACCTCGTCAAGGTGGACGCACGGCAGAGGGGATTTGGGTATTCTATGTACATTCCCGCTCCTCCATTTTGAACAGCATTTTGTGCTGACCCATCTGTGTAGACTCGGATCCAGAGGTCCTGTGGGTATTCTTCATCAAGGAAGCTGAGAGTGGCTGTTCTGCGCTGCACACTGTTCTGTTCTTCCTTGTCAAATATTCCTCTCACTTTTGTCTGGATTTGTAATGATAGTCTATGTTCATCTTTCCATGGAGTTCGCTCTGGGATAGTTGTTGATGGTCTCCAATTTCACGACGGTAGGCAGAGGCTTCTTGTTGGAGACAATGGCTACTGTCATCGACCAGTATGGTCACCGTTTAAACATTTTTTTCCAATGTCTATTTTCTCTTCATTGCTTTCATCTTTTTATTCTTCTCATTCTGTCGTCACGTCTTAATATAGTCACAGGAGATCTCCGTGACTATATTTTATGATTGTATGTGTTTGTTTGCTGATGAAGGCTAATCGCCGCAACGTCCTGTATGTGTCGTAATTCTGTTATGTAAAGCTGCACTACTTTGCGTCATTTTATATTGTTTACATTTTCACAGCTTTACAGTAGTCCCACCAAATTTCAAACCATAAAGGACCATGTCATGTAATTTTTCCATCACACCTACCCCGTCAACATCAGAGGAGAAGTTATAATTAGGGCCCACCCCAGATTAATAATCCTGTGACTCAATCAGCCACATATCGGAAATTAATTTGAAAGGGATTGTTGTCCTTAGGCGGTAATGACTGCAATATAAAGCGTCTGAATTATAACCAAGGCTGGGGAAGCAGGTTGAACGAGGTGGACATTTTTGTGTCTGTCGATGATCGATCCGACGGGTAACTTCAACAGGTTTTCTTGTACCCTTCCGTAATGATACCCACGCCTGTAGAGTTGTCTCGTAGAGTTATCTCCTCACGCCGGCGGTCTGTGTTCTAGCGACACGTGAGTGTAGTAAGTACATGTTTTGTACGGTTATTATTGCGACTACAGAGTAATTCGCAAGAGTTGCTTGTTAGTAAAACAAGTACTGGATATTCCAGGAACTAGACTGCATCAGTCAACAGTAAAGAGCAACGTCGTAAGTTTAGCAAGTGTCACTGTCTGTAGTAAATTGTTCGAAGTGACGACATTGTCATTACATTAGAGTTTAGTTTGAATTTAATTTAAATTAAAAGTTACCGAGGAGACATTCATTCTAAAATAAACATTTTTAAATCTAAAATAAACATTTTTAAACAGGCATTTTAAATTTTATTTCAATAACACTTTCTAACTTGCTTTTCTATTGTAAGTATATTATATTATAATCGAACAATACACCATTCAAATCTCTACGTCAGTTATGTCTAACTAGATATTAAATGTTACCAAAATAAAATATAAAACAACATGCGGTCTAACACTTAAATTTAAATCGCTAACTTTTGTTTGTGAACAAACACCTTAACAATAAAATATAATATATCAATATTCATAACAAGACTTAATCTTCTTCTTCAGCGTTCTGAGCCATTGAGGTTCTTTGCTGCAGATACAATCCGTCTCCATTCATCTCTCTGGTTGACCTTCTCTTGCCAGTCGTTGATTCCAAGTGCTTGTAGGTCTGTATATATATTATCTCTCCACCGCCTTCTTGGTCTACCTCGGGGTCTACGGTCATTTATTTCCTGAGTGTAAGCGAGTTTTGTTTCCCTATTATCTTCCATTCTTTCTATATGTCCCAGCCATTGTAGTCTATTAGCCTTCATGATACCAGTGATTAGCGGGGACTTAAACAAATCATAAATGTCTTTGTTACTTCTTAATAGAAGACTTAATAAAAATAAAAATAAATTGTCGATAAAATTGTCAATAAAAAATAAATTGTTTTTGAAATATTGTTTGATATGATCATATTAATAAAAATAAAATGATTGTCGAATGGCTTAGGTAGGGCCTGATCTGTCCTGCCATGATATGACATTTAGTCTTTAGGTTGCATTTCCTCGCACCTGGGTAAGGCTTGTACCCTCCCAATTGCACTCCTCCGCCTGGAGCCGTTGGCACAATGTGGGGTGTCAGGTTTGGTGAGTGCCACCAAACATTTGGGGCCAACAGACAGCAGGGTAGTACTGTATACTGTTATACGGTAGTTCAGTCACATCTGTTATACGGTAGTTCAGTCACATCTGTTATACGGTAGTTCAGTCACATCTGACTAGGACCTGACTGACAAAGCCATTAACCCCTGAAATATTGAATAATTGAGCAAACCATAATTTTAGTGTGGATTAAATAAATGAACCTGAAGGTAAATTTGCAGCTGCGGTAATAAATGTTTAGAACTGCTGAAGAATAAAAATGGGCACTAATTAATGTTTGAAGTCTTTAACCGTTAACCGCTGAAATATATAAAGATTGCTCCGAGTCTAGCTTTATAACATTGATTGTATATTTTTATATGAGTAAAAAGTACTTGATAATAACTATGCAGCCTTTTGTACATAATACAAATCCATACCTCCTCAGCTACATCTCTGAGGCCCAATTTCAGCGGAAATTAGTGCATAAACTTTTTTTTTTTTTGGGCGCTCGCTTTGAACTCAAGTGTAGTCCAGAACACTACTTCTAGTGATGCTGGACTGAATTTTGTGTGTGGATTAGCTTTACTTATTAGCAATGACCCTCACCATCAGGCGAACCCACTCCTGACTTCAGAGGTATAGTATTGTAATTTACGTCCCCCAAGTTCAAGGACGACAGGTCAACATGTTAGTCCAGCTGTCTGGTGTAGGGTTGAACGAACTCCTTAACCTCGGCCTCAGCACACCTGATGTTTTAAGACACACGTTCTTATCCATTCGGCCATGCTGACCTACATGCTTAAATATGGCATGCCGGACCTCTGAAATAATGATATACCTCATTCTGACACGGGGTTCACCTGTATTGCCTTGTTTTGTTCAAAGTTTGTATAGTAAGAATCACAGACTAGCATATCACTGTAGGGAGTAGGAGCAATGTCTTATGATGACATCGCATTAGTGTATATCCTCAGGGTAGCAGGTTGAGACAGGAACATTAGACTGCACAAGTAGGTAGTGGGGGAGAGCTGGGGCAGGGCAACACAATGGAGACAGATGGCTATGACATGGTTTTCTTTAAACACTCAAATTGTGAACACCTCAACAACTGTGAGCAGGTGCTTGGAGATAGTGGGGAGGACTCACGTACTGAAGTACCTAGGAATGTGGTTTGACTGAAGTCTTGCTTTTACTGAGCACACAGACAATGTTATCATGTGAGCACACAGACAATGTTATCATGAAAGCTAGAAAGGGTATGACTGCAATGAGGTTGATAGTTGCGGCAAAATGATCAGTATTTCCTCTCTCATATACCAGGGTATGGTCCTTTCTGTAATTGGCTTTGCACTGGCGATCATAACTCTCAGCCATTTGCAGATAGAAAGGCTACAGAATGAGGTGATGTGATACCTTTTCAGTTTACCAACCATGCAGAACAGGACAAAGCTGTCTACCTTCGATTCATTGCTGACACACATCCATGGCACAATACGATTCGGGGGTAAAGGACGTGCAGGCTAGAAATGGGAAAGTCGTGGATGTATCAGGCAGAAGACGGTATTCAACATGTTTGTTTACCTGATGATTTATAACAATATGGGGAAATGGGTACAGGTGCCAGAAGTGTATAATAGGGCCTTCTCAGTCTTCATCAAACTAGATTGAGAATGCAAACAAAACCTGGTGACATTGGAGGCAAGAATCAAGAAATGTTCCGGTAGAGATGTAATCTTTGACACAGACAGATCTCTTGTGTGACACTCATGAAGCTTATGGGCCTTTAGGACTCCAGACTGCCGGGAGAACTGTTAAGAAAGCCAGTGGAGCTTTTCCAATGATTAGTAGTCTAACCATGACAGTAACAAGAGCACAGTTCAGTTAGCAACACACATTTTCACCCATATATTTTCTCAGTGATCCATGTTCAGATCAAAATGGACTGGGCTTGAAGGCAACGACTGGAATCTTTGAGGAGGTGACGTTTCCACTTTTGTATCAGGACATCATCATGTGCCCTGTCAGCTGGCACAGGCATCTCTCTACAGATCTCAGTCCTTGGTGTTCTGGATCAGCCCTGTTATTTCTCCATGCCAACCCCTTCAGCCCATCCATGTGCCAGGACATGCAGGTGTAGTAGGTAACCATTGAGCAGATAGTCTAGCTGATTTAGTTACTGCTGGGAGCAGATGAGCAATGGACCAGGTTAACAACCTGAACGTGAAAACACTGTTGTAAACTAACTGTATCAAATGCTACCAGTTTGGATTTGAAGTGTTTGACCACCACCCATTCTAGACCACGATATATAATGTGGGGTGGTCAGTTCCCTTGTCATCTTTCTTGAACATTCTGAAAATTGTCTTTAATGACGCTGGGTCAACCTTAGGACTAAACTTTTCAGAATTTACAATCCTGCTTCCTGTGTATTGAAAACATTTCTTATCTTGTTACATGTACATGAATATATGTTAATAATTTGTCCTTTTTTGTTGACAGAAATAATAGCTTTGTAAGATGAGTTTTCGAGGTGGAGGACGTGGTGGAAGAGGGGGTGGCGGCAGAGGTGGAGGTAAGTATCTTAAAACGTGTGTGTGCCTGATACAAGTAATTGATAATGCACGTTATATGAGTTTTATAAATGTTGTCCCTTGTCATGTAGTAGAGGAGGGGGGTCACATATTCTAGTATAAACTGCATATAGAGAAGTATCTTGGCAGTTGGAGTAGACAAGTCACAAGCGTAATGACATCAACCCTAAAGTACTGATTGCTCTATACAAGTTTGGATCTAGCATCCTAGGCCCAATAAATGTAACAAGTAGTAAGGCACCTGCAGTGCAAGACAGATGATAATGTTGCATTTGCTTTGAAAGTAATATTGTCAATGCATACTTATGTGCAGTTTTTTTTTTCCTAAGTTGCATATCCCTTACAGAATGTTTCAATCAACACCAGCATTTTTCAGCTGCTGTTGACGTTCTTGGCAAGATTACACTCAGTAGTTTGCCATTGATTTCTGAGTGACCGGCTCACATAACCCGTAGTTACCGAGACGCGATCCGCTGCCGAATCTCGCACAGCTGTAATCCTCACATGGATATGGGATTACAGAGAAAGTCTAACAACTCCTTCGCCAGGGAGACTGGCAGGAGTAGAACATCTAGAAGCCTGGTCACCATAGCACTTAGAAATCTTTTACCTCACGCCTGCATTTTCATTGATATTCTTAACTTGTATGTGGGAAAAAAATATGCTGTCTCCTAGAAAAACAAGTTGAATTCTGAATATAGTTGTTTTTTCTATCTCCTGCTTATGTGGGATGGCCAGTCCTTGCTGCCCTTTTTCCCCAGGAAATTCCAATTGTAAGACGAAATATATGAGTAAACTTGGCGAGATTTTGCAAGTTTGAGGGGAAAAGTAAAGAGGAAGGCAGAGAGAAATATCTGGATGGTTTGGCTACATGGCATAGTCGAGACACGAACTGACGAAAGACTGGTCATCGTTTGAGATGACGAAACATGACCACCAACGCTGAACAGCATGGCACATGCTTATGATGAATTTCCAGAAAATTCTGGAAATGATCTAGTACCTGTTTGAGGAGACTGCATCTGTCTGGCCGATTATAGTCATGAAGTCTGGTAGGGAAGTGGCAAAATTTGCGTGTGTGTGCGCGTGTGGTCTTATCTTTTATCTCAAGCCTGTTACCTGTTAAATTCAGCATCTTGTTGTTTGCGCAAATGAACACAAATTATTAGAATTAAATTACAGGAGGGGACATGGCAATGTTTTCATGTTGTGCTAATCTATTTCTGGTGTTTGCTTTCTGGTAAAATGACAGTTATGTATTTTTAATTGTATGCATTGTGTTGATATTGGATTTCGTTTCCATACCATAAGTATTTGTTTTGACATAGTTTTAAATAAGTAAATATTTTTTAGAATTACAGTTTATAATACATCTTAATGTCATTCATAATGAGCAGTTTGCATTTTTTACTGCACACCACTGTGTAGTGTCCATGGTACCTGCAGTGTAAGACAAAGATGATAGTGTTGCATTTGCCAGTAAGATATTAATATTGAGTTCCTTCTTCGATTTTTCAGTTTCAACAGTAAAATGTTTTCATTGGATATGTATATACCAACACATGAATTTATTGCCTTATTGAAAATTTGATTTCAGGTTTTAGAGGTGGTCGGGGTGGTGGTTTTGGTAGAGGTGGTGGTGGCGGTAGAGGAGGCTTTGGTGGGAACAGATGGCAGGATCAAGGACCTCCAGAGGAAGTGATGGGTAAGGAAAGATTCATAATTTTCTCCCTGGCATGAAGTATTCATGTTGGAAACTAGTAACTGCAGTTAAGTTGTTCCTGTAAGTTAAACAGTAGGGTTTTTACTATGCTGGTGTGATTCTCTCGTGTCTGGCTTGCTGGTTGGGCTATCGTGTCTCTGTACAACTGTAATGCCATTTATCAATTTATTCATTCATTTAGTAGCATGTCCTTTGTAGAACTTCGCTCCCATAACAACCTGTTATGACATGCGTATGCAATAACAATTTTAATAGTAATAAGTTTAATAGTTTAAAAAAAAAATACATTAAACTAAGCTCCATGTTGTGTAACTGATTATGGTGGCCCCTAATTTGCGGGTGATGGTGTTTGCATGTAGTTTTCCAAGATCGTGTAATTTACCATTATATGTAGTGCTGTAGATGCAGTTCTGGTTATTTTCTGTAATAGAACTTCTGTACACACAAAGGAAATATCTACTAAAGATTGTATTTTGTTTCAGAAATTGGCTTCATGACACACACGTGTGAAGAAGACTTGGTCTGCAAGAGTGTCAGTGACAAGATTCCTTATTTTAACGCTCCTATCTACCTACAAAACAAACAACAGATCGGCAAAGTGGATGAAATATTTGGGCCCATTAAGGACTTTGTATCCTTTTAAAATATTGAAGTTTTGTATTCCTTTCTGTATTTTGCATTCTCATTGGGTAATTTTTCTGGTTGAATATTCTGTATTGACCAAATAATTTTGGTGTCAGGTGTAATATTCTGTAGAAACCAAATTATTATTTTGAGATTGCACAAGGCACAGTTGATTATGATAACATCTTCGCCATTGCTGAAAGATCGTAACAGAGATGCTTTTGGAGTTCAGATAAAACATTTGAAGTTCTGACCAATATACAGAAACATTACAACAATCAGTGGCTCTAGAGAAATTATGGCAATGCTGAGATCCTTAAGCTGGCTGCCTTTGCTAGAATTATTACCATGGGAGTCGGAGAGAAGAGAATGAAGAAAAAACTTAAATAATTGACCTAAGATAATAATAAATTCTTTTAGCAAAAGGTTAAAAACATTGGCCAAGTTTTGTAGACATTTTTATCTTTGTGCTGTGAGCAGCGGTGCAAAGTGTAGCCTGGATTTGATTAGATTTTTTTAAATTGGGAACTTGTTAATTAATATTTGGAGATAATTGTACCTTTGTGCTGCAAATATATTTGATTCATTATGATCTGGGCCCATAAGGGAAGAAAAAGAAATACACTGTAACCCACCATGCATGTCATAAGAGGCAACTAAAGAGGATTAGCGTTGAGACTGGCTACCTCGCTCTGTAAAAATCTGATGCTGCAGAATCCAGCCAGTCATGGACAGGTCCACAAAGGAGTTGGAAGGCAGCATAGTTATAGATGACAGCACAGCAATTAACAAATGTGTTGGTTTCTTAACAAATGCTCAGTACTTTTCAGTGAAATTATCAGACAACATGAAGGCCACTTCCTTTGACAAATCAGCCAAGGTAAGGTTTTTCTTCATACATGTTCCTGAGTCATTGTAGTAGATTAGAGGATTGTCCGTGGAAGGTGTACTGTATGGAATGTAGAGAATGAGGTGGACATGCACAATTGGAGATAATGTTTTGTCCTGAACTTATCCCACTTCTGGGTTATAATAGTAGCTATTTCAGAATTATCGCCCTTTTTTTAGCTCTTCACTTTTTTTTGTGTAGTTTTGCGAACTTTTTCCTGCGTCATCGAACGATCACTTGCGGTTGGACATGTGCTGCTATGAGACCAAAAAAAAGGCGAAAGCAGTGTGTACGATGAAAGGGGAACTTATTCTCATATATTTAGCATTGCGTCTGCTAGCTAAGCGCGAATTTATTACACCGAGAAAACGATTTGTCAGGATTGTAATTTATTTTTATTTTGTTCTCTTCACGATTAGTAAGGTAATTTGTCACATAACTCCTTGTAGCATAAAGAAATGTTAAATTTTTTTGCATTTTTGAGTTCCCCGTTAAATTTTACATAAATGTGCCGAGTTGCAACATCCCCCTATTCGTCCTTCGATAGGAAATGTTTTTTTTTAGCAAACAACAAAGCAGCATAGCCAGATCAGCCATCTTAGAACCCACGACTCCATACCTTCAACCCCACTGGATGAAATGAATGGTTATCATCATTCTTGATGGACAAACAACATTGTATTGAGAATGAATAGACTCCTCTGAATAGCGCATCCACTTTGCAAAATTCTATCTGCGGCGACACCCACGCTATAGTATAGTAATACTATTATGCTATTAGTATTATAGGTGATCCTTTGATTATGTTATAATTTGAACCCTCAGTTTAATTACTAATTAATATTTCAGCATTTTACATGACTGAAAATAATTTTGAAAGCCAGTTTTCAGACCCGTCTGTAAACTTGTAAGGTGTTACAGTTAAGTAAGGAGTACTTTTTTCTAAGCTGCGCTGCAGCACTTATTTAAATTTAAATACAGTACTCAGTACTGTAAAATAAGTTATATGTTTTAAATAAATTAGTATTTAATTATTAGTTGCTGACAATTAGATACAGAACAGTGTGCTGTAATTGTAGAGCAGAAGTAGAAATAGAAATCAATTTTTAGTGAACAGTTATTATTTAATATTTTAATTTTTTTATTATTTAATATCTTAATAATTAATTAACTGCTGCTTAATTTGTGCAACAGTCACAAACTTAGTTACTTACATTAATGTTTATAATATTTAATCAACAAAAGAAAGCTGTCGCAATGCAGTTAGTACATTAAGACAATATGATACATTTTCATGAATTGTTCTTTCACTAATGACGAACATTTCACATGACATTTAATTAATATAATAAATATGCAGCTATTTTTAACTAGCAATTAGGTCACAGCACATCATAAGAAAAAGTCTTATAAGTCAAGTGCATCTTTGTCAGAGACTCTGAGACTCTTGTGCTTTGTACGATGCTTTCGCCAGGCCGCTGTGTGGAAAGAAACTGAGCAAACCTGGTGCAATGAAGTTGATCCTCTCATTCCTCTCGACATTCTATCGAAAGAGGAATATTACCTTTACTTTCCTGTTACCAAATCATAAGTAGAAACCCCATTTTAAAATATTTTCTGTATATGCAAAATACTAATAATAATCATCATCAAGTGCCGGCTGGCGTAGGCGTTCATGGCTTTCCACAAATCTCAGTCTTTGGTGTTCTGGATCCTAATACTAATTATATTATACACCTGCGTTATGCACCTGAGAGAAGTGATGAGTCTCGTTCATGCCAACGAACCAGGCATGCTAATACAGGAAAGTACTCTTACTAATAATTTAATATATTAAAAAAATTAGTTGTGAAACATAAAAAGCAATTAACCAAAGAATGGCCATCACTTGTGACACTCTTTCTTCTTCTTCTTCTTCTTCTTCTTCTTTCGTTCGCCTAAATTATGTTTATAACTGCAATGTTGTCTCTTGTATGAATCTAACAGTCTTTTTTAGTTCATTCAGCGGTCCATAGAGTTTATCTTCCACTGTTGTCTCTCTAGGCCAGAAGGTTCGCCGGATATGTTGTAGTTTGGGCAATCCTGGAGTATGTGCTCTGCTGTCTGCGACGCCAAACCACATGTGCACATGACTGAGTCACCAATCTTGAATTTTGCATACATGTGGTTGCGTAATCTATTGTGTCCTGTTCTGAGGCGCAGAAGAATGACCTGTTCTGGTCTGTCCATAACGTGGTAGTCGTCTTGAGTAAGGTTTGGTGGCCTTCTGACTGATTTGATCATTCTTTTCTTTTGGTGGTATGTAATAGGCACATCTGGTTGTTCTTCTTGTGCTCCTTCCTTAGCCAATCGATCAGCTCTGTCGTTCCGGGTACTCCACAGTGGGATGGTATCCACTGTATGGTGATCTTACGATGACTGCTAAGTTCAGAAAGTAGTGTCCTCAGAACTGGCAATTTCCCAGACAGAAGCGCCTCTATTACGGATTTTGCATCTGTCAATATCACCACAATTTTTAAACCCAATTTTTAAATATTGACCAAAATAGCTACAGTTAGTTAGTCGACAGATCATCCTCATTGCACTATGTAACATAGCCACTATGTAATTAACCTCCCTATCCTAAAACATTAACGCTGATTGGCGCAGCAGCCTTTTTACCAGCACAAGGCCAAAGTTTTTGGTACTCATGTTTACTACAACTTATTACTCATAAGGAGAATGTGTCTCTCTTCTAGTCCTCAGTCACTTGTTAACTATTTTCTGAACGAAGGGTTTTAAATAAAGCCCGTCTTATTACTCTTTATTCTAAACAAAACAATAACTGTGAACAAAAATTTTTTAACAATTTTCAACTTATTTGTAAACAAGGGTAAATACTATTCAATACACAAGACAATTCAACTAAAATCATAATTCATGAGCCAACAAAACGAAGTCAAAACAGGATATCATACCCCCCAACGTTTTGAAGACAAATGTTCTTTCCCCTCATATCAAATAAAGGTAATCAACCAATTTAAAGAAAGACATTATTCAAAATAATATGACATACATGATGAAACAAAGAAATCATTTTACATATATCCTATCCATTGTTAGTCACTTTTATGGACTAACAATAAATTATTTATCTATTAAGAAAACTCAACAAGTCAAATCTCAAAATCAAATGGTATAAAAAATACATCTTCAAGACCACACGAGAATTTACATCCATATTACCTAACTTATTACCAAAATACAGTTGTGTACCCTGGCTGGTATTTTGTAAAACACTCTTTCTTGAACCATTTCCTGTGACATTCAAGATTCTGCCTGTCACACCTTTGCCACAGCCTGTGTCAATTTGATAAAACAAATTCAGATGCACACCTTCCTGTGGTGAGTTTCTATATATTTGAATAACGAAGACACAAACAATAGATTGCACGATTTATTGCCTGGCATATTTAGCTGCATCTCGTCAGGTACATACTGCAGAAATCTGAAAATATAAAAAATATAAAATTACACAGAGTAATGAAGCTTAAATAAAAGAATAACAAAAACAAATGCCTACACAAAATACAATAAATAATCACGGAGAAGACCCTCCAGTGACTACACTGTTAATTAGGTCAAAGCACATCCTAAAAAAAAATAATAATACGTCAAGTTAGGCCTTCGCCGCCCCGGACGCAATGATATATGGCACAAACGTTGTCCGTTTACAAATAACAAGGGGCGGCCATTTTAAATTATTAATTAGGTCACGGCAAATCCTATCGAAAAATAAAACATACGTCAAGGTAGGCCTCGCAGCCCCGGACGCAATGATATATGGCACAACGTTGTCCGTTTAAAAATAATCAAGCCATGGTAATAGAAGGCAAATAATAAACAGTTGCCGGGAAGGTTAACCCGGTCAACAAATGCCCGCAGAAGTCGGATGTGTCGGCCTAACGGCGCAAAAACGCAGCTCTGCTGTAAACAGACACAACGCAATCACATCCGAAAAAAAACTCCGGATGAACGAAGAAGAAGAAGAAGATAAACAGTTGGCGGCCATTTTAAATTGTTAATTAGGTCAGGGCACATCCTATAAAAAAAAACAAAAAACGTCAAGTTAGGCCTTGCCGCCCCGGACGCAATGATATATGGCGCAACATTGTCCGTTTACAAATAACAAGGGCGGCCATTTTAAATTATTAATTAGGTCACGGCAAATCCTATCGAAAAATAAAACATACGTCAAGGTAGGCCTCGCAGCCCCGGACGCAATGATATATGGCACAACGTTGTCCGTTTAAAAATAATCAAGCCATGGTAATAGAAGGCAAATAATAAACAGTTGGCGGCCATTTTAAATTGTTAATTAGGTCAGGGCACATCCTATAAAAAAAAAAATAATACGTCAAGTTAGGCCTCGCCGCCCCGGACGCAATGATATATGGCACAATGTTGTCCGTTTAAAAAATAAACAAGCCACGTTAATAGAAGGCAAATAATAAACAGTTGTCGGCCATTTTAAATTGTTAATTAGGTCAAGGCACATCCTATATAAAAAAAAAATAATACGTCAAGTTAGGCCTCGCCGCCCCGGACGCAATGATATATGGCACAATGTTGTCCGTTTAAAAATAAACAAGCCACGTTAATTGAAGGCAAATAATAAACAGTTGGCGGCCATTTTAAATTGTTAATTAGGTCAGGGCACATCCTATAAAAAAAAAAAAAATAATACGTCAAGTTAGGCCTCGCCGCCCCGGACGCAATGATATATGGCACAACATTGTCCGTTTACAAATAAACAAGCCACGGTAATGGAAGGCAGAATTTATCAAGTTTCCAATCTTAGGGCCGCGATAAATCCTGACTTATCAGTTAATTCTTCATTGCACTTCCTGGTATTAAATTACGTCACCATATAATTCATAACTCCGCTTAGAATCAACCCATAGTCTTCGTTGAGATACCGTTGGATTCGTCTTGTCAAGCTCTATCTAACTGGTATGATTTCATAAGTAAAAACCCAATTTTTAAATATTGACCAAAATAGCTAATAATAGGGCTGTATACATATGTTTTTATTATAATGATTAATTAATTATAATGAATTTGTTTGCTGGTTTCTTCCTGTCTGTTGAGAAATTATGATACTCAGATCATGCTAACTTCTTCATAGAGATTTGCAGTGTAATACTTTTATAATTAAACATGTTTGTTTTGATCTATTTACCACTTCATTTGTCTTATATTGCTGTAATATTATTATTTGTGTGTGTGTCAGAATAAAGAACCCTTTCCATATCTTGAGAAAAAAGGGATAGGACCTTTTAAATGCAAGGCCCATCAGATATATGGCACAACCCCATATTTTAATACACCAATCAACATTCAGTTGGTCATGTCGGTATTGCCACATCAATATCAATACACCGACCACCTCTACTTCCCCCCGGACATGTTCTGGTATCCGTGTTTGGCTGAGTTGACTTGTAAAAAAAAATGCCCCATCTTGATTGGGATTCGACCACCAGGTTGACAGGTAAGAGCATGACTAGATCGGTCATGAAAAGACATATCAACAAAAGAGATAGAATAGAGAAATTAGACTTATGGGGCAAGTAAGATGTACACAAAATTTTTGTCCAACAAATAGTTGATTTGAGCTGAGAACCGACATCACTGCACTCAGGACATTACTATATGTGCTCCGTCCCCTCGTTAAACAGCCAATGAAGAGTCACGCCACTAATTATTCCCACCGCTATCTGAGTGAAAGTTCTCCTGGTCTTCCCTTTCAGTTTTGAGATTCTTCAAGAACCTCTGCTGATCGTCCAACAAATATACAAGCATCAACTTCATCAAAATATCAGATGACAGACAGGATTAGAGAGAGTAACCAATTATCTGAATAAGATTCTTCATGTTAAAAAAAAATAATTTTCACTTTGGTTAGTTAACTCTTGTTTTCCAAATCTCCCTCAGTTTTACATTGATCCAGCCAAATTGTTGCCACTTGCGAGGTTCCTGCCAAAGCCAGCAGGGGCACGGGGAGTCGGCAAAAGAGGTGGTGGCAGAGGAGGTAAGCATTTTATGTGGTTTCAAGATATTCTTGTGTTGATTTATAGGCTGCTGATCACCCGTGACCCAGCTTACTAAAATAGACATGGGATATATGCACTGGTCAACTTTGACCCTTTTCATAAAATGGTCATTAGATACAGGCTACTTAACACCTTCTATGGGCCTAACTGAACCAAATGTGCATGAGAAACCTGAGAGACAAAAGCCGGCCATGTAATACTGACTGTTATGGTGTTGGGTGTATATTTTCTGACACAAAACAGCCTCATTGGTCCTAGATGGTACACACCCAACACCACATCTACATGCTTGCTTGTGTTCGCTGGCTGTGAGCTCCAGCAGCAAAGTCCTGTATGCTGGATGAAGACATCCTGTTGTCCAACATCAGTGTGATGTCATACAGGACCTGAGGTTTGCATGAGTATCCGTTGTCTGGCTTATTGGTGTGCAGACTGGTGGTTCCTCGTCGTGCAGGCAGACACTCTCCGACTTCGGAGGAATCAACGATCCTACTGACTTTAGCCAGGACCCCAAAGGGATCTGTTGCCCAGGACGCTCGGCGAGGACGCATCAATAGGTCTTGGCCAGTATAGAACCCATGCCTGGTGGCTTGGAAACACCTCTGCGTCCCCACATCTACATAATACTGTTATGGAATGTAGACTGGGATTCTGTACTGTTTTGTCACTGCATATTGTATCAAGTGGAAGTACACTTATTACAGTAGTACCATATAGCTGACAGTGCAAAATATTTACAATTGTTGGAATAGTGCACTCACACACATACACACACACACAACAGGATTCTACTTGAATATCTAGAAAAAAAAGGAAAAATTGTTATATGAATAATAGAAATAACACAGCACCAACATGTTATATAACAAAAGAAGGGAAAATGCTTAATAAATAGATTCCTCAGGGCAGGAACAACACCAGATGCATAGGATAGATTAAAAGCAGAATAGGTCAAGCAAAAGTTACATTTCAGAAAATGAAAAGTATTTTAAGCACATATTATCATTACATGTCAGAAAGAGAGTGCTGAAATATTGTATAGAACCTGTTCTTCTATATGGCAGTGAATGTGGAGGAGACAAATAGCGAGAGCTCTTCATATTGATCAGTGTGCAGATCCCAGAGCCTTCTGACCCGGACAATACACAGCCCAGTCCACTTAAGTCGAACTCTAAGTAGAATTTCGCTTAAGTCGACGTTAATGGCTTAGTCCCGGCCATTATCCTTCTTTATCGTATAAAAAGTCTTGATAAGTTGAATTCGGTTAACTTGAATTTTCGGATTAGTCGAACATAAAAATGAATATCGACTATATGTGTTCATGTTGAACTGTTCCTCTCTCTCCCCCCCCCCCCCCCCCCCCCCCCCCCAAAAAAAATGGTTTCGTGAAAGAATTATTTTTAGGCAGCCCAGAGAACAACAATCCCACTACAACATATAATATCTCGTACATGTCAATGGCGGCTAGTGGACGAAAGCTTACTATTTTAACTTTAGAAAGATTGAGCTGTTGGAAGAGGTTGAACATAGTGGGAAGAAGAATGTAAATATAGCTAGAGAATTTGGTATTCCAACATCGACACTTTTCGGCATTTTAAAGCATAAATACCGCTACAGAAAATTGTTTTTTGTTGCTGCCCTTTTAAAATAGTTCACTGCGATTAGATCGGCAAATGTACCAGTAAATGGGCCTTTACTGATTTGCGAAAGCAGAATTTGCACGTCTTGGAGGTCATACAGACTGGAATTGTAGTGCTGGCTGGTTGGATCGTTTCGAAAAACGACATAGAGACTTTTTCTTTAAATAATTTGAAAATTTTCATATGACTTTAATGTTCTGTTTTCTAAAATAATTAAACATGTCTGATATTGTATTGCTATTTATTTGTTCACTAACTGTATTTCCTAAGTGGTACAATCATTTTACTCAATAGTACTGCATGGTATTAGTGTAAATTAGTGCAGTCTGGATAAGTAGAATTTCTGATAGGTAGAACAAATTCCTTCGGCCCCTGTGATTTCTACTTATCCAGACTCTACTGTAATAGCTGATACACGTTATGGCATTGATGAGAAAGTCTTCAGACCTGGACAATATAATAGCTGATACATGTTATGGCATTGATACATGTTATGGCATTGATCAGAAAGTCTTCAGACCGGGACAATATAACTGATACATGTTATGGCATTGATCAGAAAGTCTTCAGACCGGGACAATATAATAGCTGATACATGTTATGGCATTGATCAGACAGAACAAGCTGCACTACCAGGCAATGTGCCATGGTGTAGATATGCAACATTTGTAAACTGTTGAGATGTTTGCAGAATAACATGTCAATTGGGGAATTCCTTGAGGCCACTAGGACAGTTCATAAACATACATGTATTGTTTGGCATTCTTCTTCTTCTTCTTCGTTCATCCGGAGTTTTTTTTTCTTTAGGATGTGATTGCGTTGTGCCTGTTTACAGCAGAGCTGCGTTCTTGCGCCGTTAGGCCGACACATCCGACTTCTGCGGGCATTTGTTGACCGGGTTAACCTTCCCGGGGGTTTGGCATTCAAAGAAGTAGAGGAAAGAAGTAAAACTACAGGATGCACTAGACAACATACACATTTAAAGCGATATTTACCGACTGTTATTCAAACCTGTCATCTCTAAATGACGACAGCCCCTCGCAGCAGGAACAAGCGTACTTCAATGCCTGACCAAGCAGTTGGTCATGCATCGAAGTACTCTTTTTTTTCTGCAGCAAGGTACTGTCATTTGGAGGCGACAGGTTTAAATCCCAGTCAGTAAATATAGCTTGAAATTTTATATGCTGACTAGTGCATCCTCTGCTCTCTACTTCCATGAATGTCAAACAATACTTGACTTGTGTGTTTTTATCAATTGCAAAATAGAAGACTGGCTTCTGTGATAGTCACTGAATACAGTGCCCAGTGACTAAATCTCAAACAAGTTGCATGTTTCGTATAATAAACCGCATAATGATTTAACCAATGATTCTTTAGAAAATACTTTAAGATTGTCAAACTGAGAAGACGAAGACTGCATTTAAAATGTCATGTTCTGGGGGAAAGGAAAATTGGATGTCTGGAGTTCGGTCATAAAATGCCATTGTCATTATACAGTTAATATTTTCACACAACTCCTCCTTTTTTTTTGTCTCCAGCTTAACTCTGTTGTACAATTAATGATAATCTTTGTTTAGAGAAGATGATAATATTGCCTTTTGTGTAAAATAACTGGTTCTAATTGTAACTAATTCATTCACTTGTGTAGGTGGTGACAGAGGTGGCCGAGGCAGAGGAGGATTTGGCAGAGGTGGACGTGGTGGATTTGACAGAGGCAGAGGCGGCCGGGGCGGATTTGACAGAGGTCGTGGTCGGGGTGGATTTGACAGAGGGGGCGGTGGTTTTAGGGGAAATAGGGGTGGATTTGGAAGGGGTAATTAATGTGAGTGAAAAACCTGACCTCAATGATCTTGAATGTTGCATCGTGTACATAACCATATATAGGAAAGTTATCAGTATACAAGCTGGGAGACCAGCTGCAGGGGGGAGTCTGTACATGTTGCTGTGTGACTGTTGCTGTACTTGTGTGCATGATGTATGAACCATTAAATACATATTCAATAATTATTCATTGTCACTTACTTTTTTCTCCCCAAAAAGAGGACATTTTGTGTGATCAGTGTATGTTTAGGTTATTTGTAGCATGTTGTCCTCTCTGCATGTAAGTCTACACATGCATACGTAGTGCAGACACATCAGTGTGAACTGAAATCACCCTGACATGACCGTCCATCCATTTTATACCCATACCAGTTTGCAGTCTCTTGGGAATCCAGTTAGTTAAAGTATACAAAATTACACATTCAATGTTAGCCTCTAAAGACATGGAAGTGATAGACTCAATGCAGAAACTGATACTAACAACTCTTTTATTTCAATTGCTAAGCTTTATATTTGTATCATGAATAAAATACTTATTTCAATCAATTAACAAAGAGTACGTCACTATCAATCTATTTCAAATGGGAGGCAACCTTGAAGACTCAACCACTAGCATCCCTTGCGACACGTACACCCCCCTGTATTCCAGCCACTAACAAATCAGTGAACTCTCACCTGTACTTATAGCCTATTTATATGTATTCCAATAATTAAAAACAAAACCACATTGATTTTTCAAAACAACAACCAAGGAAAAACATTGCATTGTAAAATAATGAGACACTACTGTACCACATTAGAAAACAATTCAGTGTAAATGTTTCCAAAGTGACCAAAACAAATATGCACAACCACGAATGACATGGGGCCCTAACATTGCATTATCACCACAATTTTCCGCCTCTCAAGCTACAACAGTAATCACATAGCTAACCTGCTTCACAATTCTCCCTCCGGCCTGAGCCGTAAAGGCCCATGAGCTTCTCACATGTCGGACGACCGACCCATCTGCGTAGATGACAGCATCACCGTCTAGCGAATTCTCGAAAATCAACGCTTGTACTTCAGCCTCCACAGCTGCCGGATTTTCTTGTCTGCATTTTCTATCTAGTTGGATGCAAACTGAAAAGGATGTGCAGAAATATGTTGGCACTTGTACCCACTCCTCGCCAGGTTCTAAGTCCTCAAGTGAACACACCTGTTGAAGATTGTCTTCGGCTTGACCCAACCACGACCGTCCTCTTTGTAACCTGCTGCTCTTCACCTTCATAATTTCACTATGCAGTGGATATTGTGTGTTTGTGTTAACACTGAGGTAGGCGCGTGCTCTGCAAACTTGTATCCTCTCTCCAATGGTTGGAAAATCAAGAAGGTAGCGCATCGCCCTGCATGCTGTATCTCTTGTACATCCAAGAATAATGCTCATAGCTTCATTCTGTATCCTTTCCATCCTTTCTATCTGCTTACGGCTGAGAGTCAGGATTGCCATTGCATACTCAAAACAGACATGACCAACCCCTCGTACATAAGACATAGATGGCGCTGCTCACAGTTTGCTGCCACCATCACCCGCATCGCAGCCAAACCCCGCTTGGCCTTTGTTATCACTTGGTCTATGTGCTCATTATAACAAGGCTTCGATCAAACCGTATCCACAGGTAATTCATTGCCTGCGTACTTTCCACCGTCTCTGAACACAGCTTTACAGTTGGTGTTGGAGTGTTGACAATATGATTATTCAACGAGAACCAAGTCACTGTTGCCTTTGTTGGGTTGACCATTGCCCCAGCTTCATCACACCAAGTACTTATGCCATTGAGTTCGGTTTGTAGTTCCACAGCAACCTGATCTCTATCCTGACGCTGACGATACACTAAAACATCATCGGCATATGACAATGTCCTGCCAGGTCCAGTGATCTGCTCACTGGTGATTCTCATTGTGTAGGCGTTGAACAGTACCAGAGATAATGGTGATCCCTGCGGTAGGCCAGGATATATTGTTGGTTCCGAAGTCCAACTGCCACATCTAAAAACTACTTTCCGTCCAACTAAGGAGGAATGGACTTAGTTTGAGTTCAAGAAGCTGAAGCATTAAAAAATCCAATGGTACTCTGTTGTGCGCGTCTTCAAGATCAATCGCTGCAGCAAAGGTTTCAATGCCTGAGTGGAAACCTTCATAGACATCATGGTTAAAAACTGCTGCATTGGTCCAGGCTTCTCTTTTTGGACGGTACCCACCCAGGGTAGGTGGGAAAACACCTTGCCTCTCCAGCTGGTTTGATATTTTCCTGACAATTACCTTCTCCAGCAGCTTGCCTATTGCATTCTGCATGGTTATAATTCAATATCCCTGATTTTTTTGTGTGGTCTTTGTCAGGCTTCGCCAAGGGAATCAGATAGCTGTGTAACCACTCCTCCTTGAT
This sequence comes from Cepaea nemoralis, assembly GCA_014155875.1. NCBI lineage: Eukaryota > Metazoa > Mollusca > Gastropoda > Stylommatophora > Helicidae > Cepaea > Cepaea nemoralis. Next base: position 21,223 of record JACEFZ010001511.1, read on the forward strand.
GCTAGCACTCCCTATACTGTTGTTGTACATGTCTGCTAGTTTCTCTAGCTCGTTGTCGGTACACCTATTGATGTTGTTGTATCTTATGCCATCAGGCTCTGGAGCGCTGTTTGATCGTCGAAGCACAGCCTTGATTTCTTTCACTGTAACTGTGTCTTCATCCGAAGTGTTCTGGGCCTTGCACCTGTCTGATGTGACCTCCTTGGCCAGATTTCGGCCTCCCATGTCTGTCTGGTTGCTCTGTTCTGGATAGCGTTCAAAGAGGGATTTGCCCTTGTCCTCGTCAGTCCTCTGCCAGATGAGGTCAGCACCTTGGAAGTCAGAAATGCTCTTATTCTTGACTACACCACTCATGCTTTTATGTTGTCGCCAGAACAATTTAAGTGACTTGTCTGTGCTTACTTTTTGTCACACCTCTGCCCATTTTTCGCTTTTAACCACCTTGACTAGTTTTTTGAAATAGCTTACTTTTGTGTGCATCTCTCTTTCTAAGTGCATTCAGGGTCTAGGATGGCCAGCTCTGATCTTCTTGGCATTTTGCCATCTCCTTACAGCACTACGCGTATCCACCCAAGCCTTCTCCACCTCAAATTCCACCAAGGTGGCTGCTTCCAGCTTTTTTTCCTGCGCTGAAGCTTTCTGTGCTTGTCACGTCTTATTTTACTCACCATCTCTTGCCCTGTACTGTCATACTGGAAAGTCTTTACCTTTAGCTTGTGCTGCCTGGTTCTGCCTTTCTCCACCAATATGCTGCAAGGGTGGTGGTCGCTGCCATGGTGTCCTAGGACACCCCATCTACACACTGTAGTGAGTGAAGGTGAAACCAGCGCCAGATCAATAGCACTGTCCTCATCGCCTGGACGGCTTGCTGTCCTGGTGACACAGCCACTGTTGATACAAACCAGGTCAATGGTTTCAAATGCAGTCTCGAGCTCACTCCCCCTTTGTGTTGGAGGAAATGTTTCCCCATGATCTGCCTTTAGCTTTGAAATCGCCACAGAAATTAACATTTCTCTCGTGACCTAATATGTCACTTAAGCACTGCCACTTCTGGGAATCTATACTCACGTTGCGGGCATAAACATTAACCAACACGAATGGTATACTGGATTGAACTCTCAACGCCGGTATTTGTATATCATTACTGTCCCAACTGGACATGTCTAGCTCTGACGCCACCATGCTGTCACGATTCACCGTTCCCAGATGTCGTCTGTTGTAGAAACATTTGAAGCCGGCAATTCGGAGTAGCTGATCGCCCAGTCTCGTCTCCTGGAGTGCTACAATGTCGTTCCTGTAAACCAGGGTTTCTAAAATAGAGCCCCGTTGTTTTACGCTGCCGCAGTTTCAATACAGAATACGGATATTCCTGAGTCCTAGACGGTGACACTTGAGTCTAAAACGTCTTAAACCACCACGCTTACCTGGTTGCTTTCTGCCTGCCCGGCTCCCACGCCGCCTCGTTAGGTTGACTTCTGATCGCTCGGAGAACACACGTTGTTCCGCCATGTTGAAAAACCGAAAACAACAGAAACCACACACGCTGCGAAAAATTCACTCAAGGATTGCTACTCTCGATGCACAAAACTCCGTAGAATAAGCGCAGATCTTGAGTAGAAACTCCTGGTTTTACATCCTGGCACACAAATTACACGCAAGAGATGTATAAATCCATCCCCTACGCGAAAAAGTTAACGATCACAAAACAACCCATCATGAAATCGTCGTCATCTTGAAACCGGAACTAGAATATTTCTCAACATCTACTAGAATATGTCACAACATCTACTAGAATATGTCTCAACATCTACTAGAATATCTCTCAACATCTACTAGAATCTGTTTCAACATCCACTAAAATGTCTCAACATCCACTAGAATATGTCTCAATATCCACTAAAATATGTCTTAAATCCACTAGAAAAGTGTCCTTCATGCCAAACAACACTGACACTTCAATAAATCATAAGTCCAGAAAGAGGAACCTGTTGTGGATCTGAAATCTGATGGATCCATTACATTTTATAGACCTGAGCAGCAGCAGCAACAGCAGCAGTAGTAGTAGTAGGTAGTAGTAGTAGTTTAAGTAGTAGTAGTAGTGTCACAATGTTCTTTATAATAACTGAGTGACATGGTCGTTGTCTAGGTTTTCAATGTTCCTTGTATGTCACTATGGAGTGTAAGTAGATCTAGCCACCTGTCTCACAATGCAACTCACCCCAGTAGTACACATCCATCAGTCAGTGAACAAGATTGCTTTGGCGCACATAATTCTTTAATACAGAAAGAACACGGACAAACGGAACATAACTCTATATCCAGAAACAATATAATCCATAGAATATATCTATCCTCCTCACAACTTAACACACGCACACATCACTGCCTTCTCACGGCCTGCTGAATCTCAGATTCATAGGACAGTTATCCAGCTCCTATCCACGGCTGGACCTCACACAATACAACCCACACACTGGGTCTTGGCCGACAGTAACTATTCAACCCACTCTGGGTTTTGGCCTCCACTCACAACTAGGAGAACAACACAGGACGGAGATCTATCTCTAACTCCGCTCCTTCTCCTTAGACTACCGATACGCTCTACGCTCGGAATCCAAACATCAACTCCCCTCTCAAGTCTCATGACTTCACACAAAAATACACTGTCTCTCACCCCATCCACCCTGGGGGTCTGCATCTACCCTCACCATTATTTCTCAGGGCTGGTTGTTTTTCTCGTAGCCCGGCTACAAGTCACTCACCTCAATGTCAATGACCCAGGCATATGTCAAGTAGTAGTAGTGGTGGGGTGGTGGTGGTGGTTTTTGTTTTTGTTGTTGTTGTAACAGGACGGGGTGGGTACCTCGTCACCTGTTGTTATTTCTAGATTCTAGTGTAATGTACTTCCGTTCCACTTTTTCTTTACCCGTTAACCCACACGAGACAATGGACAAAAGACTACAGAGTATTCGAAAACTATCTCTAATCTATCTCAGACCCATCCAATGACTGGACCCAACTCTTTTTTTACGAAGGACAAAACGAATAAATTTAATTGAAAATCCAGTCAATGGGAAATGATGGTGAAGGAGACTATTGGAAATGTCACCCGGCTCCTAACTGGAAGTGAGGGCAGTCTTGTTGAATGCTCTCATCACAAAGACAGCCGTGGAGCAAGGTTAGGAACGTCAGGAGGTTTGGGAGTATCAGTGTCTCTTTTTGGGTAGGAGGCCACCAGTCGGATGCATGACTCATCCCATGGGTACGTGACGGTTGTCTCTGGGGTTGAGTGTACCAATGTCTCTGTCTGGACAGGTGGTTACCTGATGGATGTATGACTCCTTACCTGGGTGCGTGACGGTTGTCATTATGGTTGAGCACCATCGCCGGCAGAGCCCGAGCAGCGGCGGCTGGTCACCCTAATCTTTTTAGGAGGTCCCTCAGCGTGAACGTCTTCAGAGATTCTTTACCCTTGATTCTCTCGAAGCAACCTTCCATCTGAATTCAGTTATCGGTTGGGGTATCTTCGTTGCACTCCGGACAGGTCCATAGGTGCTCAGACCCCCCCCCCCCCCCAGCATATGCATCAACGTCCGGTGGCTAATAGTGCCAGTTCTGTGTTGGTTGACGAGGCACCTCGTTTTCCCGATGTACCTCTCGCGTCTGGCCATGCCGATTCTTACTCCCAAGTCTTTCATCCTGGACAGCGATGTGGATTCACTGACGTCAAAGTGCTCTGTTCTCGCCATATCTTTGAGGACGTTAATAACATCGGCACGATCCATGGGCTGGCCATCTACATGTGGTGCAGAGCCAGCCAGTTTATCAGCTTGTTCATTTCTCTCGACTCCCGCATGTCCCGGGAAGAAGATGAAGGTGACTTTACAGACAACATACTTCCGCAGCGACTCAGTCCACTGTCTACGTACAGATCCAGCTTCGACCTTCTGAATCATGCTCATTGAGTCACACGTTGGTATAATGCTGTGATTCCAGCCATATGAAAGCCTGTGTAACTGCCATCACCTCTATCTTCATGCTGCTTGTGGTCATAGAGTGGGCACCACTGGGTTCTTGAAGGTTCAGCCCGCTGAACAGGCTATAAATGCCCACGCAATTTCTTCTTCTTCTTCTTTTTGTTCGCTCGCTTAAACTCGAGCGTAGTCCTTATACACTGTTTAAAGTAGTAAAGGACTGAGTTTTGCGTGTGGGCTTGCTTTCCCTTTTATAGATGTCCCTCGCCATTCAGGCGAGCCCACTCCGACTTCAGAGGTGCCAGCAATTTCGTTTTCAAACATCTGAATTATGGACTCTTGACGTTGGTGCTAATCAAACGATGGATCATGTAACATAACAAAACAGGTGAACTTCCTCCTGTAGAGAACAAATACTATATCTCCTGTATCACTTTCCTCCCAACACTCCCCTGGTTCTTTCAGCTCGTCAGGAACCGACCAATATCTTCTTCTTCTTCTTCTTCTTCTTCTTCTTCTTCTTCTTCTTCTTCTTCTTCTTCTTCTTCTTCTTCTTCTTCTTCTTCTTCTTCTTCTTCTTCTTCTTCTTCTTCTTCTTTCCTCCTCCTCCTCCTCCTCCTCCTCCTCTTCTTCTTCTTCTTCTTCTTCTTCTTCTTCTTCTTCTTCTTCTTCTTCTTCTTCTTCTTCTTCTTCTTCTTCTTCTTCTTCTTCTTCTTCTTCTTCTTCTTCCTCTTCTTCTTCTTCTTCTTCTTCTTCTTCCTCTTCTTCTTCTTCTTCTTCTTCTTCTTCTTCTTCTTCTTCTTCTTCTTCTTTCGTTCGCTTGAAATATGTCTATAACTGCAATGCTGTCTCTTATATCTTAGCCAATATCTTAGCTCTGCCCCACAAGACACAGATTAAGCTCTGGTTCCAGACTGTCTACTTAGTAAATATGGATTACATAAACCGAAACCCACCTGTAGATATCACAGATCGTGATGGTAGGTAAGGCCACGATGACCAACGTACTCTTAGAAAGGCAAGTGTGTTCATAATATCATCACAAACTAGCGCACTCCGCATGTCACGCCGAAAAGGATGGGGTATGTACATGGACAGCACAGGCTAGAGAACTCTTGTTACACAGAAAAAGGCATGTGTGTGTGTCTGTGTATGTGTCTATGTGTGTGTGTCTGTGTGTGTGTGTGTGTCTATGTGTGTGTGTGTCTATGTGTATGTGTGTGTCTATATGTGTGTGTGTGTGTGCGCGCGCGTGCGTGCACAAGAACACCACCCCTTATTGCACTAAGCTGTGTAAAACCTGACATGTGGGTGTATGGACAGTACAATCTTATTCAGTCCAGCCGCATAGGTTACATGTGTGCATTAAAACAAAACAGAATCAAAAGAAACAGAACCGATTAACGCACTCGAAAGTAGCTGACGGTATACGCAGGCTTGTCCTTGGGACATATTTTTCTGTCCCATCCCATGGTAATTTATACCTGTCCCATCCCATCCCATGGGAAAAACATTTCCATGGCCAAACCTTGCAGGCTTGTCCATAGGACATATTTTTCTGTCCCATCCCATGGTAAGTTATGCCTGTCCCATCCCATCCCGTGTCCGGATCTTTCCCATGGAATTCCCATAAGAATAACATCCCCACGGCCAAGCCTGGGTATGTGTGTAGGTGCTTATCGGAGCCCTGTCTCTGCCAAGCCAAATAACGATGACCTGAATACTGGCTGTAACTTGCCCATGATGGGATTCCATCGAATGCTCTGGATCTGAGGAGGTATATTTCTGGTGTATTTCCCCGATCAGATACTTCCCCTAACAACAGGATTCAAAGTAGTCCATGACAACTATTCATCGGGAGTCAGTCCAGAAAGGGCTAGCCATTTTCTGACCTACCCGTCTACACACGGTTGACCCGGTCACTGAAGTCAAAGCACTACCGGCGTGCATTGTATCGCATGGTCCAAGAAAATAACTGAAAGATTGACCGACGGGATATATGTATAAATTTAATGGGTTCTTACTTCAACAATATTTTAAATGTCCACTATATTATGTTGTAAATCTGTCCCTGTTTTAAGAGGTACAGCGTAAAATACATCCTTCTTGCCCCTTTGTCAGACCTGTTTTCCTAATAGACTGAGGGTCTGACGTCACGTTCTGAGTAAAACATGAACTCGCAACCAAACACCTAGGAACAAGGTATTTATAGGAAGAATAATACCCCCCTCCTTCGTTCACTTCTGTTTTTTTTTTTTTTGGTGGCGTTAAATCTCATGAACTGTCTGAAGATCCATATATTTTCCCTGGTTCAAGGGGAAACAGAAATTTTAATTTTTCCACCATTGCAAAAGCTAAGGAAAATAAGGTATGGTTTACGTGCCACAAGAATTATCTACAACTCGAACTTGTCGTGCTCCCTGTGGTGGGTGTTCTTAGAGTGTTGTATCACCGCACCCGCTAACACTTCAATCATTATCCATGTGGGACGCAGAGGTGTTTCCAAGGCACTAGGGCCGGGTTATATACTGGCCAAGACCTATTGACGCGTCCTCGTCGAGCGCCCTGAGCAACAGGTCCCTTCGGGGTCCTGGCTAAAGTCAGTAAGATCGCCGATTCCTCCGAAGTCGGAGAGTGTCTGCCTGTACGGCGAGGAACCACCTGTCTGCACACCAATAAGCCAGACATGGGACAACGGATATTCACGCAAACTCAGGTCCTGTATGACATCACACTGATGTTGGACAATATGATGCCTTCATCCGACATACAGGACTTCGCGTTGGAGCTCAAGCCAACGAACACAAGCAAGCAAGCATTATCCATGTGGGTTTTTTCTCCAGTGGCAGCGCCAGATTATCCCAGTCATGCTTTCTGGAGTCTCAGTTCCCGGCTAGGAGTACAACTTGTTGCCGAGAGCAACGGAGTCCTGCTACCACAAATCTAGGCTACGGTTTCCTTGGGCGTCTACTCGGGCTTCCGAGGCGGTTAAAATCATTTGATGGTGTAGATGTGCTAGACATACACACTATAAGGTGCTTCAATTAAATGGTAGAAGAGGGAGAACTAACATGGTTAACGAAGAAAATGTTTTAGTACACATATTCTTGTCAACAACCACCCCTGATTACCACTAATCAGTGCAGCATTATCTGGCGCATCATTGTCAGGTAACAAGTCATCCTGTAAACATTGCTGGTAATCTTTACTGATTACGTTATCTGTTTATGCCATGTTCCATATCATCATGTGCTATGCCGATAAGCGTGGGCGATCATGTATCGCCATCTCAGACGGCTATCAGAGTCGTGATTCAGCTGTGTTCTTGTCCCCTTTATGCTGCATAGCCAAACCATCTAGAGCAGGGGTGGGCAAACTACGGCTCGCGGGCTGCATGCGGCCCGCAAAGTGATTTTATGCGGCCCGCGAGGGCATTTAGAAACAAACAAGTTTTAATTCGTTTTTAAGTTATTTTGTTGAAGTTTACAGAATTTCATGTACCGTTATAGTCGTTTAGTCGTTGGATCAACATCACGGCACACGGTTTAACCCATAAGTGCTCCGTTTTCCTCCTGACTCAAACCTGAGTCTGGAGAAACTCAGCTCAGTGCACGAACTCCGTAGCACACGGCGAGGATCCTGAAAATACTTTGGGTAGATTTTTAACTCGAAATTTTGCCCGGGCAACGCCGTTAGGCTACTCTTTTTTCGATTTCCAACTGCCAAGGGATTTTTTACGTGCGCAACAATACACAAGGGAGTCCGATCTCACTACCCAGAGACCAGGGGAAATTACTGGAAGTCCACGTGGATTTTTTAAATAAATCCCGGTCCTCACCGGGACCTGAACCCGGGACCTCCAGCACTCGAGGCGGACACCATACCTCGAGACCACTCAGCCCCCTCATTGTACCTCATGTACCGTTATGATGTGTGTCAATAACAAACGTAAGATTGAAGATGAATACCGTGTTTTTAATGATGAATGGACAATAAGTACTGTTTTATAAAAGTTGGTAGCAAATCAGTTTGCTTGTTGTGTCGTGAGTCAGTGGCTGTCTTCAATGAGTACAATTTAAAAAGACATTATCAAACAAAACATTCCGATTTCGAATATAATTTAACGACCGAAGAGAAGGAAAGGAAATGCATTGAGTTGGTGAAAAATTTGGAGAAACAGCAAACTGTTTTCACTAAACAGTCTTCAATTCAAGATGCTGCAACTGAAGCTAGTCTTGTGCTGTCACACAGAATTGTAAAACAGAACAAGCCATTTTCTGATGGCGAGTTCATCAAGGAATGTTTACTAGATGCAGCAAACATTATGTGTCCAGAATGTGGGGTGGTAAATATAATAAATTAGAATAAGGACAAGTACGCTAGAGGTATTCAGTATGAATGGGGTCTAAATCCCAAACACGCCCTCTATAGGAAATAATATATTGGCTCGTTAAACCCCCAAGCATTAAACAAGGCAGAAAAGGGTGCAAGTTCAACACTAACATAGAAGAAATGTTTCCCATAGAAGGCTGGGAGATCCGGGAAGTTCTACCACAGACACCCGAGTACTAATCACTCTACCCAGAAGGTGTGTCTATGTGTAGGTGCCCCGCCCCACATTTAATATCCCATATATATATATATATATATATATATATATATATATATATATATATATATATATATATATATATATATATATATATATATATATATATATAAACAATGACAAGTATCCACTGTCATGCACATCCACAGTATTACATAACAGAGGGACAACAACCAAAGTTAGACACCACAACTGGATTACATGACAGAGGAAAACAGCTACTGTTAGACAAAAACAGTTCAATGACTCACTGTATCACATAACAGTAACCATAACTGGACTATAACCATCAATTTTGGAACAACAGGTTTACAATGAAGTAACTTCAAGGCTTGGTTAAACCAAAACAACAACAACTGTATTGTGAAAACATTTGGTTCCTGGGAAAACCCTGTTGGCATACAGTATATGTGACATATACATGAAAAAATTATCATATTTCAGGCAATGCACACAAAGTATACAACCATAACAGAATTCCCCAAAAATCCCCAAAAAAGGTTCACAACAAATACATGTGTTACACACAAACAAATTAAATAATCCATACAAAGAAATAGATAAAGAAAATCTACCTAATCTGTCTCTAGAAATATCCTATGAGTCTGTTGATGACTCCTTCATTATCCACTATAAAAAAAGTCTGGCCATAGTCACTCTCTCTATAATCCAGGAAACAGCTGCTTTGGATATATCCACCTATTCAGAAAATTGGGGATTGCACACACACACAAACACACACACACACATACACACACACACACACACACACACACACACACACACACACACACACACGGAGCTTCCACTTCCGGATCATATATCCAAAGCGAAAAACATGTAGAAGTAAACCATATGAATCCAAAGTGAATATACTGTAATCCACCAAGTCACAGCTGCTAAGCAACTGGGCTAGGGGCATTCCGGATTGGTATATCAGACAGTTATAAGTCTGAAGCGTTCTGGCATGGTGTAACAAACAGGTGTCCAGGTGATTGATTCGATTAGGATCAGGCACAGCAACTTTCAGCATCTTCGGATGAGGAAGGACATCACATAATCCATAGTATTTCCTGACAGAACTAACTTGAATTGGGCATGAATATTCCAGCCCTTTTCTGAGTTAAGATATAGGCTCTACCTTTCTTCAGCTTAATACACGACTTGATTGACCGGGAGTTGGTATAGTGCTTGATTGTCCATGTCTGGGATATGATGGATGAGAAGATTCAAAGGAAGCTGGGAGTCCACAAAAGCAGCTGGTAAATCCATACTGTTCAATGATGGTGAACCCCAGACTATCCATGACTCTGGTATATGACAGTTGAACGTGGAATCAGGCGGTGACTTTAGAAGAGGGTATACGCTGTATCCATTTAGGCCAGGCATGCCTCATGTCTTTGCAGACATTGAAAAGATTAACACCGTCTGTAAGTTCCCAGAGGTAGGGAATCCACTTCAGCATAGTCACAGTCCATTAATTATCCAGGCATTGACATTCAGGTTCAGGGGGTGTGGCAGTAACCAGCACTCTCTGTAGAATATTAGGGGTAACCCAGTTTCCTGCCTCTAAATCCAAATAAGTTGACTATAACTTCAGTTCCAATATTCCAGCCGCATCTCTATCGCCTATGTAGAGTGGAGAAAAAACAGGGTCTATATACATTAGTAATACAATCCAAACTTCTGATAACAATGTATCATAATAAAACATACATTCTGATAGCAGTGTATAATAATAAAAAATAAAGGAAACAAAAGGGGAGAAGAAAGAAAGGTGACAATAGTTGCCTAGCACTTGTCGCCTACTGTAGAGTTTTGTCTCACTCCAAATGTGAGTAAGGTATCTACTCAATAGGTACCTCTCTTCTGGACTGATACTGGAGCTTCCTGGGGGATTATTCACATCCTAACCGCCCAATCGTCCTGATAGTACCGCTGTCACAACATGGACGAAATCCCTGAGACAATGGCCTCATGTAAAAAATTTATAATTCTCCTTTCCATAGTTACAAACAGCATTCGGTAAGTACCACTGACAAACGGCAGAAGGTTAGCTACCAGATCAGTCATCTCCTCTTGCATCATCCTCACCATCACCATGTGTTGGTCCCCACTGGGGTGAAGTTAAAAGATCTACTCCAGCAGTAACATCATGAATATAATATACATATATATGATGAATAACAGAAAAACTTGTTAGTCTTTTACTAAACATGGTATGAACTCTCTAGTGGGTATTACCCAACATCTCAACCACTTGAGATTATATATATATTATAAAAAATGACAATCCCATAACATCATTTATGAAAAAGACTACAAGACAATCACACCTCTGTGTATTTACAACAATGTAAACAAAATATTAACTACTAAGTGCATGAAAAAGTCAAGCGAGAATATCTCTCTCTCAAACATACTATTCATGTTGTACACAGATAGGAATATTTCTCCCTCATAAGGGCAGAAATACAAAATATGCACTCAGGAAAAAACACTTTATAACACAGAGACATGTTGTGAAAAATTAAGCATTTAGGAATAAAATAAGTTTCCAAAAGCATGTCAGAAAGGTGACTCATAGCAAGACTATATTGTAAGCTTTATGAAAGCTCACTGGACACCATGTCGATAGTACAAACTGCGTGACTCAAACCAACTTTCCAATGAAAGCGATTCTCATATTTTTCACACACACAACTTCAATCATGATATTAGTTGCATCAAAGCATTTATCCTAATACATAACATGATATGTTTTATATAATATAATGCTCACCTAAAACGCAGAGAATAAGTGGGCTATTAATTAACCCATTAACAACGGGTCCCTCGCTAACTTGAAGATAACATGGCGATTGACGAGGCCGGCTTTTCTAGCCTTTGTCTCGCTTAAGCCTTTGTTTCCGGGGCTCGGCCAATCACTGGCCTTAATTCAAACCACAGTTAGTTTTGTTAATTCTCCCGTCTTAACTTTTAATAGCGCGTATAGCCGTCTGCTGGAAAAGACTGAGGGATGATACATACATGTCACACAGAACAAAAAAACAGATTTGACAACATTACTTTATCAAGAAGAACTGTAGTCAGACGTGTTGACAAGATCAGTGACAATTTGATGCATACACTTCAAGATGCAAGTAAACAATTTTTGTGGTACTCTCTTGCATTGGATTGTACGATGTAGATGATACTGCCCAATTATTGATATTATACGTGGAATAAACACTTCCTTTCAAACTCACTGAAGAGTTACTGAGTGTTGAGTCACTCAAAGACTCACAGGCCATGATATATTTAATGCTGTTACTAATTGTATTGAAAGAACTGGGTTAGTTCGGAACAAGATGCAAGTGTTACAACTGACGGAGCTCGTGCTTTGACTGGAAAAAATGTAGGTCTGGTAAAGTTGATAAGTGATAAGATTAAAGCAGAATATCCAGACCACACACTGTGTGATTCATCAAGAAAGTCTGTGTAAAACTGTTTTGAATATCAAGCATGTTATTGACCCAGTTGTCAGTTTCATCAACCTCATCAGATCAAGAGGACTTAATCACAGACAGTTCAAGACATTACTTGACGATTTGGAAACTGATCATTCCGATGTCCTGAACCACACCACTGTCCGATGGCTGAGTCTCGGCAAGGCGTTGAGACGAGTGTGGGAACTCAGAGAAGAAATAGTGATGTTCCTAGAGATGAAGGGCATTGCATGTGACTTTAATACTAACATTGTCAATAAAGAGTGGCAGTTAGACTTCATGTTTACCATTGAAATTACGGAAAAGTTAAATGAACTGAATGTCAAACTTCAGGGTAATGGTGAGTTTGCACATGAATTGTATGTATATGTAAAATCATTTCAGGCATAACTCTCACTGTTCTCCAGACAACCAAGTGAAAAAAGATTTTGTCACTTCCCTTTGCTGAAACAAGAAACCATTTCTGGTGAAATGACCGAAAAATTAATACAAAGCCCAATTAGATGCATTGATTGAAGAATTTGGATGGAGATTCTAAGATTTCAAGAAATTAGAGCCATAGTTCAATATTCTCAGTTCATCTTTTAGTGCAGAAGCTTATACAGCCACAGAGGACATACAGTTAGAGCTGCTTGACTTACAAGCAGATCATGACCTGAAAGAGAAATTCAAGACAGATGGTTTGCTGGATTTCTATGGATCTTTATCACAAGAATCATTTCTCAACTTGAAAAACTTTGCAGCTAAACTTTTATCATTATTTGGATCACCATACATTTGCGAACAAGCATTCTCTTGCTTGAAGATCAACAAATCTAAGAATAGGTCTTTATTGTCGGACTGCAAATTGCATGCTGTCATGCGAATTTCAACAAGTAAACTTGCTCAAGATTTCAAGAATACTGTCAAAAATTGCAAGCAAATACACACATCTCATTAGAAATCAACAACTGTAGTGACAATGTAGTCGCTGTGTGTCTAAATTAAAGCCATTGATAGATAATAAAGAATATTTGTTATAATAACAAGTTGTAAAATCGTGTTAACAAATTAGTAAAAATGTTTGTCCATATTGTCAAATATAATGTATAAGTGTATAAGTAAAATAAAATTGCAATAATTAGTTATTTATACTGCTTAATAACCTATAAATAATAATAATAATTACTTATTGTGATAGGTTGCTGTAAACAAAATGGATATATATATATATATATATATATATATATATATATATATATATATATATATATATATATATATATATATATATATATATATCATCATCATCATCATTATCATCACCAAGTGCCGTACCGGCTGGCGTAGCCGTTCATGGCTCTCCACAGATCTCGGTCTTTGGTTTTCTGGATCAACTCTGCTGCTGATATTCCTCCGTGCCACCGTCTCAATCCGTCCAGCATTATTTCTCTTGGTCTGCCTCTGCCTCTCTTCCCCTCGATTTTTCAGTTGTCACGATGTTCTCCAATGCCTCTCTTCTCATTACATGACCAAAGAAAGTTGTTTGTCTCTTTCTTATTGTTGTATATAGTGTTCTAGTTTCATTAGCCTGTTTCAGGCAGTTGTCGTTAGTTATATATACGGCCCGCCAATAGCTTTACATTTGTCAATGCGGCCCTCCGCACGAAACGTTTGCCCACCCCTGATCTAGAGCAATGTTTCCCAATCTTTATTGTGCTATGCCCCACCTAAGCCTTTCTAAAATTCTTATGCCCCCCCCCCCCCCCCACATACACATAATTTTTATATTCAAAACTTGAAATTGTTCACTAAAGAAACTTGAATGGTAAGTTTTAGGAAGAAATCACTAGGAAATTATTGAGCAAACAATAAATTTTTAAAACATATAATGGATATAATGTATTCAAGTACAAAATAATTTTAATGAAAGATTTGTCTACATTACTTTAATTATTAGTAATTATTTATTATTTAAATTTAATGAGATTCTTGCGCTTGATGCTAGCTGCAAAGAGATTTTATGTCAGGTTCCATTTTAGTTAACTTCAGTCTCAAGTTTTGTTGTATCCAGCAGATTTCTTTTTTGTTTGTTTTTTTTTTGTATTGTTTTGTTATTTTTTTAAATTGAGCAGCAAATCATTAAGCTAAATATGAAGATGGAAACGATAGCAATAGTTCTTTTGAACATTTGGTTGCATTTTAGATATTTGATTTCGGTTTCCTCACAAAGCCATGCCATCACTCCTTTTATATTAAATAAAGTTTTAATTAATTCATCATTTTGCATTTCTGCGAGTTCTTCTTGATACTGCATACTTGAAATATCAGACAAATCTACTAACATTGGCTGCATCATTCAAGTTGGGAAATCAATTTGCTTCAAATCAGAACATCTTTCTTTTAAATCAGCCGATAAAATTGTCAGATGATCGACAATAACATATATACCAGTATCAGTCACTTCACATATTTAGAGCCAGTGAAACTTTTCAAAATTTTTGTTGTAAATATATGCCTGACATAATTCAATAAAGGTAATGAAACCAAATACCTTCATTTTCGCATCGACAAGAGTTTTGTTTGTTCCTTTAAGTTGTTTATTTAATATATTTAGTGTTTCAAAATATCGGCTAAATAACTCACAAATGCCTTACCATCGACTGTTAACAGATTTTTCATTTCAGGTTTGTCTCTTAAAACATCCCTAAGAGTATCAAATAATTCCATAAATCTGTTTTCCATTTTCGAATTGCCCCCCTTAACAATCGAATTGCCTCCCTTAACAATCCAATTGCTCCCCTGTCGGGCGTGGGCCCCACGTTGGGAAACACTGATCTAGATATTTACCTCTCTGCTTTCCCCTTGTTCTTGTCCGCTTAATCTTGCCAGTTGTCACCAAGTTCTCGTTTTTTTTTTTTAATCCTCATAAATTGCCCAAAAATCTTGTCGCCATGTCTAATTTGGCTAATCAGTTTACGGTTTTTATGTGCTCCATGTAGGACTTTCCAGATGGTTTTTCTGTATGTCCATGGTATTATTTGTATTTTCCGCAGAAACCACATTTTCACTGTCATTAGATGTTTCTCAGCCTGTCTCCTTATTTGCCACGTTTCACATCCTTATAACTGTATAGGTTCTATGTATTCACGGATAGCCGAGCAAGCAAGAAAACAGATAAGTGAAATTAATACTTTCATGTAGTGTCTTTCGTGTATTTGTTAGTCTATTTTTGTTTGTATTTTCTGTGCCGACGAAGGCTTTGGCCGCAACGTCCATTTTGTTTCTTGTAGTCGTGCTGTAGTAAAGCTCACAATCTACTTCTCTTTTTTCGGTGATTCATTCATAGGTTCTATGTAGCACTTCAAAACTCTTTTTTTCTGTTTGCAGTTAACGTCCTTTTATTGGTCATTATTTTTTCCATCTTGCAAAAAGCTATTTTCGCCATGGCGATTCTTGTGCTAATCTCTTTACAGCACGTCCCATCAGACGTTCCGAGATATTTGTACCGATTCACTTGTTTAAGAATATCCCCATGTATCCTACATGTGCAGGTATGAGAGACCTCCGTTGTGGTGGTATTTCTTTCTAACTAGTGACGACCATAGTCTCTATAGTTTCTGTCTTCTTACAATTTAATTCTAACCCTAGTTGTTCACTTTGTACAATAATCGTAGGTAAATATTGCAGATTCTGTCTGTTGTCTGCAATCAATATTGCATCATCCGCATGTCTAATTTTATTAATGTTATGCCCTCCAATGGGATATTCGATATGTGTACTTAAATATACGAACGGACAAACGAACTTTATTTTCAAAGTGTCACATTCAGCTATTCCAACTATTCATCTTTCGTACATCAACTATACCGGATGTTTGTAAAGTCTCACTACACTTTGTATGTAGAACAAATTTGGAAAATGAAGTTAATGGCGTTATAAAAAAAAATGTGCTTTACATTCGTTACAATAGTTACTGCTATGGTCTAACGCTGTTTTGGGCGAGCTGGAAAGTACCAATGAAGCATTCATAATAACAGGAGTTGGAAATGTCCACAACGACTTTCAAGATATTGTGTACTGTCTTTTCATATTGTCAAATATCTTCTGCAACGTGTCTGTTGCTATTTCTTGAATGGTAATTCTGATTGCTTCTTTCATTTCCTCAATTGTATGTACATTATGTTTGTAAACATTTCCTTTCACGAAACCGCATAGATAATAATCTAATGGAGTTAGATCTGAAGAACGAGCAGGCCAAATTTTCGTATGATGTGATTTGTGAAAATTACTCCCAAACAAACGCAGTGATGCTGTAGCTGTGAGTGCTGCTGCACTGCCAATCGATGTCTCGGGATAAACATGAACTCTGCAAGTAAATACGATAACAAAACATCTCGCCAATATAAGAGCATCAAATGGCAGGCTCTGGAAGCCTAAACCAAACCGAAGAAACAAGTCGACTCCGTCAGACGTTGGCAGTTAATACATTATTTAATTCTGTAGCATGGAGGCTTGGTGCAAATACTTGGCAATAACACAGAATAAAATACTGCGCCTGTTCTGTCCAGGCGGGACAGTATTAAAATTGTTGTTGTGTTGTTGTTGTTTGTCCATCAAGAATGATGATGACCATTCATTTCATCCAGTGGGGTTGAAGGTATGGAGCCGTGGGTTCTAAGATGGCTGATAAGGCCTATTTTGGCTCGAAATGTTCTTTGACAATGTGGGCAATGAATGCTTGACGTTTCTGGAGGAGGATTTCCTGCAGTGGTTTTTCTGTCCTGCCTTTTCTTCACAGCTCTTGCAGTCCTGGTTGCCTCACAATTACGAGGATAACCAACGTAATGTCCTAAGCCAGCTCCGCTTAAATTACAAACAATTGTCCTTGCCCGTCAACACGGCGACCTTCTCTTCATCCGTTATCCTCCACGTCTCCTTCCCGACGTTTCTCTGATATCGAGTTTCTGCATTCGTCTCCATATTCATTCGTGGCTTAGATGAACGTTGCCTCCACACATTGACTCGTCCATTCCATGCATTGATTCAGCCATCAGAGCAAAATATTGCCAGTACCTCGCTGACCTATTCCTCTCCAATCGACCTAAGCTGCCACTCCCATGAAGCTCCCAAGTCCGTCTGTTGTTGTTGTTGACAATTTTCGTGACGTTCCTTGTCCTTCTACGTAATTCCCTTAGTTTTATCCACATTTGGGTTTCAGGATTCTCTGATACTTCTAGTTTGCGTCATTACGTCTGACCTGCTACTTGGCATGCACCATCTTGCTGGAACCACGCTTCTTCAATTTCACGTTCATTCAGCTGTTCTAAAATGTTTCCAGACTGTCAGTACGGTACTGATCGGCATTTATAGTTTTGTTGAAACAATTTGGTCCAATGAAACATTTTCTTCAGACGGCACACCAATCCCCAATTTTCTCTTCATGTAGAGGCGCTTCAGGCAATGCATTGGGATTAAAAGTACTCCAAATATAATTATTTTGGCTATTAACGTATCCATATAGATGAAACATGCCTCATCAGGCAAGAACGAACGAACGAACAAATTTTATTTTAAAAGGGTAACAAATTGGGCACGCAGGCCCGTCTTACATTCGGCCCTTTCAATCAGTCATCTTTCATTCATCAAATGTGCATGTTACACTAACATAGGGGAAAAAACATTGTCAAATTGATTTTGTAAGCATAAACAATGCATATTACGCATGATACATTCACATGATGAAAAAAAACATTATCAAATCAAAGATGTAAACATAAACAGTGCATATTGCAATGTTGTGAGACACATCCCCTATCCACCCTCATATCCCACAGCCACCATTACATCCCCCATCCATCAAACCTCCCCCACCCACCCACACATACCTCCACGTACTCACACAGAACCAGGCGAACACACATGCCGCCATCCACCCACTGATCCCCCACCCACACACGTTTCCCGAAGAAGAAGAAGAAGAAGAAGAAGAAGAAGAAGAAGAAGAAGAAGAAGAAGAAGAAGAAGAAGAAGAAGGAGGAGGAGGAGGAGGAGGAGGAGGAGCAAGAATGTTACTCAGCCTCAGCTCTGGCCAATGCTGCCCCTGAACTGCCCATGCATTTGTTAGTATCCCTGTTGTTGATATAATAACTCGTCTGTGAGTCACTTAATTCTGCTTGTTGTACCATTTCCTGTCTGGCCCGGGGATATCATATCTGTCTGTCGTGCTGGATGCACCCAGTGTATTTGTCCAGGGGTCAAGGTAGATGTGGGGCACATCCCATTGTGATCCCAAGTGTCGGACCGTGGTCATCAGCACTGATGTTGTTCTCGAACCCAGCAACTCATGTTCATGTTTAGGGTGGTGTTCCTTTTATTGTTTACGTTGTGGTCTGTTTGTTGTCTGGCTTTGGTCAGCTTGCTGCATGAGTATCCAATTGGGGTGCCTGTGGGCTCAGCCGAATAGGGCAGAGGTCAGGCTATTTGCTGCAGACTGTTCATTGTGTGTAATGGTGATGTTGGGTGGCGGTTGTCTTTGTTTGAATTTTCTGTCTAAATCTAATCTGTTCTTGTTAATCGAGGGGAATGTATAAGGTGCTCTTTCGCTCTTTCTCTTTATTCTCTTTCTCTTCTGGCCCTGGTGCAGTCATCGCTGCGTTTCTTCTTTTAGCCCCTAACTAGAGGAAAATATGTCTTCCCTTTTGCTTATTTATTTTCCTCTCTGTTTCCCTTAAATAATATTCAAGACAATAACTAGCATCCAATGGCGACACGTCATCTGGTCCACATTGAAGGAAGTGTTTGTATGTCTGCGTCTGAGTTCATAGATGGCCCAAAGGTTGTTTACCCCTAGCTACTAAGCTGTAGTTTGCTTATATTTTGCCACATTTAGTTTAGAACATGTTATGTTACTCCTTTAAAAACAAATGGGAAAGAATAAATCGATAATTGATCATGGTTGTTTTTTCATTGACTGTGGAATGTCGGAGATCATTATTGCTACAATACAGCAGACATCATTGTGATATCAACAGTCCCTCCATGCAGTGACAATCATTGTGACATCAGTCCCTCCATGCAGTGACAATCATTGTGACATCAGTCCCTCCATGCAGCGACAATCATTGTGACATCAACAGTCCCTTCATGCAGCGACAATCATTGTGACATCAATCCATCCATGCAGTGACAATCATTGTGACATCAACAGTCCCTTCATGCAACGACAATCATTGTGACATCAAAAGTCCCTTCGTGCAGCGACAATCATTGTGACATTAACAGTCCCTTCATGCAGCGACAATCATTGTGACATCAACAGTCCCTTCATGCAGTGACAATCATTGTGACATCAACAGTCCCTTCATGCAGCGACAATCATTGTGACATCAACAGTCCCTTCATGCAGCAACAATTATTGTGACATCAATCCCTCCATGAAGTGACAATCATTGTGACATCAGTCCCTTTATGCAGCGACAATCATTGTGACATCAACAGTCCCTTCATGCAGCGACAATCATTGTGACATCAATCCCTCCATGCAGTGGCAATCATTGTGACATCAGTCCCTTCATGCAGCGTCAATCATTGTGACATCAATCCCTCCATGCAGTGGCAATCATTGTGACATCAGTCCCTTAATGCAGCGACAATCATTGTGACATCAACAGTCCCTCCATGCAACGACAATCATTGTGACATCAACAGTCCCTCCATGCAGTGACAATCATTGTGACATCAATCCCTCCATGCAGTGACAATCATTGTGACATCAACAGTCCCTCCATGCAGCGACAATCATTGTGACATCAATCCCTCCATGTAGTGACAATCATTGTGACATCAATCCCTCCATGCAGTGACAATCATTGTGACATCAATCCCTCCATGCAGTGACAATCATTGTGACATCAATCCCTCCATGCAGTAACAATCATTGTGACATCAATCCCTCCATGCAGTGACAATAATTGTGACATCAATCCCTCCATGCAGTGACAATCATTGTGACATCAATCCCTCCATGCAGTGACAATCATGTGACATCAATCCCTCATGCAGTGACAATCATTGTGACATCAACAGTCCCTCCATGCAGCGACAATCATTGTGACATCAGTCCCTCCATGCAGTGACAATCATTGTGACATCAACAGTCCCTCCATGCAGCGACAATCATTGTGACATCAACAGTCCCTTCTTGCAGCGACAATCATTGTGACCTCAACAGTCCCTTCATGCAGCGACAATCATTGTGACATCAATCTCTCCATGCAGTGACAATCATTGTGACATCAACAGCAACTGAATGCAGTGCCAATAATTGTGACTTCAACAGTCCCTCCATGCAGCGACAATCATTGTGACATCAATCCCTTCATGCAGCGACAATCATTGTGACATCAATCCCTCCATGCAGTGACAATCATTGTGACCTCAACAGTCCCTTCATGCAGCGACAATCATTGTGACATCAACAGTCCCTTCATGCAGCGACAATCATTGTGACATCAACAGTCCTTTCATGCAGCGACAATCATTGTGACATCAATCCCTCCATGCAGTGACAATCATTGTGACATAACAGCAACTGCATGCAGTGCCAATCATAGTGACTTCAACAGTCCCTCCATGCAGCGACATTCATTGTGACATCAATCCCTTCATGCAGCGACAATCATTGTGACATCAATCCCTCCACGCAGTGACAATCATTGTGACATCAACAGTCCCTCCATGCAGCGACAATCATTGTGACATCAGTCCCTCCATGCAGCGACAATCATTGTGACATCAACAGTCCCTTCATGCAGCGACAATCATTGTGACATAAATCCCTCCATGCAGTGACAATCATTGTGACATCAACAGTCCCTTCATGCAGCGACAATCATTGTGACCTCAACAGTCCCTTCATGCAGCGACAATCATTGTGACATCAATCCCTCCATGCAGTGACAATCATTGTGACATCAACAGCAACTGAATGCAGTGCCAATAATTGTGACTTCAACAGTCCCTCCATGCAGCGACAATCATTGTGACATCAATCCCTTCATGCAGCGACAATCATTGTGACATCAATCCCTCCATGCAGTGACAATGATTGTGACATCAACAGTCTCTTCATACAGCGACAATCATTGTGACATCAACAGTCCCTCCATGCAGCGACAATCATTGTGACCTCAACAGTCCCTTCATGCAGCGACAATCATTGTGACA
>JACEFZ010001511.1:47500-55000 GCA_014155875.1 Cepaea nemoralis
GAATCTCCTTGGAATCAGTCAATTTGATTGCGAATATTATCTGAGGTCTTTTCCGCATTTATAATCGTCGAGGATGGCGTTTGAACCAGGTTCAAGCTATGAGCCCTAAGCGATGAATCTGTCACCGCTCTCATCCCTATCACCATAGCAACCAGTCACGCCATTCATATTTTCTAATTTGACACTGAAATCCTCGAGTTTCACTGTCATTTAAATATTTTTACATTGGCACACGGCCATGTGTAATTCCTTACTAAATATAGCTATATCTTCTTCTGTGCTGTCTTCTTTTCCAGTGCATTCTCATATTATATTAATATCCAGAGGTCTGCCAATAACACTCTATCTGAGATTTCTAAAATCCGTTAGTGTCCCAGAGCTCTGTGCATCGAAAATTATGCCAACTCCCTTTTTGTAGTCTTTTCTCTCGAGTAAACAATTGTGTACTCTTCTAAATATCTCCCACAACACCTGGAAATCCTGTTTCACCAACATATGTTATATTTATATTCATTCTTTTTATGTCCTTCTGGATATTTTCTAACTGTTCACTTTTACCAGAGTGTTCTGACATTCAATGTACCAACATTTAATGTATTTTAACCTTTACTTTGCATACAGCCGCATGCTGACGATCGGGTATCATCTGTAGCACATGATATCCCCTACCGGCCGAAGAGATTCCGCTGGAATCCTCATTGTCGTCGTTATCTTGATCGAGTTTGTTTTGAAGCATGATTATCTTGGAAATATACAACGATAGTTTCCCTTTGCCTTCCATCGGTTTGGAATTGTTAACGAATCTGGCCTGTGTCTAAAATGAGACACTGCGAGGCAGCATAGAGAATGCGATGGAGAGGAAGAAGGGGGTGAGGGTAGGGGGTTTATGTATGGTCCCTCTTGCCCGCCTATGACCACGTGACAGAGTTCTGAGGTATTTTATAGAGACAGTTGCCCCACCAACTAACTCAACACCGTCAGTGACCGAGGTGTGTCCTAGCTAACCTCTAGACCAATGGTTCTCAACCGGTGAGGAATTCAGGGTTTCCCGGGGGGGGGGGGGGGAATGAAGACAATTTCAAGATCGTGTTAATACCAGACCCGATTTCTTGATATTGTTTTTCCCTTCATACTTTACAGTTATGTACGTCTCATCCTTCTATAATTCATTGTATAAAGTAAGTAGACTCACAAACCATGTTTTATGTGGATGTCTAGACTTGTTTTAGTATATGCTATTAAATTTACCTTCCATTTTTACGTATACTGTGTAGGGGTGGGGGATTTTTAGATAGGAAATATGAAATGGGGGGGGGGGGAGAATGACGTTCTGAAAATACGGTGAAGGGTGGCACGGAAAAAAATATTTATAGGAAGGGGGGGGGGGTGACGTTCTGAAAATTTGGTGAAGGTTGAGAACCACTGCTCTAGACAAAGTATCTAGAGGTCACTCCAACCGGTATATGCGTCTAGTCTCCTATCCCAGGAGAAGAAGGGTATGATTCTAGAATTCTAGAAGAAAAACAGGGTACAGTAAATTAAGTATTTTCTGTTTGTTTAAAGTAAAGACGTCTTGTGTAAGAATGTCCACAACCCACTGTTTGCTTTGGGAGCAGTGGTCATGTAATGTCTAGATGCCGGCCTACAGACCCGGTAGTCATGCGTTCAAATTCTCATCAAGTCGTTTGTAAAAAAAAAATTGTCTTTGACTCCCAGGTCGACTAAGTCTACTTGTCGTACCAGAAATGGTTTCAGGCAGAGACGGCGGTCGGCGTGGTATCGACCACATTACCCGAAGAGTGTCTTTTTGTGTACAGAAATATGGGTCTAGTTTCGTATGTCCAAAACGCATTAAGGGGTGTAGAAAGAGCCTTATACTTATTTACAGTATGCTTTAAAACTTTTGATCGTATTTAGTGTATTAGATTATTTGATGTTGTTTTTTGTTCGTCTTTTAGATACTGTGAGAGCTGCCTTAATGGTCACATTGTGTCAACTGAGACAACTACAGGCTCGAGGCGAGGTTTTTCTTGTCCTGAATGTAGAGAATTTATTCAGGCTCCAAATAGCCTGGGCACACCATCTACCTGGGCTGCGCAGTTCAAGACGGATTTTAAAATTAAAAGTTTGATCGAGCTCTACGAATCAAGACGAGGAATGAATGCACCGAAGGTCAACAATCCTTGCCCGCAGCATGAAGATAAAGAACAAGAATTGTACTGTTTTGACTGTTCTGAAACTGTCTGCTATCTGTGTGTGGCTATATCCCATAGGGCATGTCACAGGATAAACACACTGAGGGAGGCCGCACAAGAACGCAGAGCTACGTGGCAAGAACGAGTAAGTCAAATATCTGTCTTTGTTAGAGGAGGCTGAAAAGAGCGAGACATTACGAGAAAGCGGCATGAGAAAAGTAAACCACAACCAAGCCTGTGTGGAAACAGAAATCAGAGAAACAGCTGAGAATATGCGTCAAATGGTGACACACGAGGAAGAGAAACTCCTAACACAGGTACGAAGGAATTACGATGATCTTCATCAAAATGTTGTTAAATTTAATGAGCATATCAAGCAACTAAAGTACTTTAAAAAGCATTTATCGTCAAAGCTGACGTCATCCTCGGATTTCGATGTGATGTTAGAGACAGTTGTTTCAGATACTGCAGGTTCGTATATGGAACGCAACGTTGTCATCAATAGAGATTATTCTCGTTTCATTGAGACATTTCCGCTGTGAAATGTAGTTTTCACCCGATCAAGGTCCCGTGTGCAAGTCTCGGTAACATCATGCATAAGTGCGATGGATGCGGTAATCATGACTCCAACTTCCCACTGCCATCATGCTGGCAGACTTCTGTGTCTCAAGGAAAGGAAACCATAGAGAGAACTCATTCTAAAGTAAAGAAATGTAAATATCATCATTAGAAATAACTTGTTTTAAAGACATTTTCCTTGGATTTCGACCGTCTATACTATAAGATTAGATTTATCTGTTTGTTCGTGCGGTGAACCGAATTCTGACAGACACGACGGATCCCGACTCTAAATACAGATTTCTGTCGATCTGCAAATGTATGTCAAAGTCTGTCATATCCTACCTATCAGTCGATATCAGTTAATCTGCATCTGTATGTCAATGTCTGTCATATCCTACCTATCAGTCGATATCAGTTAATCTGCATCTGTATGTCAATGTCTGTCATATCCTACCTATCAGTCGATATCAGTTAATCTGCATCTGTATGTCAATGTCTGTCATATCCTACCTATCAGTCGATATCAGTTAATCTGCATCTGTATGTCAATGTCTGTCATATCCTACCTATCAGTCGATATCTGTTAATCTACATCTGTATGTCAATGTCTGTCATATCCTACCTGCGTGCGATGTCACCAGTAAGAATGGTAGTTTTTCCTATTCACCTTCAGGAAGTAGAGATGCTTTTGTTAGAAGCTTGGGAAGGTATGTATGCTTTTGTTAGAAGCTTGGGAAGGTATGTATGCTTTTATTAGAAGCTTGGGAAGGTATGTATGATTTTGTTAGAAGCTTGGGAAGGTATGTATGATTTTGTTAGAAGCTTGGGAAGGTATGTATTCAGGGGCTATGGGCACGGGCAACATTGTTGGCATCGGTCAGCAGTTCGGGCAGATAGCAGTGGTATTCTTGTCAATAAATATAAATGGGACGCTTTACAAATCGCTTCACAATGATGTGCAATTCTAGTAGGAAATACCTTCAGCTACCCAATATGGTGCCATGGTTATTAATACAATGTGCATTATTGGACACTCTTATGTAATGGATATCCAGTCGACTTCATCCCGCATCATCGCCGGACACCCAAGGCGACCCCCACAGTATTTCTTCGGCTGACATTCTAGTGGACAGTGTAATGAAACTACTAGATGGTCGATTTAAAACAATAGTTTATCAAATAGTCTTAGCTACTGAACCAATGATCAGATACTAAAATCACTCACATAACTACCCCATCTGTGAAAGAAACATTATCGTCATACACTAGATCACACTGCATGTTGAATGAGGTCGAACTTTTCCCCCCGTAAATCATGGATACTATATTGGATCTCGCAATATTTAGTAACTTGAGGCCATCAATTTAACAAGATTGTCTTTTCGCATACTGCATTAAACGAATAATAAACGATTACTCAACTGCAACGAGGCCATGACAGTAAGGCATCTGAATCCGGGGTTGTTCCAACAGAAACATTTCATCGAGGCCATGACAGTAAGGCATCTGAAACCGGGGTTGTTCCAACAGAAACATTTCATCGAGGCCATGACAGTAAGGCATCTGAAACCGGGTTGTTCCAACAGAAACATTTCATCGAGGCCATGACAGTAAGGCATCTGAAACCGGGGTTGTTCCAACAGAAACATTTCATCGAGGCCATGACAGTAAGGCATCTAAAACCGGGGTTGTTCCAACAGAAACATTTCATCGAGGCCATGACAGTAAGGCATCTGAAACCGGGGTTGTTCCAACAGAAACATTTTATCGAGGCCATGACAGTAAGGCATCTGAAACCGGGGTTGTTCCAACAGAAACATTTCATCTGAAACCGGGGTTGTTCCAACAGAAACATTTCAGCGTGGCTCTGCAATTGCAGTGGGGATAACATTGTTCCACATTTTGTGTGTGATATATTTCAGCCAAACATGATTCATCTTTTCATTTCATATACATTAATTCTACAGTATGCGCCTGACGAGATGCAAAGAAATATGTCAGACCATAAATCGTGCAACCTATTGTTTGATTCTTCACTGTTTAAACGTATTTACAAAATGTTTTTGCATATCCTTTACAGGACATCGCTGTCAACATCAGCATCTTTCAGCTGATTGTTGATTTCTTGGCAAGATTACGCTCAGTAGTTTGCCATTGCTTTCTGAGCGGCCGGCTCACATACCCCGTAAGTTATCGACGCGATTCGAACCACTGCTGATTCTCACCGTCGTCACGTTACTTACGAGAGTATACGAGATTACGGAGAAAAGTTGCAAACCTCTAGGCCAGGAAGCCGGCTGTCAGAGACACATATATGGTTAATTGTGAGTTAAAGATGAGACCTAAAGAGTTAAGACAGTTATACAACACTTCAGTTGAAACAGGCGATAGCCAGAAGTAAAGACGTAACAAGGGTTAGAAAGCCAGTCCAGCGGTTAGCCACTGCACACTGGAGACAGGCACCCGAGTTTTCCAAGAGTGAAACTCACAAGCAAAGTTAACGTGCTGAATCGAGAACAAATAGTCTCTCATTCAGACAAGAGGAATCGTCAACATAAGACATACATTATAGCACATAGGACGAGCATTACTTGAACATTAGACTGGCGATATTTCTACTACAACAAGCACTTTATTCAATTCGACACTATCAGCCTACGTCCCGCATCTTAAGCCTATTTTCAAGCGACATTATATTAGTATTTTGAGGACGTGAGTATGTAAATGCCAACCAGAATGAGCGACGCAAAGTTCCAGAAATTGGTATCAGTGTTGATCAGCTTTGGCCTCCAGCAATTCATATAGAGTGAGTCCTGTGCTCATTGTACATGAGATCAAGTAACAACCTGCTGGGTTATACTGAGTAGTGACAGAGCGAGAGCGCAGTGTGATAAAGCATGCCACGATCGAACTGAATATACATTATTGAGAGCCATTAAATATTCGGCTCACGGTCAACGGGTGAATGAGTACGTTAGAACACTTGTTATAATTAACTGTCTCAGCCTCCCGAGGGAGTGTATGCGATGTGTATCCTGTGGAAATAAATGTTATACCAGCTTCTGCGATGAGTTTGACTTATCCATTCATCGCAGTATCTGCCAGATTTTTGTGTGTTGAACGAGCCACTGTATTAAAAGTGGTTAATGTCAGCAGCATTACCTTCAATTCATTCACACCCCCAGACTAACATCTTGACGTGTATTATTCTTGTTATTATCATTTTCAACATCATCATCATCGTCTTCTTCTTGTTTAACAAGTTACAAACTGTTAACGTATAACATTGGCAATTGTATACCTCAGCAGTTGCATACAAATGTACAGGGAATAAAGTTCATTTAAACACCAAATATTTAATGTCATTTTTGTGGCGCATGGCGCTTTATTTTATTTTATAACGTAATGCGAGGCGGCGACCTAGTGGGTCCTGATTCGACAACACCACTGGCTGAGAGGATGTGGGGGATGCTCGAATCTTGAGCTAATCTCTGACAAACGATGATATCCTGGAAACTGAGGACAGCTGTACATGAAAAATATCACTGGCTAAACATACTTGCGATCATAAAGAACGAACTGTCATGCGCGAAGAGACTTCTGCTGGTTAGACAGATGCAGATCCTGATTTGGAGAGCAACGAGACAGCAATTTCAATGCAAGGACATCTACTATCTTCTCACATGAAACTCCTAAGAGAATGTGGGAGGGGGTGTGAGAATATTTGATAGAAAAGAGACAATATTCCACCTCCACAACCATCAGGTGTCACCCACGGGTCTTCAGGTTCTGGGTTGTCAAATCGGAGGTGCTCTGCAGTTTTGTGGTGTGTGAGTGGGGGTATGTGGGGTGGATGGGTAAGGGTATCTGTGTGGGTGGGATTATTTTGTGGTATCTGGGTGGGGGATATGTGTGTGGTGTGTAAGTGGGGATGTGTTGGTGAGGGATATATGTGTGTGTGGTGCGTGGGTTGGGAATAGTGCCTGGTAGGGGGTGTATGTGATGTGCGGGTGGGGGATTGTGTGGTGGGGGATTAGGTTAAGGCATGTGTGGGTGGGTGGAAGTTGTATGTGTGGGTGGTGGTGTGTGTGTGTGAGTGGATTGGGGATGTATGGGTGGTTAGGGAGATGTGTGTGTGTGGGGGGGGGGGGGTAGGGACGTCAGTTGGTGGGGATGTGTGTGTATGGTTTGGGGATGTGTGAGTGGATGTGCGATGTGTGGGTTGGTGGGGGATTGTGTGTGTGGGTGGGGAATATGTTGTCGATGGAGATGTGGCTGGGGGAAGGGTGGTTTGAGGTGTGGGTGGGGAGAGGATGTGTGGGGTAGAATGTGGATGGGCGTGGGATGTGTGGGTTGGTGGGGGAATGTTTGTGGGTGGCGAGTGTGTTTTGGTTGGGGGATCAGGTGAGGGCAGTGTGTGTGGGTGGGGGATGTGCGGGAGGGGGATGGGTCGGTTGGTGGGGTATGTATGTGTCCCTTTGGTGTGCGTGTGTGTCGGTAGGTGGGGGTGTGTATGTGTCCCTTGGTGCGCATGTGTGTGGGTAGGTGGGGGTGTTGTGTGGGTGGGGTGATGTATGGATAGGTGGGAGATGGGCTTCATACCATGGTAATTAGCCTTGTTTATGTTTACAACATTCATTTCACAATGTTTATTTTTCTTCCTATGCAAATGTATAATGCTCTTGATGAACGAAAGACCAGTGATTGGAAGGGCCGAATGTAAGACGGGCCTGCGCGCCCAATT
>JACEFZ010001511.1:60000-72117 GCA_014155875.1 Cepaea nemoralis
GCTTCCCCATCATCTTTTGCTTAAATTGGGGAAGAATCCTTTTAAAATGCTTATGTAATTATAGAAGAATCTATATTCGTTTTTAGTCTTATATATCTAAGTATAGATAGTACCTGTCTATAGTCCTATTTAATGGTATGAATGTAATATGAAGGGATACGTTACATTAGCAGAGGAGGAGAGGCTTAATTTACAAAGTAGTGTACCCAGCCAAATCTATAAATTTGGCTACGACTATTTCACAATTTGGTCGGAGAAATTACAACGAACTCCCTGGCATGACTACTTCCGGTGAGGGAAGAAATAGCTAAAATCGGCCTTTTGCAATCCAGACGTCGGTGTAGAATCATCTGCTAGTCGCTAGGCTCTATAAAATACTTATAAAGTGTTAAGAGTTTTATCTTTGGCGCGTATTACGGCCATAAATATATTTAGATATATTAGAGATATTCATAGAGCAGTTTTCGTACCTGACAAGTGCGGTCAGAAGATTAGAAGGGTAATGTATAGTTATTTGTATCCATATAATATTGTCGTGTGCGCCCGATATTTCTGTGTGTAGTTCAAGTAGGGGTAACCGCCGATAATAGGTTATTTTACCGACTAAACTCGATCGCGTATATTATACTTCGTACAGGTAGTTTACTAAACACGCAGGGAAAAGGGTATAACGTAACTGCGTAGGAAAATACCTTTACAGGAGAGTTAGAGCGATGTAGACGATTTGAGATAGTTGCAAACTTGATAAAGTCAGATAGAACGCATGTGGTGATTAGTCCGTATAGCAGTAGACTAGGCCATACTAATCGAGCAGGTAGAGCAGGACATGAGGCATTTCAGCAGTGATATTTCGAGGATGTGATAGTATTGCGAATAATCAGAGTTAACAATGAATACTCGATGCCGCGAAAATAGGAAATCTTACTAAACACGTGTACGAATGTCCAATACTAGCGTGGGAGATCCTAGGCATTTTTCATTAATTTGTATCGGTGATTTCTCACCAGTTCGCAGTCCTGATCTTGCCTGCCACTCCATTTACTGTTAGCGTATCATATTCTTTTAGTTTAATTACATAAACTGTGTATTTTAAAATATACTTACTTAGAATCATTATATTAAATATATGCTAGGAATATAGCTTCAGAATGTGAACATAAATATCTATAATATGTAATCTGTTAATAGATTGTATATGTATCTTAATATCTACCTGTAGATTACTTAAGAATTATTATATTTTAATAATATAACTATTATATGTATTATATGTTTAATTACTACTTAATAATTATATTCACTTATAAGAAAGCATAGAATGATTTCATTGAGATGTTTTCCCTAGACAAGTGTTTTGCTATTTATCCTAGGATAGGGAATGTTAGGGAGCAGGGACAGATAGCTCATGCTATTTTGTGTCTGCATGATGTATGAGATGTATTCGGCCATCAGGATCAATCCATGGCCGATGCTTACAGATGTCTCGACAGAAGAGTCACTTGCTCTCGCTGTATATATTTCACAGATTTGACACCTTCAGCGCCAAGCTTTAGAGGCGCCAACCTGTGTGACTCTCTGTGAAACATCACTCCACCATCTCACTTATGCCTACTAAATAGGGTTTACACTCTCAGTGTAAGCCAGAGAACCAGAAGATTAGTGGCCAAACTTCCCGTTGGCCACCACCATCAGCATTCAACTCAAATTATAGTGCAGGCCAAAGAGTTTACGTCAATGATTAGACAATTTAGTAGATTCAATCCATAATATTAGATATTCAATATAATACAGGGAAGTGTATCCCTTTTATGTACAGGGCTGCCTCCAGTGGAGCACCCAAAGTGTTATCATATATTAAATATTAATGTGATTTTAATTTTACAACCTCTAGTTGTTACCTAAGTAACCTTAGTCATAGTAGAGTGAGAAGATATGAAAGTTTGTCTCTTTTAAATATTTTACTCTGTCTTTCTCCGTGTCGAGGAGAGTGAGTAGAGTTGGGGGCTCGAGCTTTTTGTATTTCAGGCACGTAGCTAGACAACCTTGGCAGACTGTCTTTATCAAACCAGTATAGTTGTACGCCATTCCTGTCTGCCTGAACACTGTCAGAAGATTAGACTTGTTCTGGGACCTGTACTCCGTCTAGAACTACGAGCTATTCAGTCTTGTCTTCTCCAGTGACTTATTTTTCTATTCTTAGAAAGACTATCCGCAGCAACTTTGATACATTCCTTATCATCGTAGCTGACGCTACGCTACAAGAGGTGTTTGTAATTTATGTCCCCAAGTCAAGGACGACAGGTCAACATTTTAGTCCAGCTGTCTCGTGTGTTGGTGATTGTCCATCAAGAATGATGATGACCATTCATTTCATCCAGTGGGGTTGAAAGTATGGAACCATGTGTTCTAAGATGGCTGATAAGACTTATTTTGACTCGAAATGTTCTTTGACAATGTGGGCAAAGAATGCTTGACGTTCCAGGAGGAGGATCTCCTGCAGTGGTTTTTCTGTCCAGCCTTTTCTTCACAGTTCTTGCAGTCCTGGTTGCGTCACAAGTGACTGCACCCTTGCGTAATGATGTCCTGTGTAGGGGTTTGATTGATTGATTGATTGATTTAGGAACCGACATCACAGCATTCGGGGCATTCCCATAAGCGCTCCGTCCCCATCCTCAGAAGCCAGAGAAGAGTTCCAACCCCAATAGTACCAGTAGCAATCTGATTATATGTGCGTCTCCCCTTTCCTCTAAGCGTCGGCATGGCACATGATGGATGGATATAAGTGGCGTTTCCTTGACTTGATGTGTAAAAAGAAATTCCACATTCGGTCTCGCTCAAACTGATTCTTTCAGCCGTGGTTAGAGTTGCGATCCGTGGTTTTTGTGGGTTTTTAACCCTGTTTTTGTCTTGTGCGCTCTTACGAGTGAGTCCTGACTCGGACTGGTTACATAAGCGTTTGTGTCAGCTGGGGGATTGGTCGATGGTGATCCATTGTGCCCGTCTCCTCTGGTGGTTTATTTGGTTAGCGAAGGCTCTTGACTCGTCTGGCTTGACTGGTTACAGTCCTTATAAGGACTTTTTAATTTAGTCTTTTTGTCTCCTTTTTTGTGCATTGCCTGTAGAAGCTTTTCGATGTTATCATTTTTTTTTCCTTGCGCCGGTTTTCTCTTTCGAGTTTGAGTTTTTGTTGCCTTTCGATTTCTTCCTCTGTGGTCGGCCATGGGAAGATCTCTCCGTCATTATATAGTATGGCCATGGGTGTTCGTCATTCTCGCATATAAATGGGTATTCTTCAGCAGTACGCAGGGCATTGGTTTCCCCTTGAATTTCTTGTACTTCTTTTCTTTTTTCTTTCATGCGCCTTTTGTATTCCTTGCCCTTGAGTTCATGTATCCTTTTTATCTCTGCGAACTCTTCCTCGGTAAAAACTGGGGGAAGCGGGGTGTACTCCATGTCGTCGTGGTGGTACTCATCTCTGTTTTCTTCAGAGGTCTGGGTGGATTTTGGTTTCCTCTTGCATTTCTTGAGTGTCGTGGTTGGGCTGCTGGCTTTAGCTTGCGGTTCCAGCTCGGTCTTTTGTTGGGTTTCATCTTGCGGTTTCTCCGTGGTCTTTTCCGTGGCTTCTACTGGTTTGATATGGGTTATCTCCCTTTAAGATTTTAGCAGTTCTCTCTACGCTTTGATGTCTCGTAGAATCTCTGTATTCTTCTTTGTTGTCTGCACTATGTGCTCCACCTCTTGTTTGATGTTTTGCTGGATCTCCTTTATTTCAGATAGCAGTTTTCCATTGTCGCTGGTTGGTACCGGCGTCAGCAGTGCCTTGACTTGCTTCCTCAACTCGTCTATCTGGTTTTGCAGTTGATCTCTTTCAGTTTGTGATATACACCTGGCTGTCTCGCACCTCTACATTGCTTCCTTGTATGGTGTCTTTGTGGTAATGGCGATCTTTAATTAAAACGTATATGTGTCTTTGGAGGTACGGACAGCCCAAATATCTTGCTCCATGCTTGCCCATGCAGTTGGCGCACTTTCTCTTGTTGTTGGGCGCTCGGAAGTCGGTGTCCTGTGCGGCCAGTGGACACTCCTTGAAGGCGTGGTGATAGGGGTAGTATCGGCAGATTTCCGTCTTACTGCGACATGTTGCTCTGCTGTGACCGGCCCTCTGGCATCTGGAACATTGAGTGATTCTTGGCATGAATCTTTCAGGCTGTTGTACTTTCTCGTTCATCGATACTTGGTTTGGTATCTCGCTGCCTCCAATCGTCACCACCGCCAGCGTAGAAGGGATCTTGGAGTACGTCAGGATCCGCTCCGCCTTCAAGATTCTGATGTGTCGATTTTCTTCCTGCAGCTGCTTCGGGATTGCTTCGTCTGACAGCTCCACTTGAATACGTTTGACAACCCATCTGACGGTCTTTGGGTCGTTGTCTCGTACTCTTGCGTTTCCGGCATTGGCCGGATTTTTATTTTAACAGGCCAAATTTGTACAAGCCCAGATGTAAAGATGTCCAAATATGGCGCTCTTACTTAAATGTCCGGGAAGGAAACGCGGCTCGGACGTGAACTGGCCTCCTCATCTAATCATCACATAACCTACAATTAATGAAAGCCTAACATTTCACACCTCAAGGTAGTCTGCATGGGACTG
Source organism: Cepaea nemoralis (assembly GCA_014155875.1). Lineage (NCBI taxonomy): Eukaryota > Metazoa > Mollusca > Gastropoda > Stylommatophora > Helicidae > Cepaea > Cepaea nemoralis. The sequence goes on from JACEFZ010001511.1 coordinate 64,649, forward strand.
CCTTGATGAACGTGAGCAGATAAGCGATTCATGGAGGCATCAAATACCTTTGGCCCACCAAAAAAAAAAAAAAATAAAAAAAAAAAATAAATAAAAAGAACGCATGGTTTCTGGTTTACGCTCCTGTATCATCAGGTATTCTTACCTGCCACACTGATGATCGTGTGTTAAATCCTCCTTGAGGCTGATAATTCTATTTTTTATTGACCCGGGATCCCAGACCGACCCACCCTAAAATGGGTACCGGAAAATGTTCTGGGAAATAAAGACTATCCACGTGATATTGACCACATCACCCATCCAATGTCGATTGGTCTATGAAAATATGAGCCAGTACCATGTACTAAGCACGCCCTATGGCCTAAAAAGAGTTCTTGTTACAATGCGAAGGGGATTCATATGACCACCTTACAAGTGTGATCACAATAATCAGGCCATTGTCTTGTAATCTATCAATATTGTTGTTAAGGATATCAAGAGTTGTAAGCACCTGACATAACAGCGCAGACGGACACTGTGACGCCATAAGGACAGTTTAATATGGCCGCCCCATTTTTGACATGCAACAAAGAGGAGCAGAGGTCTGTTATCCGTTGTTTTCATCGAGAAAGGGGTGAAACCTATAGAAATACATCGGCGAATGAAGGTCCAATATAGTGATGCATGCCTGTCAGTCCAGCAAGTGTATGAGTGAGTAAGAAGTTCAGAAGTACAGCAGGTGGTTCAAGAGTGGTTACATACACTACCAATAGAAGACCGTTGGGGGACTTGCATTGAATGCAGCGGTGACTACATCTAAAAATGATACATTTGTTCTATACTTTTTCAGAATATATTCACACACACAGACACACAGACACACACACACACGCACGCACGCACGCACGCACGCACGCACGCACACACACACACACACACACAAATCTAAGGTTTTCATTTGAAGCGCCCTTGTATTTAATATACAGAATATCACTGCATATGTTCAAAACGATAGATTGCATTAACATGATCCTGTAAATTTGTAATATACAGAATATCACCGAATACGCTCAAAGTGTAGACTGCATTAACATGATCCTGTAAAATACAGATACAAAATACATTTGCATCTTGAAAACAACGCGCATATATGTATTATGTGCACAGTCGATAGTATGGAATACATGTCAGTCCTAGAAACCAATATACACATATCTCGTAGGTTAAGTTAATTTAACATGAGTCAACAAGTTGGGATGAGCATGGAAGCAGAGGGGGTGTGGTTTCTGTGAAAAATGTTGCGAATGCCTTGGACGGCCAGAGTGAATTCAACGATTTCCTTGGAAGTGGCTAATGAAAGTAGAACATTATATCAACTATAATAAAAAAAAAAGATACAGCTTTATTTGGTTATGTGATGAAAAGACAATCATTGGAAAACATCGTGACAACTGGAAAAATCAGTGGGGGACTAGACAGAGGCAGAGAGAAATTATGCAACAGTAGAGGTGATGCAGAAAACTAAGGCCTAAGATCTGTGGTGAGACATGAGCGCCAATGCCAGTTGTAATGGTACATAATGATTATGATTGTTTATTTGCCTGAGAAATAATTCACAATACAGAATATTCTGTCAGCGCAAAAATTATACAAGGTTAAATGTATGCCATGGTAGAAAATTCAATAGAGGTGTGGAACTCTGTCCCTCAAATACTACTAGTAAAAGTTAGTTGCATATCCTTTACAAGACATCGCAGTCAACTCCAGCATTTCTAGGCTGTTTGTGATTCCTGGGCAAGTTTACGTCCAGTAGATTGCCATTGCTTTCTGAACGACCGGCACTCACAAGATTGTATGGAAACAATGCAAGTCGGTCTGCTTCCAAATCTCCCGCAGCTGTATTTCGAACGCGGTATGCGGGATTACGAATTGTAACCATAATACCTTCACCATGGAGCAGGCTTCAAGTACTAGAAATTGGTTTACCGAGATAGCGTGACCAGTTCACTTTCTGGTCTGCTAATTCTCTTGTGTCCATTTTACAAAGCTGGGCCCAACCCCTTCCCCAAGATAGTGCTGTCTAGAATTATCGTAGCTAACCGCTACTAGGAATTGAACAGGGGACCAGCACAATAGCAAGCACGGGACTAATCACCTGGCTGTGACAAAGGGAGCAACAAAGAAATAAGGATGGGGTTAGTCTCAGGGTGAAATAGGACTTGTGTGAGTAAACGCGGCTGCGCGAGAATCGGTAGCGGTTCTCGCCGTTGCTTACGGGATATGTGAGTCGGCCGCTCAGAAAGCAATGGCAAACTACTGCGCATAATCATGCCAAGAAATAAACAGCAGCGGTAAAATTCTGGTGTTGAAAACGATGTCCTGTAATAGGATTTGCGGGAAAAAATGCTTGTTAGTACAAGTGGGGTCAGGGTAGTGACATTTGAGAACCCTCGATGCTGTAACAGAGCATGTCTATAGTATGTCCCAAAAAGAATGCCTTCATTCACGATCAATTATTTTGAAAACTGTCTGTTGCATCGATTTATAAAATGTTTCCAGCCGTCTTATATTTACCCCCACCCAAGGAATATGTCTTTGATAGGTCCAAAAGCAACTTAAATCATCGAAAGCGGCGACATTTCTTTGATGTTTTGCTGAAAAACTAGTGATTTCTCGCCAACAAATTTATGTTTACAGTAATGAAAGCCCCGCCAATTCAGATGACACACAAGGCGTATCCGAATTCGTATGGGAGTGGGTGCAATGAAAGAAGTAGCTTAAAATCGACAGGGTCGGCTGCATTGCACCGGGTTTTTATCCCATATGGCTCAGTTTCTTTCCACAGCGCGGAAAGCGTCACACAAATCGCGAACTCCGTACCTCCAGCGACGACCCTCGGGAGTCTCCGAAAAAATGCACTCGTGAAATGAAGGACGCGGCCCGAAATCGAACATACAACCTTCGGAGCCCGAGTCAGACGGCTTGACCACTTCACCACGGAGAATCCCGAGAGGGGTGCAATGTGTAATATTAGTAAAGACAGAGAATTTACAGAGGCATGGGGTAAATAATTTGTAAATTGACAGGAAAGTAGAAGGAATATATTTCTTACCTTATTTTTCATTTCCTTCTTGTTTCTTCAGCTGCTGGTTAATAATGTGTACACAAGTATTCGTGTTAGCTTTTTATATTGAGTTCGTGAAAGCTTCCAAATAGCTGTGCGTTAATGTGCGTATGGAGTGACCAGAAATGATACCGCAATTTAGTCATCATGTTTCCATTTTTAAGGATCTGTTCAGCTGTCTGTGTAGTTTGTTCACACGTACACATGGGTGACAGACCCGCTTTGAGTCTTCGTGAAAGATTGTCTACTCTGCTGTTTACCGTTCAGAGACGGAACATGATTACCTGTTTTGCACTATGAAAATAGTTGTCAGTGTCTCTGTAGTGGGCTTTCTTCTTAACGACCAAGATGTTGGTCCTCTTTTCATTGAAGTTTATAGATTGATTCGTATGCACGTGTGTTGTCCCCTAATTTGACAACGTGTTTGCTCTCACGTTTCTTGTTATGCCACAATATGTCGGTTTCCACCGCAATATTACTCTTCTGTTGGTATTCAATGCGTTTAGTGTGTGTGTGTGTGTGTGTGTGTGTGTGTGTGTGTGTGTGTGTGTGTGTGTGTGTGTTTCAATACAGTTGTTTGTCACGGCTGAGGGCTTGCGGAATTGAAAATTCATCACTGTGGAATACAAACTGTTGCCATTGACATTATGCTGATGCTGTAATGTTTAGGGCCTGCAATTCTTCTGAATATTTGTAGCAAAATATCCCAGTTGGTGTGCACGTCGATTAAGGTCTGCGATCTGCTCAGACCTTAATCTGTGTCGGACGATTCCAGTAGGTTGATGACTGCTCTCGGTTGCATAAAATTCAATCCATCCTTTCTCCAATAATCCTCTTCCTCTTTCAACACATGGTCCTCACATTTTTCCAGTAACTTTTATCAATATTTAATAGCGCGGACTGGATTAGTATCCTGACGTCAGACAATTTGAATATAGTATTGTCAGCTGCCACCTGTCCTTTAATTTTAGCCCACACAAGTTCTATAGGGTTAAAATGAGAATGGTACGGCGGAAGTCTCAAGCACCCATGACGATGCTCTTCTATCAACTTGTCGATTTGATATTTCTTGCTTTTTGGCGTCTGTTTTACAAGGGACAACAATTCTAGCTAGAAATACGTTTCTGGAAATGGTATGTTTTCCATTCGGAGTCATATCTTTATTGCTCCCTTTGTGCTCGATGCTGTAGGTATTTTGTCTTCTTGGGCAACAACATTGATATCATGCATTGTCCATAATTGGACACGACGGTCTATCTAGGGATGGAAGCACAGTATTCTCGAGCCAATCTCTAAATACATTACCATTCATCTTATTATGATAATCCATATTGTCTGTATGCTTTGATACGAACACGAGCCCAGCATTCTGTTGTAAGCCATTATGCGTATTACCAGCATGGGCCATGACCAAAAGCTGTCCTATACTACTGGGCACATATCGCTTTATCTGTCCATCCACTGATTGCCATTCCTTATCACTTGTGTGGTGCGCATTGATCCACATTTCATCCAAACACACTATGCCATAATTTTCTTTGCGCATTTCCCTTATTTCACGTAGGTATCTGCTTCTCATGGCTCCTAAATGCGGTTGCTTCGCAAAGATTATTTCTACCGCCCATGTACTTTCAAATAGTGAAGATAATGTCCTTATAATTTTCCACAAAGTTGTTTTGGATAGCTCTATGTTATTGTTCTTTCTGAACCAAACCCTAAGTTTTCTTACAGTCACTGTTTCTTTGGCATCCAGCATTTTTATAATGCTGGATAATCCTGGATATAAAATCCAAAATTTTTATAATTTTAGGAGTCTCCGTGGCCAAGTGGTCAAGCCTTTTGACTCGGGCTGTCGTGGGTTCGATTCCGGGCCACATCCTTCGGTTCACGAGTTAAATTTTTCGGAGACTTCTGTGGGTCGTCGCTAGAGCTGGGGAGTTCATGCTTTGTGCGATGCTTTCCGCGCTGCGGAAAGAGACCGAGCCATATGGGATAGAACCCGGTGCAATGAAGCATTTCTATAATAGCTCGCCTTATGACATCTTTGTCAAAGCTGTCTACAATAATCTTTCTACCTACCGTTTTGTTATTGCGTGGTGGTTTAATTCCAGATTCTTGCACCCATCGACGAAATTACCGTTTACTCAAACCCAATGCATGCACTGTTCTTTTTTTTTAGGAATTTGTAATAGTATAAAATAGTTTCCTGCGATCAGCTTCTTGACAAAAATATGTGTACAACTTCATAGCGATTCTTTGAAGTGTACAATTTCGCATTAAATCCCATTGAAAAATATTCACACATTTCAATGTTAGCGATAAGTGGTAAGATGTTAAAAAATAAAAACATATTAATCAGGTTTCATGAAATAACCCACATTTTGAGACACCTCTGAACAGTCCTAGTTTGAACAACGCGGAGTTGGCATAAGGCCAATCTCTTCAAAACACGTACAATATTCAACATTGAGCGCTGATTGTCTGTAATACATTTAAAATTATGAATTTCATCTCAGACCCGTAAATTATATACCGCATATTTAAAAAAAAAAAACAACTTTGAAATCTGCTGTAAAATCTCCAGAACAAAAATATTTTTTGTTGGGTGGACATAATGATAAAGTTATATACTAAATCTCATAATTTTCCCTCAGTTGGTTACTGAGATATGGATGTTTATATTGGGGAAAAAAAGAAAAAACACACTATAGTGAGACGAGTTTTACCATTAACAGCGCATGTCTAGTAAGACCAGTTTTACCATTGCCAGCGCATGTCTAGTAAGGCCAGTCTTACTATTGCCAGCGCATGTCTAGTAAAGCCAGTCTTACCATTGTGAGTACATGTCTAGTAAGGTCAGTTTTACCAATGCCAGCGCATGTCTAGTAAGGCCAGTCTTACCATTGTCAGCGCATGTCTAGTAAGGCCAGTCTTACCATTGCCAGCGCATGTCTAGTAAAGCCAGTCTTACCATTGTCAGCGCATGTCTAGTAAGGTCAGCTTTACCAATGCCAGCGCATGTCTAGTAAGGCCAGTCTTACCATTGCCAGCGCATGTCTAGTAAAGCCAGTCTTACCATTGTCAGCGCATGTCTAGTAAGGTCAGTTTTACCATTGCCAGCGCATGCCTAGTAAGGCCAGTTTTACCATTAACAGTGCATGTCTAGTAAATCCAGTTTTACCATTAACAGTGCCTGTTTGTTAAGACGAGTTTTACCATTGCCAGCGCATGTCTAGTAAGGCCAGTTTCACCATTAACAGTGCATGTCTAATAAGATGAGTTTTACCATTGCCAGCGTATGCCTAGTAAAACTGGTTTTACCATTAACAGTGCATGTCTAGTAAGATGGGTTTTACCATTGCCAGCGTATATCTAGTAAGACGAATTTTACCATTCCCAGACGCCGGTAAATCTGTGTGTAAACAGAGTACTGTGGAATAAAAAGACCTGCCTTGTGTGTTGCTCCGTCCTCATCTGCAACAGCCAGAGAAGGGTCCCGAGACTGAGGATACCAGTAGCAGTCTGATTATGGGTCCGTAAGTCTGCCCCCCCCCCCCCCCCCCCCAATCTCCTGTGAGTTCTGAGTCTCAGTTAGACCCTTTGGCCACTCCCCGCAGCACCAAGCTCCCCAAGCCGTTATGATCCACCCTTTCTTCAGCACTATACACACGATTCCAAGGTCCTCCGACCACTTCTGCCACATCATGCACCACCACCCCACTAAGCGGTGCAGACCTAGCCAGTCCGTTTGCCCGCGCCCTCCATATTTTGCCCTTGTGATGCGGCGGAATGTATAATGCTCTTTATGAACGAAAGATGAGTGATTGGAAGGGCCGAATGTAAGACGCGTCTGCGTGCCCAATTTGTAACCCTTGTAAAATAAAGTTGATTTGATTTTGATGTGAGTTGGGTGCTGGGGAATGAACAAGCTGATAGGTTGGTGGGGAATGCGCCTCTGAGTGGTTGATTGCCTATAGGCAAGGAAAAAGTGGTAGTGCGCCTATGGGACCAGGTAGAGAAAGCGGGGAACAGATTGAGAACCCTTATGCGGAAAGATTGAGATTACGCGGGGGGGGGGGGGGGGGGGGGGGGGGGGGGGGGGGGGGGTTTTGGGGGGGGTTTTTTGGGGGTGGGTTAGGAGGGGGGGGGGGGGGGTAGGGTGTTTGGGCGTGAGTTCTTAGAACTAACTAAAAAAAAAGTATTTTAAATTACGTGACCCATTAAAAATATTATTCTCGTTTTGCCTGCGTAGTTTTCAGACTTCAGCCACCACTCATTTTTTTTTCCCATTTCGAGTTTACTTTTCGCCGAGAGCTAAAAATTTTATATTTTGCGGCGCAGGAAAAAAATAAATGTTTACCATCTT
>JACEFZ010001512.1:0-72664 GCA_014155875.1 Cepaea nemoralis
GCACTCATACTAGAGTTTGGAAACCAACGCAAGGCGGTCTGCTTCCGAACCGCAGCTGTGTTTCGAATGCGGTATGCGGGATTACAAATATATAATCTGTCCGCTAATATATCCATCCATCATGTGCCATGCCGGTAAGCGTGGGCGGTCATGTTCTGCCATCTCACTCGATCAACAGAGTCGTGGATCAGTTCCGTGTTTCTGTCTCGACCATGTCACAAGGCCAAGCCATCCAGATACTTGTTTCTAGGTCTTCCCCTTGGTCTGTTCCCCTCGATCTTACCAGTTGTCACCAAGTTCTCCAAATCATTTCTTCTCATAACATGCCCAAAAAATTGTGACTGTCTACGTCTAATGTCTCTGATCAGTTTACGATCTTCATTTGTTTCTTGAAGGACTTCTTCATTGGTCTTTCTGGCTGTCCATGGTATTCTTTGCATTTTCCTCAGAAACCACATTTCTACAGCCATCAGATGTTTTTCAGCCTGGCTGCTCATTGTCCAAGCTTCACATCCATATAAAAGTACAGGTTCTATGTAGCATCTCAACACTCTTTTTCTCGTTTCAATTGACATCTTTTTATTGGTCAGTATGTTTTTCATCTTGCTAAAGGCTACTTTTGCCATGGCGATTCTTGTTCTAATCTCTTCAAGGCATCTCCCATCAGATGTTATTACTGTTCCGAGATAATTGTACCTATTCACTTGTTGAAGAATATTCCCATTTACTTGTATATTACACTGTGGTATTTCGTTCTTCCTAGTGACGACGATAATCTGTGTCTTTTTACAATTTAATTCTAACCCTTGTTGTTCACTGTGTGTAACAACCGCATCTACTAAATTTTGCAGGTCCTGTTCATTGTCTGCAATCAAGACTGTATCATCTGCATATCTAATGTTATTGATGCATCGTCCCCCAATGTTGATTCCTTCCATATTTTCAATATTTCTGAAAATATTTTCACTGTACAGGGAAAACAGATTTGGAGACATTACACATCCCTGTCTCACACCTCTCTTAATAGGCTGATATTGGCTTACTTCATTACCAACTCTTATGGCAGCTTGTTGTTTCCAATATATGTTTTTTACAAGTCTAAGGTCTTTCCCATCAATTTGTAGATTTTCAAGCATCCTTATCATGTTGACATGTCTCACTTTATCAAAAGCCTTTGTGTAGTCAATAAAGCAAAGGTGTAGATCTTTGTTTACTTCTATAGAACGTTCGATTACGGTTCTCAGTATATACACAGCATTTACTGTACCCTTGCCTACTACAAACCCACATTGTTCTTCTCCTATTTCAGGTTGTATTTTCCTCCTAACTCTTTGCATGATAATTCTTAGCAAAATCTTCGTGATGTGACTCATTATACTAATTGTTCGATGTTGATCACATTCCAAGGCTAATATATATCCGCTAATAATTTGTATTATTCTAAACAGGTGCGTTCACAAATAATAGAGGGAAACAAATAAAATAAAAAATACGTCTTTTAAAATGTTCTAGATACATGCGTTCATAATCATCATCGAATAGCGTATATTGTTCAGAAATTTGACATAATAACAGTCTTGCGAAATTTCTGCCTGGTTTGTTTCTGTCTCTGTTGTTGTCATACTTAACGCATCTACGAAATATTGAATACGTATACGTTGTATTCATAATGCATTTACGCTTCGGGAGTACACTTCCCTCATTAATTTATCTTTATAAAACATTCATATCTTTTTAATTGCCAGAAATTTATCATTTCCCTCAATTTACTTTCCTTAATAACCAATCTTCTATAATAGTGAGTTCATGCTGAATAATCTGTTGGTTCTCGTTTCCGTCTAATGAACTGCTTTTGCACTCTCATCTAACATTTGTATTCAAACGTGATTTAATCTGATTTGTAACATATCTACGATTGGCACCCATATGCTGCCAAATGATATTATGCATGCTCTTATTCTCTGAGTTTTGTCGTTTCCCAGCAACCCATTCCCAAGACCAAAATATGTTTTCAAGCTTGTCTACTCATTACCACGTTTCACACCCAGACACTTGTACATATTCTATGTAACACTTCAACATTAAAAAAAGCAAATATGTTAGACAAATTATTAAAAATGTTGGTCAAATACAGAAAAATCTCGTCCAAACTTATAAAAAGTAGGAAAATTTGTTTGCCACATTTGAAAAATATTGGTCAAGTACAGAAATATATCGTCAAATCTTATTTTAAAAACAGGAAAATGTCTTAGCCAAATGGGAAAAGTTTCAACCAAACAGGACAATTTATTTGCCAAATTTAAAAAATATTAGCCAAGTAAAGAAATATCACGTCCAAACATATAAAAAATAGGAAAATGTGTTAGCCAAATGGGAAAGGTATCGACCAAGTAGGGAAGTTTGTTACCCAAATGGGAAAAAGTTTGACCAAAATAGGAAATATCGCATTCAAATTTATGAAAGGTAATACAATTTGTTAACCAAATGGGAAATTTTTTGATCAAAATAGGAAATATCTTGTCCAAATTTATATAAAGGAATAAAATGTGTTAACCAAATGGGAAATATATTTGCCAAGTGAAAACATATTTCAATCAAACTTGCAAATATCTCGTCCAAAATTATAAAAAGTAGGAAAATCTGTTAACGAAAAGGGAAATATGTTGACCAAAATAGGAAACAGCTCAACCAAACTTATAAAAAGAAGGGAAAAGATTGACCAAGTAATGAAATATCTCGTCGGAACTTATGAACAGAAGGACAATTTGTTAACCAATGGTGAAAAATATTTGCCAAGTAAAGAAATATCTCGGCCAAACTTATGAAAAGTAGGAAATTTTGTAAACCAAATGTAAACAAATATCGGTCAAAGAGAGAAATGTTTCAACTAAACTTATAAATAGATCAGTCAAACTTATAAAAAAAAAATAAGAAACTTTATTACCCAAAAGAGAAAAATGTCGACCAAATACAGAAAGATCTCATCCAATCTTATGAAAAGTAGAAAACATTGTTAACCAAAGGGGAAATATATTGCATAAGATACTTTTAATTTTCTTAAATACAGCTGTTGTTTGCATAGGGGACAGTCGATTTTCTCTAGTAGTTTGGAAAATTTGCCCAGTCAGCAGAAAACCGGTTGTATTGTAATTAAAGAGAATGGTAGTGTTAGCGTTTCGTGTTAAAGTTAAGAAGTAACAATTAAATTTCTACATGAAACGTTCAATTTGGAAACAATAAAGAAATGGAACTTTCATAAGTTTGGTGGACATATTTATAAATTTGGTTGACATAATTCTGTATTTGGCCAATATTTTTATTACTTTGGTTAACGTATCTTCCTACTTCGGTCGATATGTTTCTTAGTTTGACCAATATTTTTCCCCTTCGGCTAACAAATTTTCCTACTTTTTATAAGTTTAATCGAGATATTTCTGTACTTGGCCAACATATTTTCCTCCTTTTTATAAGTTTGGTTGAGATATTTCTGTATTTGATCGAACTTTTTACCATTTGGCAGACACATTTTCCTACTCTTTATAAGTTTAGTTGAAATATTTCTCTATTTTGCCGATTTTTTAAATCGGTTAATTGACAAAGTTTCCGACTTATCATAAATCTGGCCGATGTATTTCGTTACTTGGTCAATATTTGTTTCCAGTTGGTTAACAAATTATCATACTTTTTCTAAGTTTGGTTGAGATATTTCTGTATTTGACCGACATTTTTCCTAGTTTGGCTAACAGATTTTCCTACTTTTAATAAGTTTGGGTGATATATTTCTCCCGTAGGCGATACTTTTTCACACTAGGTTAACAAAGTTTCCTACATTTCATATGTTTGGTGGAGATATTTATAAATTTGGTTGACATATTTCTCTATGTGATCAATATTTTTATTACTTTGGTTAACGCATTTTCCTACTTTGGTCGACATATTTCTTAGGTTTGACCAATATTTGTCCCCTTTCGGTTAAAAAATTGTCCTACTTTTTATACGTTTGATAGAGATATTTCTGTATTTAGGCCAACATTTTATCCTCCTTTTAATAAGTTTGGTTGAACTATTTCTGTATTTGGCCGAAATTTTTCCCATTTGGCTGACAAATTCTCCAACTTTTTATAAGGTTAGTTGAAATATGTCTCTCTTTGGTCGATATTTTTCCCATTTAGTTAAAGTTTCCTACTTTTCATAAGTCTGAACGATGTATTTCGTTACTTTGTCAATATTTGTTCAATTTGGCTAACAAATTTTCCTATTTGGTCAAGATCTTTCATATAGGGTTAACATATGTTCCTGCTTTTTATAAGTTTGGTTGCTGTTATTTCTTTACTTGGCCAATATTGTTCCCATTTGGCTAACAAATTTTCATTTTTTTCTCTCATAAGTTTAGACTTGATATTTCATTACTTGGTCAAACTTTTTCGCATTTGGCTAACAGATTTTCATATTTTTCCATAAGTTTGGCCGAGATATTTTGTTACTTGTTCAATATTGTTCACATTTGGTTAACAAATTTACCCACTTTCATAATTTTGGACGAGCTATTTCTTTACGTGGTCAATATTTATCCATTTAGTTAACAAATTTACCAATTTGTCATAAGTTTGGACGAGATATTTCGCTACATTGTTAATATTTTCCACGTTTGGCTAAGAACTTTTCCTACTTGGGTAATATTTTCCCCCTTTGGCTAACACATTTTCCTAGCTTTCATAAGTGTGGCTGAGATAATTTGTTACGTGTACCATATTTTTCCCATTTGGTTATCACATTTTCCTACTTGACCTAGATTTCCCCCTATATTTAACAAATGTTCCTAGTTTTCATACGTTTGGACGAGATACTTCGTTATTTGGTGAATATTTTTCACATATGGTTAACAAAGTTTCCTACTTTTCATAAATTTGGAATGTGATATTTCTGTATTTGGCCAACATATCTCCCGTTTGATTAAAACATTTTCCTACTTTTTATATAGTTTGGTTGAGGTGTTTGCAAGTTTGGTTGAAATATGTTTTTACTTGACCAATATTGTTCCCCCTTTGGTTAACAATGTTTCCCACTTTTCATAAGATTGGATGAGATCTTTCTGTATTTGGTCGACATTTTTCTATTTTGGGTAATAGATTTTCTTACTTTCTCGTACGTTTGACTGATCTATTGATACGTTTATTTGAAACATTTCTCTCTTTGACCGATATTTGTTCACATTTGGTTGACAAAATTTCCTACTTTTTATAAGTTTGGCCGATATATATTTCTTTACTAGGCAAATATTTTTCACCATTTGTTGACAAATGTTTCTACTTTTCATAAGCTTCGACGAGATATTTCGTTAGTTGGTCAATTTGTTCCCCTCTTTTTACAAGTTCTGTTGAGCTTATTTCCTATTTTGGTTAACTTTTGTTTAACAAATTTTCCTACATTTTATAATTTTGGACGAGATATTTGCAAACTTATGTGAACTACGTTTTCACTTGGCCAATACATTTCCCATTTGGTTAACAAATTTTCTTACTTTTTATAAGTTTGGACGAGATATTTCCTATTTTGTTCACAATTTTTTTTCCATTTGGCTAACAAATTGTACTACCTTTCATAAATTTGGATGCGATATTTCCTATTTTGATCAAAATTTCTTCCCATTTGGTTAACATATTTCCATACTTGGACGATATTTTCCCCATTTGGCTAATACATTTTCCTATTTATTTTTTTATATTTTTGGACGCGTTATTTCATTATTTGGCCAATATTTTTCCCATTTGGCTAACAAATTATCCTATTTGGTTGATATTTTTCCCATTTGGCTGAGACATTTTTCTATTTTTTATCAGATTGGACGAGATATTTCTGTACTTGGCCAATATTTTTCACATTTGACTAACAAATTTTCCTAGTTTTTTTTTATAAGTTTAGACGAGATCTTTCTGTATTTGACCAACATTTTTAATAATTTGTCTAACATAAATGCTTATTTGAAATGTTACATAGAATCTGTACATGTGTCTGGGTGTGAAACGTGGCAATGAGTAGACAAGCATGAGAACATATATTAGTCTTGGGAATGGGTTTCTGGAAAACGAGGCAAAGACCCTTATAGACATACAGAGTGTTAATGAAAGTGTAAATACACTTGATGGACCACCCTAACGAGTATAGAAAGGAGCGAGGGAGAGAGAGAGAGAGAGAGAGAGAGAGAGAGAGAGAGAGAGAGAGAGAGAGAGAGAGAGAGAGAGATTTAAGGTTTTCATTTAACCTTCTGAAACCGTATGATGTTAGTGATCGGCAGCATTTATCTAGCTACGCATCCACTCACCCACCCCTTAACAACGAATTTCACTGGGCCATACCCACTACTACCAGTAATACCGGCAATCTTTACCTTTTTAAGGTTTCATTTCTAACCCTATGTTGATAGTGTATAGGCCATTACATCCATCTAAAGATCATCAATAACCGCTACCCACCCCTTAACACCGAATTTAACTAAGCCATACCCACTGCATTCAATGATATCGGTCAATGTACTTTTAAAGGTTTTAATTTGTACCTGTATGATAATAGTGTATATACCACCACGATCATCTATATGTCACTAATAACCGCTATCCACTCCCTTAACAACGAATTTCACTAAGCCAGACCCATTACAACCAATAATACCGGCATCCTTCATTTTTAAGGTTTTCATTTGTAACCCTATGATGATAGTTTTTAAACCACTACAACACTCTACAGATCATTAATAACCGCTACCCATCACTTAACAACGAATTTCGCAAAGCCATACCCATTACACCAATAATACCGACCATCTTTACTTTTCAAGCTTCTAATTTAACACTCTGAAACCACATGATGATTGCGTTTAAGCCACTAATACCACAATGCGATGCACCACCCCACGCATCATCCCCACTTAATAGTTATCTGCCCTTAGAAACATAATTCGTAGAATTATCTCCCTTAGATATGACCTAGTTATCACCCCTTACCCGCCCACAGCAAGACCGAGAAGGAGAGATCTCAATAAGCCGAGGTCAAGGTCAATCGGGGGAGGCTCCCTTCCAAATTATAATCGTTTTGCACATTTATAATTACTATCGGTTGCCCTAAAGCTTAGCCCGCCATATGCTCTCTTGGTTCCATGTTACTCTGGTTGTGAGGGTGGAGCAGGCTAAACAGGTACTCCACATTGCTCGATCATTTCGGATATTGATGTTCTTCCATGGCATCAATTTGCCAGTAACTATTTCTCTTTATGAGTTAACTTCTTTCAAGATGACTTAATTACTTTTTCTAGACGTCCATGTGGTTCTCATCATTCTAGTATAAAACCTCATCTTCGCAGCTTTCACATAATTCCTCACTTGTTGCCAATTGTCCATGACTGTACATATCTGATTATGTAATTAATTAATTAATTAATTAAATAGAGTGAGTGAGTGAATGAGTGAGTGAGTTAAGTGAGTGAGTGAGTTACTGAGTGAGTGAGTGAATGGTTATGTAAATAAAGAAGAAAGTAAATAAGCAAAGGACCCACTTTCACACCACAAGGCATATTGCATATATCGTCCTAACCCTATAGGTGTATACCGATCAGCACTTGAAGGCTGCTGTGGTCGACACCGAGTCGGCCGCCTTTACTGTCCAGTAAAGTTCCTAGTATCCATAATAGACTGGGACGACCTGGTAGCCCAGGACAGTGAATAAATCCTGGCCTTTAAGTGGATTCCAACACTAGACCAGTGCTTCCCAAACTTTTCACTTTCGCGGACCAACATAAAAGCTTCCTTTTGCACCAGGGACTGGTTCCGTTTAAAAAAAAAATATTCTCCTTGTAATCTGGAATTTTTATGACCTCAGTATACATTTTAATATAAATATAAGATGTAACTTAATTGTGGGTGCGCTAAGTACTGCTGCCGGCTCCATGAGAAGGGTTAGCAGCTTTCTCCGCTAACCCCGATACTCTCACGTGACGCGACGAGAATAGCAGTGGTTCGAATGCAAAAGTGACTTATGAGAGTATGGAACGGTCGCTAAAGTCGTGGCGTGCTGATGAGCGTAGTAATCAACATACAGCTGAAAGATGCTGGTGTTGACCGCAATATCCTGAAACAGGATGGAAACGCGAAAAAAAAAAAAAAAAAGTACTGCTCCATAATATTATTGGATGACAGTTATTTATTTAATGTTGGTCCCATTTTCATGAGTAAAAATATTATTGTAGAGATTTACAAAGCAAAAATTTTTTCAAATGTCAAAACTACATTTAGGTCTTCTTGTACAGGTGTATATACTCGTATACACCGACAGTAATGAACACCAATATAGAATAAAAAATAAAATATATCTTGGAAAACGATACCGAATCAGATTTTAAATAAGCTGACTAAATTACAGTATGTTATAATAAAAATTATTAAATTATCAGCTGCTAACAGTAACTATTTATTGCGAGGGATGGGCCTGTTTATTATTTACAAGCTTATCAAATCGTGGCTCGATTGTAGACAGCGCTACCCGCAAAGGAGAACACATTTCCATACTGTTTCTGTACATTTTCTTAACAATGCTCATTGACGAAAAAGAAATATTCTTCTTTCAAGTTGTCTTTGTATAGATATCTCACATATACCACCAGAATCGCTAAGTTGGCAACGTCCGTGCTTTCGTTCAAATGTATTGAAAAATACTTTGCAGATGTATCTAACACCTTCACGATGGCAAAAGACGATGGCAAAACGCATTATAATCGTTCAACGAAAATCACGTATGTTCTGCATCTTATGACAATCAGCAAATTATAATGTGCATCTTTCTCACTGTTCGTCACATGGGAAACAAAAGAATCGCAAGTCGTCAACAAACAAATGTCGTCGACTTTTAGTATCGGTCTCAGCTGGCTACTTTTAATTTTCCCATTGAACCAATGATTCGCTTCGCCTTAAAAATAAATTCCTTCCTTGGGCTATACGGTTGCAGGCTCATGTTTATTTTAAAATTAAATCACCATAAAAACGGTGCGGATATCATGTTTTAAGAAAAGGACAATCTTGTTTTTCAAAAAGATCTAAACAATCCTCACAGGAGAAAATATTTAAAGTTTTTCTTACTTTTTTTTTCAACTCACGTAGCGGACCGGCAAAGAAGGGCTCGCGGACCGGCACTGGTCCGTGGACGACCACTTTGGGAAGCACTGCTCTGGACCACAGCGCTGGCAGCCTTGGGTATAAACCACTGGGTCTGCCTGACTCTTCCTGGTTATTAGCCACTGGGTTTCCCTGGTTATGTAGTTATACATAATCCACCTATTAAGGACAATCGAAAACTTGCAAGAACCACTGGGGGATGCGTCGATTCGGGAAATATATGAGAGTGTTTTGATCTTTCTTGAAAATACCCCGGGAAACAACATAATCTTTGGATATTCCTGTTCTTCCCGCAGGGCAGCGGGTGTTAGAAGATCTTGTACTGCTTCATCAGAGCTGAGAAAACACGCCGCAAATGTCAGATTTGTCTCTGTTTGACCAGAATGTATGAAGCGTGATCCTGCAACTATATGTACAATCAGTCTCCAAGAAAAGGGTTTGGGTGGTTCATGTTATTACTTTGAGGTAATAGATGAAAAAAAAAAATAAAGCAAGTTAATTGTGATCCATATTTCATGTTATTATTTAAACATTGAAGAACTTTATTTTGACGTTGCCATTGGCAGTTGATAACAAGTCACAGATATTTTATAGTTAGGCGTCGATGTGGTGTAACGGTAATACAGACGCCTTCTATATCGGGTATCCGCCGGTCGGTTCCCCAGGAAAAACTGCACTGTCCTTATCCCAAAACATAGGGACTGCAAGTGTTAAAATACAGCAAAGGACCTTTTATATACATTGAAGCTTATTGAGTTTATGGTAATATCATTATATTTTTTATAGATCAATCAGTAATCGATGAGTAATCTGTTAATACCATAACGGTCGCCTTTATTTCGCAGGATATGTTTTGATACTCATATTGGCTGCGGATTTTGTCAGCATATCAATTGGTATATTCACTGTTGCTCCGTTCCTGTGACAGTGAATGTCACAAACCATGATCCTCACTGTCCCAAGTGAAACGTGGAACAGACAGCAATCCCAACAAACCAACAACACGCATAGGTATACATGCATAAGATCGCTGACAGAATGCCAAACAAATGTTCGCCACCAAAATCACAATTCATCATCGATGGAAGCGGCAGTCAAAAGAAAACCAGCAGTTGTGCACACACACACACACACACACACACACACACGCACGCACGCACGCACGCACGCACACGCACACACACACACACACATTATTGCAAAAGGCAAAACTAGCTCGTCCAGCGACTGGACGTGCCTCATTTTTCTGAACATACAGTTCATAATATAAACCACCGCGGACAGATGTTAAAGCATTCCACGTTATATCAACTGCTAACGGTGTCGCTCCTCGCACTTATCTCAGTAGCTAGGTGGCGGAACCATGCACTACCACTCAAAAATTATGAAAATGCATAAGCAAACCATAGCCAGAAGTAAAAACATTTCAGTGGCTCTAACCGCTCAACAGCTTATCCGCCATGTTGGACCGAAAGTCAGTATTATTATTATTCCCTGATAATTACCGTGATAAATTATTGTATTGCCAAAGAGGAAAATCATTTCTTAAAGACAATAAAATAATGTAGAACTGTGATTTGGTATCACAGGGATCAATCAATCAATCATGTGCCATGCCGGAAAGCGTGGGCGGTCATGACTCGCCATTTCACTCGATCACCAGTGTCGTGGATCAGCTCAGTGTTCCTGTCTCGTCCATGCCATGTGGTCAAGCCATCTAGGTATTTTCCTCTCGGTCTCCCTCTTGGTCTGTTTCCTTCGATCTTGCCAGTTGTCACCAAGTTCTCCAATCCATTTCTTCTCATAACATGTCCAAAAAATTTTGACTGTCAACGTCTAATTTCTCTAATCAGTTTACGATGTTCATTTGTCTCCTGTAGCACTTGGTCATTGGTTTTTCTGTCCGTCCATGGTATTCTTTGCAGTTTCCTCAGTAATCACATTTCTGCAGCCATCAGATGTTTTTCAGTTTGACTGCCCATTGTCCAAGCTTCACATCCATACAAAAGAACAGGCTCTATGTATCCCCTCAACACTATTTTTCTCGTTTCAATTGACATCTTTTTATTGGTCAGAATGTTTTTCATCTTGCTAAAGGCTACTTTCGCCATGGCGATTCTTGTTCTAATCTCTTCAAGGCATCTCCCATCAGATGTTATGACTGTTCCAAGATAATTGTACCGATTCACTTGTTGAAGAATATTTCCATTTACTTGTATATTACATTGTGGCACTTCTTCCTTCCTAGTGACGACCATAACCTGAGTCTTTTTACAATTTAATTCTAACCCCAGTTGCTCACTGTGTACAACAACCGCATCTACTAATTGTTGCAGGTCCTGCGCATTGTCTGCAATTAATACTGTATCATCTGCATATCTAATGTTATTGATGTTTCGTCCTCCAATGCTGATTCCATTTATATCCTCTACATTTCTGAAAATATTTTCACTGTATAGGGAAAAAAGATCTGGAGACATCACACATCCCTGCCTAACACCTCTTTTAATTGGCTGATGCTGTCCCACTTCATTATCAATCCTTATTGCAGCTTGTTGTTTCCAATATATGTTTTTTATAAGTCTAATGTGTATCCCATCAATTTGTATATCTGCAAGCATATCCACCATGTTGACATGTCTAACTCTATCAAAAGCCTTTGTATAGTCAATAAAGCAAAGATGTATATCCTTGTTTACTTCTATAGCACGTTCAATAACTGTTCGCAGCATATACACAGCATTTACTGTACCCTTTCCTTCTACAAACCCACATTGTTCTTCCCCTATTTCAGGTTGTATCTTCTTCCTCACTCTTTGCATGATAATTCTTAGCAAAATCTTTGTGATGTGACTCATTATACTAATTGTTCTATGTTGATCACATTCCAAGGTTCCTGATTTCTTTGGGATTGCAATAAATACAGAGTTACATAATTCAGGAGGTATATCTCCAGTATCATATAATGTGTTCATCAATCTGGTGGCTTGCTCTAGTCCAAATTCTTCTAAAGCTTTAATCATTTCTGTTGTGATGTTATCTGCACCGGGGGCCTTGCCAGCTTTCATATGCTTAAGAACATTTCGAACCTCCATCTCCAAAATTGGCGGTCCTTCATTATTAAATCTAATATCATACTGTTCGTCTCTGTTATCATCATAAAGGTGTTTCACATAATCTGTCCATACATGTAGAATCTGGTCTTTTTCTATTATGATTTTGCCATCTTTAGTTTTTAGACACCCTGTTGATGTACTTGTTCTTTTATTAGTAAGTTCCTGAATTCTTTTGTGCACTAATTTGGTATTTTGACTGTTGTGTTGGTTTTAAATTTCTAAGCACTTTTCCTCAAGCCATGATTCTTTTGCCTCCTTACATAATATTCTGACTTGTCTGTGGATTTCTTCATATTTGACAGAATTATTTTTGTTGAGTCTTCTTGTTTCCATGAGGTGTAAAATTTCTTCAGTCATCCATTTCTTACGACCCACCTTCTTTAATTTTGGAATAGTTGTTTCTGCAGCCACATTGATTGAATTCTTCAACGTTTCCCATTGATCATCCACATCCTGGAATAATATCTCTAGATCAGACAATATTTCAAATCTGTTCTGTACTTCTATGTTGAATTTGTTTTGTATTTCCTTGTCATTACTCAATGTACACAAATCATATTTAGTGTTTCCTGTTATATACTTGACTTTCTTCAACTTTATCCTCAGTGTTCCTGTGAGTAATCTGTGGTCACTATAACAATCAGCACTGGGAACTGTTTTTGCTACTGTTAGCGCGTTTCTAAATCTTCTGCTAATGATAATGTAGTCAGTCTGGTTTCTAATCCTGCTATCAGGACTCCTCCATGTCCATAATCTTCTAGGGTGTTGCTTAAACCAGGTGTTTCCTACAATCATTTCCTGTTCTTTTGCCCACTCCACGAGTCTGTATCCTCTTTCATTTCTCTCTCCTAAACCATAGTTTCCTACTGTGTATCTATCCCCTTGATTTCCTACTTTTGCATTGAAGTCCCCTATTATGATGTTTATTTCTGAATTTTTACATTTCTTTAAGGCAGCCTCTATGTCATTATAAAATTCTTCTACACTATCTTCACTGGATTCTCCTTTTGGTGCATATACTTGAATAATATTAATGCTAAAGGTCTGCCACTTAATTTAACTAGTAGAACTCTGTCCGACACGGCCCAATATCCTTGAACAGATGTTGATGTTTTCCGGTCCAAAATAATTGCCACTCCCCTATGACGATCTTCACCTCCAGAATAAATAATCTTGAAATCGTCATCTATCTTGATGCCTGATCCTGTCCATCTCGTTTCGCACATACCTAAAATATTAATATTTTCCCTTTCAATTTCTTGTTTTATGTTCTCTAATTTTCCGTCGTTGTTTAACGTCCTAACGTTCCATGTTGCTAATTTTAACGTCTCTGTCCTTGTCTTGCGATGATCAGTCTTTAAGAGAATCATGATATACTAGGCACTTTTAAAGAGGTAGTTTGCCGTTGCTTTCCTCTATGGCTGTGACCGTACTGGTCGGAGACCGCAGCCATTGACTCAAAAAGAGCTCTTCTGCTTGCCGTCGTGAATTCGAGACCATGACCAACGAATATCTGTCGGCTGCCCTCAAATTTCATCCACCACCTGCCTTCCGTGGCTTCTTTTGAAAACTTCCAATAAAAGAGCATAAAATAACATCACATAATCCACAGGAAAACACTATTCGCAGGAAATCCATAGGAAATCACACGAAATCCAAAGGAAAACACTAAATAGCGTCCCCCCCGAAAAGTACGCGTCATCCTGTCGCCATTGTACCGGAAGGGATAGGTATCCAAAAATGCTTTCATTGTTCCCACCAAATGTTCTCATTTTCTTGGTTAAGAAAGGGGTTGCCTTAACTATCCCATTGTTTTCAGACCAACTGGCACTCACTGGTTGATGTGGTGAATACCACGTCGTCTGTCTTTACTTTCCTTTTTATGCTTGGGAGACCTGAAAGCTCACGTCTGTTTAAAAAAAAACACTCGTTGGAGATTCGAACACACGACTACACTGTCGATAGGCAAGAATGCTAGCCATTGCGCTACTATGGTTTCCAATCACATAACTACATTTGTGCTAATACTGTTGAAAGTTAAAAAAAACACGAAATTATTAACATTAAAGCAAATTCTTGGACAGGACAATCACTATTATTTGGTCACGATATGCAAAGAGAGCGTCTGAAGAATATTGTGACAATAGGGAAGACTGAAGATGTAAGAGACAGGTGTTAACAGTGGTAGAAAAGGCTTTATGTGTGGATAGAGTGGCACGAAGGGAGATCAACAGTCCGAATTATCTACAAGACAAAGGACACATGTTTGATGAAGTGCATGGCCAAATGACATTTCGAATGATGATGATACAAGTTAAAAGAGCCGTTTATACGGCTTGAGCGTACAGGATATACACATGTATGGGACACTTTACACGTCTTAAGAAGCATTTGGCATACGGTGCTAGACCCATATTTGTATAGGCTATTAGGAATTCGGTGGGCGATGTGGTTAGTATAACACCGATTGCCTTTACTTCCAAGGAAATTCTCCATTTTCCAAATTTCTCCAAAAATCCAATTCTCCATTTTCCAAAAATCTCCAAATTTTCCATTTGTCAAAAAATCAAAAAAAAAAAAAAAAAAATCTGCCTAGTTTCGGATTCAAACACACGACTACCGAGCCGGTAGGCAAGAGTATGGAGGTGAGTAGGGAAGAGGACAGTGATATTATAAATGACAGAATGTTGCAAGTCGCAAATTAGTTTCTAATGTGGGTGCCCAGGTCACATTAACAGAATATCCTACATAATTATGGCTTTAAAAAAAAAACATGCACTGAAGCAGGTACTTGCCATGGCTCAGTGACGTATTAAGACCATCAAGTCGGAATGCCTGGAAAAATAGTTTTCCCTCTCTTAGCGGACGACGAACAGAGGCCTTGAACCCTCATGCGAGTCTCTTATAATATTATTGGAGGTCAGCATGACGAATGGATAAAAGTGCTCTTATTTTTAAACATCCGGTGCGCGGATGCCGAGGTAACTGGTTCAGCCCTTACAGCGGTGAGTTGGACTAAAATGTTGACATCTCGTCCTTGACTTGGAGATTTAAATTACAAGTAACTCTGAAATCGGAGTGGATTTGTCTGTTAGCGAGGGACACTGGTCATAATGAAAACTAATCCACACGCAAAAGTAAGTCTTGCGCAGTAAAAGTAGTAGAATGTGTATGGACTACGCTTGTGTTCAAAGCGACCCAATAAAAAAAAAACAACAACAAAAACAGCATTACACAATCCTACAATAAGAAATGTATTTCGTGCCAGACATTTTACACCAGATTTTGCATAAATGAGGCCTGCTAAATCCAAATATCACATTTATTTGTCTGTATCCGCTCTAGATTTTGAGATACAGACATTTGTGTATTTAATTTATATTATTACTGTATGTTCTGGTCACGGGGCAAGAAAACAATAGTCCTAATAAGAAGATCATTCTTAGTTATCCCAAAAACTAGATCTGATAGAAAAACTATGATTACAGTTTGGAAATCAGCAACACAAAATTACCTAAGAACAGCTATATAATTTAAGACACCAAATTGTGTGCAGATCAGTGTTATCAGCGCCGATGCGCCTACTGATGTTGATGGTAATGATGATGAGCTTTAATGCAAGTGCATGTTGGGGTATGCGGTGTATGTTTATCGCAATAATAAAACAGACAAACCCCAAATGTGAAATGTCTATCGCTGTTGAGGAAATACATTGCATCCGTACTTCAGCGTGGTCAAGGAAACTCATGTGATATTCAAATGAAACAAATACGCGAAAATTACTCGCAAGAACTCCTACGCCGGTTTCCAATACAGCAACTGAAGCTATTGTTTTTCTATAAATATAGTTTAATAACTACCCAGAGAATATTTTATGTAGCTACTTTATCTATCGGTTATGTCTTATGAGCAATGCAAACACAATATAATATTTTCCACGCAGCACATTTACAACAGTATTGTCTTATTAATGTCAATATAATTTTGTTTCTTTCCTTTCTATATATAAGTCTGTCTGGCCGCGTTTGTCTAATCTATCTGCCTATCTGTCTGTCTGTCTGTCTGTCTATCTGTATGCATGTATATTGAGAGAGAGAGAGAGAGAGAGAGAAAGAGAGAGAAAGAGAGAGAGAGAGAGAGAAGGGGGGGGGGGGACAACTACACAGGCAGAATGACGGAATGACGGATGGACGGATGGATATATTTGTAAAACAAAGTAAAAGCAAATAACCTTTATACACGCCTTAAGGCTCTTTGTGCGTAAGGTGCTAAAGCCAAATTGTTGTATCACTATCAGCAGTGGGTGATATCGCCCGTATCATACATCATACTAGTCGCCGTTACTTTCCAAGACATTTAACTGTACCCATTTTATGTTTGTTTAACCTGAGAGCCCAGGTCAATTTCAAAATTTCGAATCCGCCACGACATGATGTGAATCGAACTCTTGACCACCGTCCGTCATATCAGCAACTAGGCACTACGCTACCGCCGCTCCTATTTGTATAGGTATGTGTATGTAACGATTTTGTCAATATTTCTGTGTATCAAGCTTAGTTGTTATTACACCAACACTGACGTTTGTTTCTTTTCTGTGTCAGAATTGTTAACACTATATTTGAAATGTAGACGATGGAGTGGGCACACATAGAATTAGCTTCCATACAAGAAATCAATGGCAAACTACTGAACGCAAACGTGCCAAGAGATCACAAACAGACTAAAACTTATGGGGTTGACCTCGACGTCCTGTAAGATATGCAACTAACTTGTTATACAAGAAACGCAGAAGCATTGTGATTTTCTGATGGGTTCTAGACTGAAGTTTGATGTACCTTATCCATAATGATTTTACTAAAACAAATATAGTCATAACGTAAATATGACTCATTATCAACGTCTCCAGGAGTGGCTAGTACTTTGTTTGACAATTTAGTATCCTTTGCCATGGGATTGCTGTTTGTGCGAGGTTTGAGTGGGTGAACCTTTCCGGAGAACGCCGGGCCGCAGGGGAACGGAACTCACATAATGTCGTCCTTCTCGCATTTATACCTATTTTGCCTGTAGACATTTTCGTAAGCTTGCACTGAAAACGTGCGAATTAGATCCAGCAAGAATATACATTCACTATTTGTCAGTGCCTCTTTCTTATTTCGAAGAGACATACCCGTGGTATTACAACGATTGCTTGTTTTGTTGGATGTGCTAAGTAACACGTGATATTAAAACTATTATTTGTTTTGTTAGATGAGCTAAGTAGATGACTGAAAGTAAATAATCTTTAATTTTTTGTCATAGAAGACAAACGAGTGCCATGCGGCGAATAAGGAAGTTTCACATTATCGTTTAACGTAAACTTTATTTAGATTTCACGTATATTGCATAATACCGATTTGTGCTCTTGGAGAATACTTGGCTTGTTTTTTTTTTTTTTACATTGGATTGTACCGTATTCTATAAAATGGACATGAGCGTCCAAGGAAGAGTATAATAGAGTACAATCAAATAAGAAAGCGTTCGAGTTCCAGAAGAATGAATAATTAGCAGTCTATTTTCTAATGCAGAAACATCCAATGGAGCCTGAGGGGAAATCCGTCTAGAGGGATTTGGTCAGGGTTACAGGAAATAATTCATTTCCAATTTACTCACAAATATATTTTTTTCACTGAAGCCGTAAGTTTGATTTGCCGAAGAGTCGCGGAAATTCACTGGCCAGAAGAAATTTTCTTCATCCGGAGCTAGATTGCTGTTATTTATTGCTATTACGTCCAATGATCTAGACACAGACAGTTGGAAAAATAAGACATTGCATTGCTGGGATTGCTCAGCCACAGTAGATATATTTTAAACATCGTGTGTTCTCCGCTTAGACGGACTTAACAGAGCTGAGGAATCACTTTTCAAGGGGCTATAATTTAGAAGCAACAAAGTATCGTTCATAGATGTTTCACTGTACAGATCTGGGGAACTGATCCTTTCTATTAGTTCGTGTTAGTATACGACAGAGTAGCATTGGTTAGCTTGTTTTCAGATATCAGCTTTCGTATCGGAAGTTTACTTTATAATGTAAATGTAGATATTTAGAAGTTGTTAAACTTATATGTCCTTTACAAGACGTTGCTATCACCCCAAGCATATATTGGCTGTTTGTAATTTACTATGCCATTTTGTTCTGTAGATTGCCATTTAATTTAGAAGTATATATACTTTAAATACTGTGAGTTCTTAGTTTGAATAATAGAATTACAGAAGTGATGGTGATATCAAAGAAACAGATTGTGACTTAATGTGCAATTAAAGTAAATGAAGTTATTCTGGGGCAAGTGCAGCAATTCATATATCTAGGCACATGGATAACATCAGATGTAAGATACATCACTGAGATAATGAACAGAATAGGACAAGTACAAACTGCATTCTATCAAATGAAGAACGTTTTGTGCAATAAGTCATAGTCCTTGAAAGTTTGAAAAAGATTTCTTGCATGTTACATAGAGCCAATTTTAACACTGGACAATTAGTAAACGGGCGAGGAAATCACTGGAAGCCTTGGAGATGTGGTTTTATAGAAGAATTTTGAAAAGTAATTGGACAGGCAAAATGAGCAATCTGGACATTTTGAGGGAAACTTATAAACTTATCGCAAACATCAGAACGAATCAGTCATCGTTTTTTTGGCCACATTATGAGAGAACAAAAACTAGAACATTTTGTGACAATCGGATAGATTTGCGGAAAGATATAGAGGAAGACAGCGTGAGAATATTCTTGACAGTCTTGTGTCATGGTTCCGAAGAGAGTCTACACACGAATTGATCCATGCCGTCGGAGATTGCAATTTGTGGAAAAAATTAATCGCCCACGCCAACTGGCAAGGCACTGGATGATGATAGTGATGATGATGATTATGATGATGATGGTTGTGATGATGATGATAAGTTCTGTGCATAGTAGGACTTCAGTTGTGAGGAATCACTTTTCAAGAGGCTGTAGTTTAGAAGCAATACATTATTGTTCTTAAACGTTTCAGTGCACAGAATTGCGAGACCCGAGCCGTTTATTTAGTCCAAGTTAGTCCATGACTGGTTGAAGTCGCTTGGCATCTATTCAAATAGCATTGAAATAGCGGGCGATTACTATTCTCGCTAACATTAGATATTTAGAAGTGCACATATTTTTAATACGTTGGTTTGACTCACAGAGCCAAGGAATCAGTTTTAACAGAGAAACACTTAAAATAGTACAAGTAAAATAAAGGACCTTGTTCATGAAATGAGACAAATTTGATACATGGTTAGTTAGTTAGTCTTTCCTCTTGAGCCTAAGGCGGCGCATAGGGCATAAGTACTGTCTCTCCATGCTTGGCGGTTCGCTGCTACCTGTTGTAGATCTTGGATATTTACTTGGCCATTGAATGAGCCTTCTCTAGTGATGGTTCTACGCAGGGTCTCTCTTGGTCTTCCCCGTTTTCTTTTCCCTACTGGTGACCATATGAGGGCTTGGTAGGGGAGTCTTGACTTGTCCATTCTGAGTACATGGCCGATGTAGTTCCAACGGCGTCTTCTTATGAAATTGGATACTGTATCTTGCTTAGTCTCTTGTCTTATTTGCGAATTGGTTCTGAAGTCTGTCCAGTGGATGTTTAGAAGTCTTCTAAGACATTTGTTCTCAAAATTGTCTAATTTTTTATCTAAAGCTACCGTTGATTTCCAACTTTCACATCCATACGTTAACACTGGAATCACACAAGAGTTGAAGATTTTAAGTTTTGTGTGTTTGCTGAGTGTCTATGACTTCCAGATGTTTCACAGTTTATTGAAGGCACTAGATGCCAGTGCGATTCTAGATGATATTTCTGGTGTTGAGTCCCCTGTAGATGTCATTTTGCTTCCTAGGTATGTAAAGCTGTTGACTTTTTCAAGAACGTAGCTGTTCAATTTGGTGTCATCTGAACTGTTGGTAAGATCAATAGTGCTATCGCTATAATGCTAGAACAGTCGGCAGTCGATAGGTGAATTGGAAAATATCTCGCCGGCCCCTTTGATTTTCCGGGAAATTTTCTGGTACCCATTATAGTCTCGGCGGACGTGGAAGCTCATGTCACTGAAAAGAATCCCAGCCTCGTGAAAATCCGGCTGGCAGGCTTGATAAGACACAAACTATTTTCAGCTATACCATTGTACAAAACTTATCATTTCAATTAGTCCACGTTAGTATATGTATCATTAGAGTGTCTTATATTTTGTTGAATTGTCTGTGTTTCCAAGGTCACTAGTAGTATTGGCCACATTTAGTTACCCTAAAATGCAGAAGAGGAAATCTGTAATTCGGCTGTAAGCATTGGAAAATTGCTATTGTTTTTCTATAACAGAATAAAGTGCTAAAAACATTCTCCACATCATCTATTACTGTCACATTTAGACACTACGAAAGTATCAATTTAAACTAGAGATTATCTTTTAAAGTAAATACATAATAGTCAAGTTAATTTTGTACTTAGTAAAAACAAATATACTTAATTAATATTCCCCACCACTGACAACTTTAGAAGGACCGTAAACTTAAGATATTAATATTAACCGAGAGAGGTCTAATCAGCCAAATACTGGGAGAACAGAAATCTTGGTGGAAGAAACTGGTTGCAATAATATAACGGAATCCTTCGTAACAGAGAGGTGCCTGATTGTCTGCTGTGTTCGGGATGCGTGCTTCAAGGTACGTATACATAAACAGCATCGTTTGCGTGTTGAGTAGCCTTAAATGTATACCACATTTTACTAAAATATATGTCAATAAATGGGGGTCGCAGCAACACAATGGCTAGCATGCTTGCCTGCTGACGCGGTGGTTATGTAATCGAATCTACATCGAAACGATTGAAACAAACACATTGACCTGGACTCACCGCGCTACGGAATTCGCAGGTGAAATATATTTTTTTCTAGTTGTTATTGTAAATACTATATCTTAGTTGTTACTCTAAATACTCTATCCAAGCTATTATTTTGGATACTTTATACTGTTATGCTATATGAATATAAGGCTGAGATCCCCAGTGTGCTATTTATGGGACAAGACTAGAATACTCATGGTAATAACTGGGTGCAATGAACGTGATACTTTTAAAAACAAAACCAAACCAAAGAAAATCAAATCAAACTAGTGGTTTCAATATAATAAAAT
The DNA here is from genome assembly GCA_014155875.1 of Cepaea nemoralis. Taxonomy (NCBI): domain Eukaryota; kingdom Metazoa; phylum Mollusca; class Gastropoda; order Stylommatophora; family Helicidae; genus Cepaea; species Cepaea nemoralis. Next base: position 21,461 of record JACEFZ010001512.1, read on the forward strand.
TTCCACACTCAATAGTTATTACTCTTTACATTTGATCTCATTCTGTAAAAGATACCTCACTATATGATGATTAATTACCCCTTATGGGATCATAACATGTTCAGCTTTCTTCAGTTTAGAACAATGATTAATATTAAGCACTATGTACCTATTGCTACTTTAAATACTACGTCCGTGTTACTGAAAATACATTTCTATGTTTTAATTTAAATACTTTATTATAGATCTATCTATATTCAAGGTCAAATCAAGTTATTCTAGTTGTTATTTTAAATACGATATCCTAATTGTTACTCTAGTATTATGGTTATTACTTTAATTGCTTTATAGTAATTATTACTTTAAGTGCTCTCATTGTTACTTTACACAAATTTATTCTAGACATTAGTTAAAATACTTTATCTTAGTTGTTACTTTAAGTATGTCTTTCCTAGTTGTTACTTTACATCCCCATCCTAGTTGTTAGTGGAAAAAATATTTAATAATTGTTACTTTAAAGTCTCTATCCTTGTTATTACTTAGCACACTTTACCCTGTTTGGTACTTTAACTACTCCATCATAGGTGTTACGTTAAATAACCTTTCTTTGCTGTTACTTTAAATATTCAATCCTAAATGTTACTTGCAATACCTTATCCTAGATGTTTATATATATATATATATATATATATATATATATATATATATATATATATATATATATATATATATAATCTTCAAGTGCCCTGCCAGCTGGCGTAGGCGTTCATGGCTCTCCACAGATCTCAGTCGTTGGTGTTCTGGATCAACTCCGCTGATGGTATTGCTCGTTGCCACCGTCTCAATCCATCCAGCATAATTTCTCTCCGTCTGCCTCTGCCTCTCTTCCCCTCGATCTTTCCAGTTATCACGATGTTCTCCAATGCCTGCCTCTCTTCTCATCACATGACCGAAGAAAGATGTTTGTTGTGTATAATATTATATATATATATATATATATATATATATATATATATATATATATATATATATATATATATATATATATATATATATATAATCGTTAGTTTACATATTATATCATGTGTTGTTACATTAAAGTTTCTATCCTAGTTCCTACATGAAATATTATATCCTTGTTGTTACTTTAAATTGTTTATCCTAATTGTTACGTGAAGTATTCAGGTCCTCATTAATTTAAATTATTTATCGTAGTCACAACTTTAAATAGTGACTCATAGTGTTTAATTTGCATAATCAATCCTAATTGTTAATTAAATACTCAATCCTGGCTGTTACTTTAAATAATCTAGCCTAAGTGTCACCCTGAATATTTTATTCTAGTCATTACTTCAAATACTCAATTTTAGATGTTACTATAAATTCTATATCCCATTTTCAATATGATACCAGAGCTGTTATTTATAAACGCTACGCTAGCTGTTAATTTAAATAATCGACAAAGGTTATTGCGTTAAACACTAAATCCTAGTTGATATTTTAAATACTCTTATCATATTTGTTACTTTTCAATACTTAATCCTAGTCGCAACTTTGAATACGTAATCCTGGTTGTTACATACATACTTTAATTTAATAGTTTGTGTGAATACTCTACTGTATGGTTACTCTAACTAATTTACTGTAGTTATTGCTTTCAATAATATAACCTAGTTGTTAATTTAAATAATGATTCCAGTTGCTACCATAAAAACCTATTCCTCATCACTTTAAATACTCAATTACATTTGTTTCTTTAAATGTCCAGTTGTTACTTTAATTGCTTTATCCTAGTTGTTATTTTAAATACTAAATCCTAGGTTTTATTTAAATACTCAGTCCAATATCATTCTGCTCTAATTGTAACTTTATGGGGTGGCGGGCTAGGGGTATCCGCTGTCACAGGAGAAGTATGGTTCCTCCTTATCCATGCTAACCTACGGGACACCCTTGGGCAAGATAAGTACCCGTTTATCCCCCCCCCCCCTACATAAAGCCATGGGTGCAGGTGGTGGATGAAGTTGAAGAGCAGCTGACAGATAGTTGTAGGTTATGGTCTCCAATTTCACGACGATAGTTAGATTATCTCGTTTTGAAAGGGGTGGGGGGTGGGGGGGGGGGAAGAAAGAGACAATGGTTACTGTTATCGACCAGTATGGTCACTGCTTAGAAGGAAAATAAAATCTTTACAGATGCCAAGAAAATCATGTTTTCCAATTTAATAGAAAATCAGAAAAACTGCGTAAATGGGTGATCCATGGGAGCAACCTGGGTCGGGATAGTCATGTGCACGAGAAGAGTCCAGACCGTCAGCAAGCAACCGAGTGCAAAATGATTATCAACATTGAAAATGGGAACTTCGAATGCTAGAACTATGAATGAGCGGTGATGGAAAACGTGATAATATTAAGAAAGAAATGAGAAGACTAAATGTAAGCATAAGTGGGAACAGTTGGAAAGGAATGGGCATTATAATATCCGAGGAACGTAACACTTATAATGGATATAAAGAGAACAAAATCGCTAAACAAAATGTTGTGTTATTAGTCAAGTTGAACAGAAGACCTTCCGATATCAACATCATACAAGTTAATGCACCAACAACAGACAGCAGTGAGACAGCATCGATGCATTTTATAATTATTTGGATAATGCCGTCAAAAAAATGCTAGCATTCCGAATTAACTATTATAATGAGTGACTTTAAGGCTGGAAATCTCCAGGACGGATGCATAGTACGTAAATATGGACAAGGGGAACAGAATGAAAAAGTTTGCAGACTTGTACAGTGGGCAAAAGAGCATGATATGATTATTGGAAACACCTGGTATCAACATCACCCAAGGAGATTACGGACATGGATGAGTTCTGACAATAAGATCAGAAATCAGACTGATTACATTCTCATCAACAGAAGATTTCGTAATGCCCTAAAAGTTGCAAAAACTATACCCAGCGCAGACTGATTCAGCGATCATATATTAATCATAAGCAGTATACATAACAGAAGAAAGTAACTTAGAAGGCCCCACCAATTCTAAAAGAAGAAATCGCTGACGCTATGAAACATATGGAGAAAGGAAAAACAGCTGGGCCAGATGAAATCACACATTATAAGAAATAGAAGTAATGGCAGAATTTGGAATATATATATATATAAACCAAATTTTGAATGATATTTAAGCAGTGGATATTTACCGAGCGATATGCTAAAATCTGTATTTATAGCTATACCAGAAAGACCAGGAGCAATTGAATGCGAAGATTTTCGTACAATTAACCTGACAAACCACCATGTCACTAAGCTTCTACTCAGAATTATTATAAGAAGAACAAGAATGAAAATAAAAAATAGAAATTAGTGAAGAAAAGTATGGTTTTGTGGAAGGAAAGGGTATATATATATATAACTTATAACTATATAACTGATGATAACTGATAAGAAACAGCAGACGGACAGATGGATAGAGCACTATTTGGAGCTTTACTCAAGTGAGACCAAACTAGCGGATGATGCCCTCAACGCCATAAAGGCTCTAACTACTCTTGACCACCTGGGCACACTTCCCACTATAACAGAAGTTAAGTGTGCTATAAATGAACTTGCATCTGGCAAGGCTCCAGGTAAGGATGGGATTCCAATAGACGTTATCAGGAGTGGGCAAGACACACTCACTCTACAGATCCACCAGCTAATAGAGCTATGCTGGCGAGAAGGACAAGTCCCACGGGATTTTAAAGATTCAAGCATCATAACACTGTACAAGAGCAAGGGCGATCGCGGCGACTGCAACAACTATAGGGGTATCTCACTTCTGTGTATTGTTGGAAACGTATTTGCCAGAATTGTTCTGCGCAGATATCAAGTCCTAGGAGATCAAGTCTACCACGAATCACAGTGTGGTTTTCGACAGAACCGGTCTACCATTGATATGATATTCTCATTGCGACAAATGCAAGAACAATTCCGTGAACAGAATCAACCACTCTTTATTGCCTTCATCGACCTCACAAAGGCATTTGATTTGGTCAGTCGTGAGAGTCTGATCAAGGCACTGAAGAAGAGTGGCTGCCCACAAACTCTTCTGTCCATTGTGGAATCGTTCCACACAGGCATGAACGGTATAATCAAGTTTGATGGTGCAACTTCTGAAGAGTTTGAAATCAAGAGTGGAGTTAAGCAAGGTTGTGTACTAGCTCTCACCCTCTTTGGAATATACTTTTCACTTCTACTGAAATATGCCTTTCGTGATCAGGATGGTGGTATATACATTCACTCACGCTCAGATGGCGGCCTCTACAATGCTCAGAGATTGAAGGCCAAGACCAAAATTAGGAGGGTACTGATCAGAGAGTTGCTTTTTGCAGATGATGCTGCAGTTACGACCCACTCTGAGGAAGAATTACAATGTCTACTATCTGCATTCTCCAATGCTTGTTCTGAATTTGGTTTAACAATTAGCAAAAAGAAGACACAGATTATGTCACAAGGTGCACATGGGGTACCATCAATCTTTATTGACGACGCCGAACTAGAGATAGGTAGACCATTTTACATATCTAGGATCAGTGGTAAATAGCAAATTATCCCTAGATCAGGAAATCAACATCCGGATTGGTAAGGCAGCAACAACAATGAACAGGTTAAGAAAAAGAGTCTGGGAGAACAGGAAGCTTACTGCCAAAACAAAAGTCCTTGTCTATCAAGCCTGTGTCCTTAGTACTCTTCTTTATGGCAGTGAAACCTGGACAACTTACTCACACCAAGAGAAACGTTTAAACAGCTTTCATATGCGGTGTCTGCGAAGAATTCTTGGTATTAAGTGGCAAGACAAAATCACAAATACTGAAGTATTGGAAAGATCAGGTTGTGTGACAGGTTTATTCCATGCTCAGTCTTCGTAGACTTAGATGGATAGGACATCTTAGGAGGATGGATGATGGTAGAATACCAAAGGACATCTTTTTTGGTGAATTACAGATGGGTAAGAGATCTCAGGGTCGGCCTCTACTACGATACAAAGATGTATGTAAGCGGGACATGATTGATACAGGCATTGATAATGCACTTTGGGAGTAAGTCGCCGCTGAACGTGTTGCATGGAGGGCAAACATCAGAAATGGAATAAAGACAAAGGAGAAAATTATTGCAGATAAGTCACACACCGAGCATGTGAGACGTAAGATGCTGAATGATGGTGGAAATGACCACGTGTTCACATGCACCCACTGTGAACGAACAATTACAGCGCGAATTGGCCTTATCAGTCACATTCGCTACCGCCATGGGTAAAAGTTATTATGCCTTTTTGAAGCACAAACTATCGTCTGTTAAGACGGCAAGGTGCCAATGATGAATGATAGACACACACACACACACACACACACACACACACGCACGCACGCACACACACACACACACACACACATATATATATATTACATATTACGAACACTGATAGAAAGGTCAATAGAGACACATAAAGACTGTCAGCGTCCTACACGCACACAAGCATTCTAACTTCTTCATACGCACTTCAAGGAAAAACGTCAGTCGTGCATATGGTTCTGTCCACGCTGGATATATATATATATATATATATATATATATATATATATATATATATATATATATATATATATATATATATATATATATATATATATATATATATATACAAATGCCGCCTTACATACGCTCGTAGCACAGCCAATTACATAAATCCTACACTCGCTCTCTTCAACCTAGCACTCTCGCAAAAGCCATTGCACTATTTCACTCGCTCAGAAAAACACAACGTCCTCCCCTGAAACTGTCTGGGTCCCGTCTGATGTGGTCAAGCTGGTCGGCAGGACTCGTGGTACTTGGACCCCGTGCCGTTCGTGACCCCCGTGCTATTACAGCAGTCACGTCGTACTGCAGCCCGTCCGTGTTAGGTTAGATTATTCAGTGTACTGACGTCTAGTCCGTTCAGGGCAGTGTCCCGTGAACTTATGTCCCCTCCTATCACTCGGTCTTGTCCTGCCGGTGTCCTGTCTATGACACGTCTGTGTCCCCACCTGAGTCCTGTCTCCACTCTATCTACTGTCCTGTAGATGTTCTGTCTTATGACCACTCTGTGTCCTGACTTATGTCCTATCTCTAATCTATCGACTATACTTATAGATGTCCTTACCTATGTCCTGTATGTCGTTATCTAAGTAGTCCTGACTCTATTCTGTCTCTTGTCCTCTCTATGTCCTGTATCCACATTCCCAACACCCTGACAAGACATATATTTGTGTTTTATAGATTACACTAAGGCATTTGATAAAGTAAAACATGATAAACTGATTAAAATGTTGGAAGATACCAACATTGTTATGAAAGATTTAAGAATAATAAAGAATATTTACTAGAACCAATTAGCAGCAATTAAAATTGGAATGAAAGAGGGTAGTTACGAACAGATGACGCTATGAGTAGTGAATGTGTGTGTATGTGTGTAGTATGTGAGTATGTGTGTATAGGTGTGTATGTCTATGTGTGTAAGGGTGTGTATGCGTATGTATATGTGTGCATGTGTGTTTGCGTGTGTATGTGTGCGTATGTTCGTGTATGTATGTGTATATGAATGTGTGTGTGTATATGCGTGTATTGTTTGCATGTGTGTATGTGTATGCATGAGTTTGTATGTATCTGGGTATGTGTGTATGTTCGTGTGCATGTATATGTGTACGTGTATGTGTGTATGTGTTTGTACATGTATATGTGTGGGTGTGTTTGTGTTGTATGTGTATGTTTGTGCGAGTATGTGTGTATGGTTGTTTACGTGTGTGTACATGTATGTATGTGTGCATTCATGTGTGTATGAGTGTGTTTATGTGAGTATATGCTTGTGTGTTTGTGTGTGTATGAGTGCGTGGGTTTTATGTGTGTATGTATGTGTGTATGTATGTGTATAAGTGGGTATGTGTGTAAATGTGCGTGTGTATATGTGTATATGTGTCTGTATGTGTGTATATATATATATATATATATATATATATATATATATATATATGTGTGTGTGTATGTGCGCATGTGAGTGTATGTGTTGTATATGTTTGTGTGTATGTATCTATGCATGCAGTGTATGCGAGGGAGTGTGTGTTTGTATATTATTGAGTGTGTGCATAACTGCGAGAGTTTGTACATATTATGTAAGAATGTGTGCAGGAATGTATGTGTGCGTGTGTATTTATGAATGTGTGCAGTAATGTATGTGTACGTGTGTCTGCCTGTCTCATAGCATGGTAATATGCATTGTTTTTGTTTACAATATCCCATTGACAATGTTGTTTTCCTATGTGAATATAACATGCACAATTGATGAACGAAAGATGAATGATTGGAAGGGCCGAATCTAAGATGGGCCTGTGTGCCCAATTTGTAACCCTTTGAAAGTAAACATTGTTCGTTCGTTCGTTCGATCATTTGGTGCGCTATTTATCAGTATAATTAGGGGACCAGGAGATCTACTATTTTGCATTACATTTTTGGTTGTATTTATATTCATATTGTATCTATGGTATGTTGAACTCAGCTTATAAACATGATTTTGCAGTCTGTTCTCGTCGCTGTCTAAAACAGGCATTGATCGTTTGCAAGTAAAAGCCCATGTGTTGCAGGTGAATCTGTTATTTCGTTTAATGTAAGGAGTTCGACATTTTCCGAATCGGTTCTGTCAAGGCTTCCGTCATTGGATATTCTGTCCATGTAGATATTAAATAGTCAACAATAGATATTAAAGAGCACATATTCCTGTCTCATTCCTGTACTGACTGTGAACATATCTGATATACCTTTTTGCGTACTTACCGCACTTTGGCTCGAGTGGTACATGGCTATGATGTTTTCTAGTAATTGTTCTTGAATCCCGTAATCTACTAGGATAGTCCATAAATTATATCTATCTACTTTGTCAAAAACTACTGAGCGTTATCTTGCCAAGAAATCAACAATCAGCTGAAAGATGCTGGTGTTGACAGCGATGTCCTGTAAAGGATATGCGAACCAAAAAAAAAAAAACTCTGCCCCCCCACACACACACACACATAATTGTTTGTCTTACTGTGACTCTTGACATCCTTAACAATAACACTGCCAACATACGTAACAACGGCACCAAATTTCGAATTTTCATACATAACAAAGCACCAAATTTCGAATTTTCATACATAACAAAGCTCCAAATTTCGAATTTTAATACATAACAAAGCACCAAATTTCGAATTTTCATACATAACAAAGCTCCAAATTTCGAATTTTCCTACGTAACGACGGGACCAAATTTTGAATTTTCATACATAACAGCGGGACCAACTTTATAATCTTCCTACGTAACGACGGCACCAAATTTTGAATTTTCATACATAACAACAGCAGAAAATTTCGAAATTTCCAACATGACGACGGCACCAAATTTTCAATTTTCATACATAACAATGAGACCAAATTTAGAATTTTCATACATAACAACGGCACCAATTTTCGAATTTCTGTCGAAAAATTAAGCTGCAAGATAATTAGAATTTAATGCTAGAGCGTTTTTTCTAAGGAAGGAAAATAATAATTATGTCAGGTATTATTTGTAGTGCTTGCATACATTAAGTTTATTTGCCACAGGACACAGATAATGCGCAGATCATTATTGATACAATTGTGCATCTTGTCTTCATGAGCCCCAAGACACCGATAATTGTTAAATTATTATTTACATGATTTATTGTTGCTTCCGCCCAATGTCCCATAGCTGTAATTCCTAATATGTTTGAAAGCATTAATTCTGAGCTATGTTATACAGTTATAACGCCTTCATATATTATGAATGTAAAACTTCTGAAGTTTGTTAGTTATTGGTGTTTAGAATGTGAATGTTAAGTGAACTGTACGTGGTATTGATCTTCATACATTCAGCTCTCATGTTGTTTAATAACTGTGACTGTATCCCATACTCTTCCTTTTGTTTGCTCCCGCGATAATATTGGTGATACAGTTTTAGCCAGTTTGAGTCTGTGGTTTCATTTTATGCCAGATTATTCAATCAGAACAATGTTATGGCCTTTGTAGCTACGTCACTTCGCTAAAATAGATATTTGTGACTGCTCATAAACTTTTCCTTATGAAATTAACGGGGATATTTCCTCCTGTTTTCTTAATATAGTGTTCGCATACTATCTACATTTTATGCTTCTAAATCATGGAATATTGTCAAGGAGTAGACATTTAGGATCTACTCATCACGATCTTGTAAAGTTTGTCATCCTTTATCATGTTTATCTTTTTCTTGTCTCTTTTACCACCAATGAAGCACAGACTCTGAATCACGTACGCAGAGCTCTGTTATACTTTGCAATCTTTTGCAGTTTATTACGTGTTTGTTTTTTCCGATATTATTTGACGCTGTCTGTAATTCTATTTCTTTTGTTTTTGTGGCCTTCCTGTATTTCTTTTGTCTGACAGGCCACACAAAAAGGTCTTTTTTGTTATGCCATAAGCAAGTTTTCTGAATGTATCTCGTACTCAGTGTCAGTGTTTTTCCTCAACTCTCCATTCTCTAGAATTTGTTTAGTTGTCTCCGTGAAGTCAACATTGGTGATTCATTCATATCATTGTAGAACTTGTATTCTGTAAGTGTAATGATCAATGAATGTCTGAAATGTATTAGTATTTGGTTTTGCCGTTTTCCTTTTCTCAGAATTACACATCAGCACTGATTTGACGTTATATTCAAATCCTCAAGTTGTGTTCAAAATGTTAGCTGCATATCCTTTACAGGGCGTAGCACTCAACTCCAGCATTTTTTGGCTGTTTGTGATTCCTAGGCAAATTGACGTTTAGTAGTTTGCCGATTCTTTCTGAACGACAAACACTCATACAATTGTAGAGAAACCAACCCAAAGCGGTCAGCTTCCAAATCGCCCGCAGCTGTGTTTCGAACGTGGTATGCGGGATTACAAATTGTATTTGTAACTCCTTCGCCACAGAGTCGTTAAGTATTGTATTAGGTTCAATTTAGACAATGGCGGTTTCTAAAGGTAAAGACAACTTTTCAGGCCATGAGGCTTGCTGAGTATATGGTGCAAGCCGGACACTGAGTGACTGATCGACACTCAATGGGTAATGTCAACATCACGCCGACAACTTTTACTTCTCTGAAAATTCTCTGGTGCCGATTTTAAGACCGGCTCGACCTGGAAGTTGGAGAACTTGATGATAACTGGCAAGATCGAAGAGAAGAGACCAAGGGGAAGACCAAGAAGTAAATATCTGGAAGGCTTGGCCACGTGGAATGGTCGAGGCAGGAACACGGAGCTGATCCACAACTCTGGTGATCGAGTGAGATGGCAAAACATGACTGCCCACGCTTATCGGCATAGTACATGATGGATGAATGGAGACCAGGAAGCCTAAGTCCATGAAACAAATCCCCGGCTCATGACGTATTCGAGTACATGACGACCTGGTTGGCAGACAAGCACACTAGCCGCTGTCCTACACTGGGATCCCAATTTCTCGTGTTTCCACAATTTCCCAGCTCTATGGAAGTTACTATTACCTGTTGTATTCTTGGTTTAATAATATATACTTTATCTATTTCTTCACAGCTGCATACGTTGTTACTCAGCTCTGAAAGAATGTGTAGGATTTCCACCGCTTGATATAAATTATGTATGCACTGTTTCAATGTTAATAGTGTTCAGGGTTCTGACAAATACTATTTATAATGTTATACATGATTGTAAGGTATATGAATGACAATTATAACAAATACAAAACGAAACTAAAATGCAACAATGGAAAAAAGAAAGAAAGTTTTCAGTTAAGGCTCCCAAATTTTGACTTACTAGAGTTGCATAAGCCGGTCTCCCTGCCCAGAGTTAGCGACTTTCTCCGTAATCCAGTATACTCTCGTGAGTAACGTAACCTGCACGAAAATCGGTAGCGATTCTCGCCGCGTTGGTGACTTACTTGGTATGTGAGCCGGCCGCTCAGAAAGCAATGGTAAACTACTGGGCGTCATCTTGCCAAGAAATCAACAATGAGCTTAAAGATGCTGATGTTGACAGCGATGTCCTGTAAAGGATAATAAATAATAAATGTTTGCATGTCCTTTACATGACATCGCTGTCAACATCTGCATCTTTCAGCTGATTCTTGATTTCTTGGCAAGATTACGCTCAGTAGCTTGCTATTGCTTTCCGAGCGGCCGGCTCACATACCCAGTAAGTTACCGACGCGATTCGAACCACTCCTGATTCTCACCGTCGTCACGTTACTTACGAGAGTATACGAGATTACAGAGAAAAGTCGCTAACCTCTAGGCCAGGAAGCCGGCCCCTGTAAAGATATGCGAACAAAATAAAGAGAGTTGCACATACGAAATCTTTTACATCTTGATGAGGACATTTACAAAGGCAAATCTAGCTATAATTTTCCCGATTTACATTGGTTATTATATTTTTTTTTTCTTCTTTTGTGAACATATTAAGGGAGTTAAAGTCTAAGAAGAAAATATTAATAATCTGAGTTATTCAGATGACACATTTTTAATAGCAGCAACTGAAGTTTGTTTGAAAACAGTTCTCGCTGTGACTCTATGGATTATATAACAAAGCCCCTCTGATGTGTCTCCACCTTGCCTCGGTAGAGTGGCTTGCGTTTCCCAATAACCTCAAGAGCATTGTCGACGGATGCACAACCACATGTCGGACAGGACTTGGGTTAGGGACCAGACCAAGAGAGAGACAACCTGCTGCTCTGCAGATAGACTGAGGATAGCAGTCAAAAGTTCAAATCAGGCGCACGAAGCCAGTAATTATTGATCCGGACACATACTCTAAGGCTCTCAGCTGAAGGATATGACTGAACGCCTCTAAGCCATTAATCCTCGGATGTGAGAGCCCGGCCGATACTCACCTACAGCAAAATGGAATAGAGATGCTGAGCACGCTACATGCTTAGTTCAGATACTTGTTCAAAGGCTCTCAGCTGGGAAATATGAGGGATCCCCGGATGAGAGGGCCTGGCTGTTACTCGCTCACTGTCGCACGGAGGTAAGGTACTGAGCCAGCAGCACATGTAGCCTACCCCGTGAGCGGGTACTACAGGTAGGGAAAAAAACCCAGTCGCATGAAATTGTTACGATGAAAGTCTGTATCTATACTCATAGAGTGAGCGTTGCCAAAGGTGGAAAAAGGTGGAAAAACGTCTCAAAACCACAAGAAAAATGAGAATCCCTCAGGAATGCTAACCTGGTAAAAAACGCACGCATAAGTCGAATGTGTTGGCCTAAGAGTCTAGGCCCAAGGGTGCATAACAATACACCGCAATTACATCTGGGAAAAAAACACTCCGGATGAATGCAGCAGCAGCAGCAGCAGCAGCAGAAGAAGAAGAAGAAGAAGAAGAAGAAGAAGAAGAAGAAGAAGAAGAAGAAGAAGAAGAAGAAGAAGAAGAAGAAGAAGAAGAAGAAGAAGAAGAAGACGAAGAAGAAGAAGAAGAAGAAGAAGAAGAAGAAGAAGAAGAAGAAGAAGAAGAAGAAGAAGAAGAAGAAGAAGAAGAAGAAGAAGACGAAGACGAAGAAGAAGAAGAAGAAGAAGAAGAAGAAGAAGAAGAAGAAGAAGAAGAAGAAGAAGAAGAAGAAGAAGAAGAAGAAGAAGAAGAAGAAGAAGACGAAGAAGAAGAAGAAGAAGAAGAAGAAGAAGAAGAAGAAGAAGAAGAAGAAGAAGAAGAAGAAGAAGAAGAAGAAGAAGAAGAAGAAGAAGACGAAGACGAAGACGAAGACGAAGACGAAGAAGAAGAAGAAGAAGAAGAAGAAGAAGAAGAAAGAAGAAGAAGAAGAAGAAGAAGAAGAAGAAGAATATAACAAAGCAAGTGCACCTACACAAAAACTACCACATATACTCAAATATCCAAATGTACCAATGTCCGCAGAACAACAGATACTATATAACATATTCATGTGAACCCTAGGTTACCAATATCAAACGTGGACATCATGGAAGTCACACATAGCATAATCAACACCTGCGAAATGAGATGCATGAGAAGCGCCGAAAATTTAACCATTCGAGACCGAGTAAGAAATTATGTAGACAGACTGACTGACAGTTGGATCAACACCTTGTGCTGCATACATTGACATACATACATTGATCAAATCTTTTATCCGTCTCGTGAGAATGCAACAACATTAGGGACATAATTGATACAAGCATTTGTATTGCACTGTAGGATCAAGGCACTGCTGATCGTATTGCATGGAGATCAGAATGTGTGTGTGTGTGTGAGTGTGTGTGTGTGTGTGTGTGTGTGTGTGTGTGTGTGTGTGTGTGTGTGTGTGTTTGTGTGTGTCTTCATCATTGGCACCTTTCCATCTTGACAAACGATAGTTTGTTACATTGTGCTTCAAAAAGGCATAATAACTACAACCCATGCAGGTAGCGAATGTGACTGATCAATTCGCACTGTAAATATTAGTCCACAATGGATGCATGGGAACTCATGGGCATTTTCACCATCACACACCATCTTACATCTCACAGGCTCAGTGTGTGACCTATCTGCAATCAATTTCTCCTTTGTCTTTATTCCATTTCTGATATTTGCCCTCCATGCAACACGTTCGGCGGCGATTTGAACGCCAAGTTCGGCGCCAATTTGAACCCACGGTGCAATATATATATATATATCTTATATATAAAAGGCGATCTCCGTCTGTCTGTCTGTCTGTCTGTATGTCCATATGTCCTTTATGCGCTCGCGAACGGCCCATCCGATTGAGATGAAATTTTCTACACGTCTTCCTTTCATTCCAGCGCAGCCCACTGTCATATTTTTTTAGTGTGAAATCGGCTGCTTACCCAATAAATATTATTTCATTTTTCATTTTTCATTATAATTTCATATATCTCAGGGGACATAACTCTGTAAAAGTTATTTCAAGGGGCATAACTTTTCTGTATAACTTATAGTCATATTGTGGCATCGTTTTCAAAGATTTATAAACTCTTTGTCCATAGTTATATACCGGCATATGAGTTATAATAAATAATGATACAATCTGTAAGGCATTTTCAAAGTTTTCATAAAAATAATGCATAATGCATAACATTGTAACTCATCTTTTTTTGCTTAAAGAATAAATAAATAATAGTTACCTTATCTCTATCAAGTTTGAAGATTTTATATTTCTTTACACTGTCGCCAACTCTAAGAAGACATGGAACAACTTCAGCCATTATTAAATCTACAGGCATATGCGTTATATTCCTCCTCCTCCTCCTCTCCCCTCCTCCACCTCCTACCCTCTTCCTCTTCTCCTCCCCCTCCTCCCTCTCCCTCCTCCATCCTCCTCTTCTCTCTTTCTCCTCCTCCCTCCTCCTCCCTCTTCCTCCTCCCAGCTCCTACTCCTCCTTTTTCTTCTTCTTCTGCTGCTGCTGCCGCTGCTCCATTTACCCAAGTTAATTGTTGGGGAAGATGTAAAGATCTTTCAAGTGCTCTTTCTAATGCTTTTTGTAAGTTGGTCTTCGTTTATCTAAGGTTGTTCTAACTGCAACCAATAAATGATTAGACAGACAGACAGACAGACAGACAGACAGACAGACAGACAGACAGTCGGGAACGGGAACTTATATGACTACTCATATGAATTAAATGAGATGCTCCCCATCAGGGGCTGGGCGAAGCCGGGCCGGATCAGACAGATAGACAGACAGATAGACAGACAGACAGACAGATAGATAGTCGGGAACGGGAACGTGAGCTTATATGACTACTTATATGAATTAAATGAGATGCTCCACACCAGGAGCTGGGCGATGCCGGGCCGGGTCAGACAGACAGACAGACAGACAGACAGACAGACAGACAGACAGACAGACAGATAGTCGGTAACGGGAACGGGAACTTATTTGACTACTTATATGAATTAAATGAGATGCTCCCCACCATGGACTGGGCGAAGCCGGGCCGGGTCTGACAGACAGACAGACAGACAGACAGACAGACAGATAGTCGGTAACGGGAACTTATATGACTACTTATATGAATTAAATGAGATGCTCCCCACCAAGGACTGGGCGAAGCCGGGCCGGGTCAGACAGACAGACAGACAGACAGACAGACAGACAGACAGACAGACAGACAGACAGACAGACAGACAGATAGTCGGTAACGGGAACGGGAACTTATATGACTACTTATATGAATTAAATGAGATGCTCCCCACCAAGGACTGGTCGATGCCGGGCCGGGTCAGACAGACAGACAGACAGACAGACAGACAGACAGACAGACAGACAGTCGGTAACGGGAACGGGAACTTATATGACTACTTATATGAATTAAATGAGATGCTCCCCACCAAGGACTGGGCGAAGCCGGGCCGGGTCAGCTAGTCTTATATATAAAAGGCGATCTCCGTCTGTCTGTCTGTATGTCCATATGTCCTTTATGCGCTCGCGAACGACCCATCCGATTGAGATGAAATTTTCTATACGTCTTCCTTTCATTCCAGCGCAGCCCACTGTCATATTTTTTTAGTGTGAAATCTGCTGCTTACCCAATATTAATTCATTTTTCATTTTTCATTATAATTTCATATATCTCAGGGGACCTAACTCTGTAAAAGTTACTTCAAGGGGAATAACTTTTCTGTATAACTTATAGTCATATTGTGGCATCGTTTTCAAAGATTTATAAACTCTGTGTCTATAGTTATGTACCGGCATATGAGTTATAATAAATAATGATACAGTCTTTAAGGCATTTTCAAAGTTTTCATAAAAATAATGCACAATGCATAACATTGTAACTCATCTTTTTATGCTTAAGAAGTTACTGTAGTCATGTAGGTGATTAGAAAGAGTTTTCATTAAAAATAATGGATGGTGTGTGGAAGGACATTCTTTTAAGTTACTTTTTATGTTGTATGAATTTAATGAGACGCTACACGCCAGGAGCTGGGCGAAGCCACGCCGGGTCAGATAGATAGACAGACCCACCTTTTCGCTGCAGTTGTCTACTCCTCCTTTTCCTTCTTCTGCTGATGCTGCTGCCGCCGCTCCATTTACCCAAGTTAATTGTTGGGGAAGATGTAAAGATCTTTCAAGTGCTCTTTCTAATGCATTTTGTAAGTTGGTGTTCGTTTATCTAAGGTTGTTCTAACTGCAACCAATAAATGATTAGACAAACAGGCAGACAGACAGACAGACAGACAGAGAGGGAGGGACGGACAGACAGACAGACAGACAGACAGACAGACAGACAGACAGACAGACAGACAGACAGACAGTCGGGAACGGGAACTTATATGACTACTTATATGAATTAAATGAGATGGTCGCCATCAGGGGCTGGGCGAAGCCGGGCCGGATCAGACAGACAGACAGACAGACATATAGACAGACAGACAGATAGATAGTCGGGAACGGGAACGGGAGCTTATATGACTACTTATATGAATTAAATGAGATGCTCCACTCTAGGAGTTGGACGATGCCGGGCCGGGTCAGACAGACAGACAGAAAGACAGACAGAAAGACAGACAGACAGACAGACAGACAGACAGACAGACAGTCGGTAACGGGAACGAGAACTTATATGACTACTTATATGAATTAAATGAGATGCTCCCCACCAGGGACTGGGCGAAGCCGGACCGGGTCAGCTAGTATCTTATATAACATTTACATTCAAAATCATGATTGCGCTGTTCAGCTTGTTTAGTAAGTATCCATGTCTCACATATTGCAATGGAAAAGACACATGCTCTTAAAAATCTAAGGTGTATAGTTCATTTGTCCCCCTGCACAATTTATTCAGTTGTTTAAGTTTTTGAAGTGCAATAGATATTCGTCTTTTAAGTTTCCTTCATTGTGTCACCATTTTTGGTAATTATTGACCCAATATATTCGAAATTGTCCATGACCTCCACTTTTTCCTCATTAACAAATGTTTCTTTCTCCCTATTAGCTTTATCTGTATGCATTATCTTTGTGTTTGCTGTGTTTATATATATAGGTTATGATGTTCACTATTCTTTTAGGTTGAGGTTATTAGTTTTTCTATACCTTATGTCTGTGGATAGTAATAATGTAACATCAGCATATCGAATCTCTGGTATTTCATAACCACGGATATTTAGGGCATCATATTGCTCCTTGGTTATATTGTCTCTAACATTTCTTATTATACTTTTCGTCGTACATGTTAAACAAATAAAGGGACAGCACACAGCCATGACGTACGCTTCTCTTTTATGAGTTGTACTACATGTGATGTCGGTCTCTCTGGCCTAGGGGTTAGCGACTTTCTCCGTAATCCCGTATACTCTCGTGAGTAATGTGTCTACGGCGAGAATCGGTAGCGGTTCTAACCGCGTCGGTAACTTACGGGGTATGTAAGCCGGTCAGAAAGCAATGGCAAACTACTGAGCGTAATCTTGCCAAGAAATCAACAATCAGCTGAAAGATGCTGATGTTGACAGCGATGTCCTGTAAAGGATATGCAAACATTGCACTACATGTGATTGAAAGCCAGTTTTCCTAATGCTTTTTCAAGATTTCGGATGTACACAATCAAATACCTTTAAATAATCCACACAACATAAGAGTAGGTTTACATTAAATTCTATACACTTCTCTGTTATTAAACTCCTGTTGAGTATGTGAAATCTTGTTCCTCTTCCTTGTGAAAATCCCGCTTGAACCATGTTAATTTCTTCTTCTATTTTTTTTTTTTTTTATTTACGAAGTCTTCCCATTATGATTTTTAGTAAAATTTTACTTCCATGACTGATTCAGGCAACAGTTCTATTTTTATATTGGAATTAAGATAGTTTTAGAGTGAGCAATGTCGTGAATAGCAGAAATATCACGACACATCGCAAAAGTTATCTTAATGAAAACAGTGTATGATGTCCCTTTACCTGTATGAAGTGAATAATGCACAATGAATAATTAAATGGTGGCGAAACTGAAATAAAGGAAGATGTAATATTCAAGAAGAATGTTGAGAATATTGTGGACAGAGAAAAAAACAAACTCTGAGGTATTAATAACAGCTGGAAATGTTACGACATTCCTCACTGAAATTATAAGGAAAAGACAATTGAAATGTATGAGAAAAATCAACAGAAGAACTCAAATAAAGATATTAATCTTATGTTAGAATATACTACATTTCTCAGCCCGTTAAAAATAACGTTCGTTCGCTCGACTACTTCTTCTCCTCCTCCTCAGTTTGCGCTCAGATAGCCAGGTTTCTGTGATTTGTAAAGGCAGTCTTAGTATCTAACTGTAGGTGTAATTGTCGTAGTTGTCTAAAAGATAAATATCGTGTATAGTAACAGTTAAGTAAAACACACCTGTTCATGCATTTGGTGCATTGGGCAGATTGGGCTAGACCCATATTTGTATACACCTCGATGCGAGTCGAACTCATGACTACCGAGTCGGCAGGCGAGCTGTTTGTCTGCGTGCTTGCATGCCTTGCTGTCTGCCTATCTACCTAGCCACCTAACCACTTGCTTGCATGTCTGTCTGCCGTCCGTTCGTCCATCAACCAGTTATAATGTCTGTCTTTGCAACCGTCTATCCGACAGTCTGCCTGTCGATGTGTTTGTGCAACGTGCCATCCAATAATGAAAATTATACCCTGACACCATTGTCAGTGTTTTCCTCTCCTTCTTCGTTCTCTTCTTCTGTTGCTTTTTCTGCAGTTGCTGCTGCTTCTTTTACTTCTAGTCCACGCACCTTTGCGTTGGTGATCATGCCTGTCCACAACTTTCTGTCTCTTATGCTGCTAATTAATAAGTATTGACCCTGACATTCCTCCATGCCACGATGCAAAACCGCCCGGGATCCTCTCTTGATTTCACCCACCTCGCCTCACCCTCTCCCATCCCTCTGCATCCCAAAGTATGTGGACCGCCAACTTCCGATGCGAGCAGCCAACGCTTCCCTCTGAGTCAACAGTGTGCAGTTTACACGGAACAATAAATGAATTCGGCTATTCCCTTAGCAAGATGTTTTGCTTTGCCAACACGTAAACATGAATACTAACTCCTCGTAGGGAAAATAATAATAATTCCCGAGACAGCAAGAAAAACAAATATTTCTACACATAACACATAAATAAAATATACCCTTTCATTTGTTTTTGAAATAACTGAAACATCTGGGCTAACTTCCTGTGCTAATTTAGTGGGATATACTGGCCAGAAAATTGTATTTAAAATGCATCTCAAAACAAAAAAATATAGTAAACCCACCAAATGTTCTTGTATATTACTGGTTTCCGCCGACATAAATAAGGCAGTTTATCTCAATATGTGGGTCTGTTTCAACATCTCCACCGGCAATCCATAGACGTGGCTTTGTTAAGTTGACTTGACAGATGAATACGGTTTGCTATTTTCATAAAATGAATTATGTACAGCAGAAGAAGATTGAATGTTAAAACAAGTACAAGTCTTCTTCTTCTTCCTTTTTTTTTCTTCTTCTTCTTCTTCTTCTTCTTCTTCTTCTTCTTCTTCTTCTTCTTCTTCTTCTTCTTCTTCTTCTTCTTCTTCTTCTTCTTCTTCTTCTTCTTCTTCTTCTTTGCTCTCTATCCTACACTGGGTTATAGGCCCTGAATTAACTCTCTTCAAACCCCCTTCACGCCAAACCCCCTATTTTCAGCCATCGCATCCAGCTCTGTCTTGTCCCTTCCATATTGCTCATTTCTGTTTCTATTCGTGATTGGTTGGATTATGTGGCTAAGGTGTTTTTCTACGGGATGAGGAAGCCAGCCCCAAGCCGAACCTTCCTTTATCGACTCTTTGGAGCTGTATTGTTGTTACAGTATGATACTATTCATCGCCTCGCTTCAGTGTCCCGGTAATACATAGACTGCATGGTGGGTTACCGCTGATACTATTCTTTGATTCCCTTAAGTGTCCCGGTAACACACGAATTGTTTGGTGAGTTACAGTACATACTATTATATGCCTCACTTACGTGTCCCGGTAACACACAGACTGTATGGTGGGTTAAAGTCTATACTATTATTTGCCCCCCCCCCCCCCCCCCCTTTAAGTGTTCCGGCAACACACGGACTGTATTATAAGTTATCTGTTGATACTATTATTTGCCTCCCTGTAAATGTCCCGGTAACACACGGACTGTATTGTAAGTTACTGGTGATACAATTCTTTGCCTCCCTTAAGTGTCCCGTTAATACACGTACTGTATGGTGGGTTACAGTTGAACTTATTCTTTGCCTCCTTAAGTGTCCCGGTAACACACGGACTGTACGGTGAGTTACAGTTGATACTATTTTTTACCACACTTATGTGTCCCGGTAACACACGGACTGTATAGTGGGTTACAGTTGTTACTATTCTTTGCCTCACGTATGTGTCCCGGTAACATACGGACTGTATAGTGGGTTACAGTTGTTACTATTCTTTGCCTCACGTATGTGTCCCTGTAACATACAGACTGTATGGTTGGTTACAGTTGAACCTATTCTTTGCCCCCTTAAGTGTCCCGCTAACACACGGACTGTATGGTGAGTTACAGTTGATACTATACTTTGCCACCCTTTAACTGTCCCGGTAACACACGGACTGTATTATAAGTTATCGTTTATACTATTATTTGCCTTCCTGTAAATGTCCCGGTAACACACGGACTGTATTGTAAGTTACTGGTGATACAATTCTTTGCCTCCCTTAAGTGTCCCGGTAACACACGTACTGTATGATGGGTTACAGTTGAACCTATTCTTTGCCTCCTTATGTGTCCCGGTAACACACCGACTGTATGGTGGGTTACAGTTGTTACTATTCTTTGCCTCCTTAAGTGTCCCGGTAACACACGGACTGTGAGGTGGGTTACAGTTGATACTATTCTTTGCCTCACGTATGTGTCCCGGTAACATACTGACTGTATAGTGGGTTAGTTGATACTATTCTTTGCCACACTTATGTGTCCCGGTAACACACGGACTGTATAGTGGGTTAGTTGATACTATTCTTTGCCTCACTTATGTGTCCCGGTAACACACGGACTGTATGGTGGGTTACAATTGATACTATTCTCCCCCCCCCACCCCCCCCCCCCCCTTAAGTGTCCCGGTAACACACGGACTGTATAGTGGGTTAAAGTTGATACTATTCTTTGCCCCCCTTAAGTGTCCCGGTAACACACGGACTTATAGTGGGTTATAGTTAATACTACTTGGGAATCTCTGTGGCAAAGTGGTCAAGCCGTTTGACTCGTGCTCCGAAGGTTGTGGGTTCGATTCCCGGCTGCACCCTTCGGTTTACGAGTTAAATGTTCGGAGACTCCTGTGGGTCGTCGCTAAAAGCTACGGAGATTCGTGCTTTGTGCGACGCTTTCCGTTCTGCGGAAAGAGACCGAGCCATATGGGATAAAACCCGGTGCAATGAAGTCGACCCTGTCGACTTTTAAGCGACAGTTGATACTATTCTTTGCCCCCCTTAAGTGTCCCGGTAACACACGGACTGTATAGTGGGTTACAGTTGATACTATTCTTTTCCCCCCATAAGTGTCCCGCTAACACACAGACTGTATAGTGGGTTACAGTTGATACTATTCTTTTCCCCCCTTAAGTGTCCCGGTAACACACGGACTGTATAGTGGGTTACAGTTGATACTATTCTTTCCCCCCCTTAAGTGTCCCG
Source organism: Cepaea nemoralis (assembly GCA_014155875.1). Taxonomy (NCBI): domain Eukaryota; kingdom Metazoa; phylum Mollusca; class Gastropoda; order Stylommatophora; family Helicidae; genus Cepaea; species Cepaea nemoralis. The sequence continues at coordinate 43,156 of JACEFZ010001512.1, forward strand.
CTAACACACGGACTGTATAGTGGGTTACAGTTGATACTATTCTTTTCCTCCCTTAAGTGTCCCGCTAACACACGGACTGTATAGTGGGTTACAGTTGATACTATTCTTTGCCTCCCTTATGTGTCCCGGTAACACACAGACTGTATAGTGGGTTACAGTTGATACTATTCTTTTCCCCCCTTAAGTGTCCCGGTAACACACGGACTGTATAGTGGGTTACAGTTGATACCATTCTTTGCCTCCCTTATGTGTCCCGGTAACACACAGACTGTATAGTGGGTTACAGTTGATACTATTCTTTTTCCCCCTTAAGTGTCCTGGTAACACACGGACTGTATAGTGGGTTACAGTTGATACTATTCTTTTCCCCCCTTAAGTGTCCCGCTAACACACAGACTGTATAGTGGGTTACAGTTGATACTATTCTTTTCCCCCCTTAAGTGTCCCGGTAACACACGGACTGTGTAGTGGGTTACAGTTGATACTATTATTTGCCTCCCTTAAGTGTCCCGCTAACACACGGACTGTATAGTGGGTTACAGTTGATACTATTATTTGCCTCCCTTAAGTATCCCGGTAACACACGGACTGTATAGTGAGTTACAGTTGATACTATTATTTGCCTCCCTTAAGTGTCCCGCTAACACACGGACTGTATAGTGGGTTACAGTTGATACTATTGTTTGCCTCCCTTAAGTGTCCCGGTAACACACGGACTGTATAGTGGGTTACAGTTGATACTATTGTTTGCCTCCCTTAAGTGTCCCGGTAACACACGGACTGTATAGTGGGTTACAGTTGATACTATTCTTTGCCTCCCTTAAGTGTCCCGGTAACACACGGACTGTATAGTGGGTTACAGTTGATACTATTATTTGCCTCCCTTAAGTGTCCCGTTAACACACGGACTGTATAGTGGGTTACAGTTGATACTATTATTTGCCTCCCTTAAGTGTCCCGGTAACACACGGACTGTATAGTGGGTTACAGTTGATACTATTCTTTGCCTCCCTTAAGTGTCCCGGTAACACACGGATTGTATAGTGGGTTACAGTTGATACTATCATTTGCCTCCCTTAAGTGTCCCGCTAACACACGGACTGTATCCTTTTTAGTCGCTTCTTACGACATGCATGGTACGTTGCAGTGTTCATATTCTTGCTTTCCTTTAGCATCCATGTAAAACACGGGGACAATTAAAATTGAGTAATATGGAATATTTGGGGCATATGACAGACATGAATGTCTGGAAAAGATCATTATGGAAGGTTGTGTTCTTTTGAATCCGAGAAGAGGAGTACAACAAGATAAACGGATTCATGATATCATATATAATTTACTCATCATAGCGTGGCTAACATTCAAACTGCCTACGCTTAATTTCACCAATCTGTTTAACGGTTTTAATATGTTTTGTGAAGGAGTCTCTCATTTGATTGTCTGATCGTCCGTGATATTCTTTTAATTTTCCTTAGAAACCACATTTCTACTGCTATTGAATTTTTATCAGCCGGTCCTATAATTGACCTCCTAGTATGCGCACACACCTTATAGGTTATTGGTACCACTTTAACACTCCTTTTGTCAATGCTTTTGACAATATTATATTGGCTAGTATGTTTTACATCTTGCGAAAGGCTATTTTTGCTTCGGCAGTCCTTGGTCTAATCTCTGCAAGACATGGCCCGTCAGATGTTATGACTGTTCAGAGATAGTTGCACCGATTCATATATCTAAGAAGTTCCCATTGACTTGAATGTTACTGCAGTATTTCTTCTTTTTTTTCTTTTTTTGGTTTGTTTTTGTTTTTTGGAGGTGACCATGTTTGCGTCCGTGGCTTAGGAGTGGTGTTGGATGTAAGATGTAATGTTCAATGTAAGTGTGGTTCCGGGAGAGATGGGACGAATACAATATTGACAACCAGTGCGTGGCAGGAACAATTATCATCTACATCATCTTCAAAATGTAGCATATCCATTACAAAACGTAGCTCTCATCACGCGCATCAAATGGCCTCTTGATCTCTGCCCATTTCTTCTGTCTCGTGCACTCCATGCCAAAGGTGTCTGCAATGTCCCGAGTCCATCCATCTTTGTGCTGGTTGCCCTCGCCCTCTCCACCAGGAACCATGCCATCCTTCACTGCTCCCTTCAAGCCACGTGACTTTTAACATCACCAAAGTATTTCAGCCACAGAGATATTTGCACCTTGCGACAATTGCTAAAGTGAACAGAACCCTTATGATATTGTTAAGAGAGATACGATGTTCATTCTATATTACCAAGCCAACCAGTTAACATACATATGTTCATTCTATATTACCAAGCCAACCAGTTAACATACATATGTTTTGTTTCAGACACACTAGGTTAGCAGCGGACGCAGTCTTAATTCTTTTGACGACATTCCTCTTCTGCTTTGGCGTTGGTGGCCACTCACATCTGGATGAGGAAGAGGAGGAGGAGCCAGACCACAAATCTCAGGGATTGTACAGCGTTCAATCAACATGGCGTGGGAAGAGAATGAGCCAGATGTCCTGTCACTGTTGTTCTAATTCTTTCAATAGCCACTGCTGCCTGCAGTGTATGAGAAGGTTAGTATCATTTCAGTCACATATCACGTCTAGATTAGAGATGCTAAACTAACCAGAAGTTTGATGTGTGTGAAACGTATGGAATGCCGAGTGTTAACTATTCTCTTCCTAGAAGGTTATTTTAGTTTCAAGTCACATATCATGTCTATATTAGAAATGCTAAACTAAACATAATATTGATGTTTGTGAATCGTCTGGAATACCGAGTTTTAACTCTTAAGCCACATGCACTGGTGTTCCTGGCGCCTGAGCCCAGCTTGAGATTGGTGTAAAAACATCTCTCCCGGCATCTCTACGAGGACTGTTGCGGAGCTCTCCGACACCTCTCCTAGCTCAGAAATCAGCTGAGTGTGCAAGACTGGCAGCACATTTGACATATTCTGAGAGGCATATAAGGATGTATCCAAGTCGTGATTGTGTATAGTACATACAGACTGACTCTGATTAAGTCTAGGTTGGCAATATTTCCCTCGAATGTTTAAGGTATTTAACTACCAACAGACTCGAACCCAATTCTTCTCCTTCTGCCATGTATCCCCCATTAGATCATAAGCTCTTAACCAACTCACATCAAGCCATCATATATTTCGCCATGTCCTGCATCTCCCGCCATGTCTTCCTATGTATTGTTATCTCTGTCTCTAATTCTCATCTTCCTGTGTGATTAGGTCTTCTTCATTTTCGCGTGCCCTATGAGATTGATAAAATTGACTGTCTGGGTGTACTGCTATCGAGCTTACTCAATGGGGTGCTATCCAGCGCCATCGATGTTTCCTCACTTGTTTCTCTGGAATCTGTTTATTTCTCTCCGTGGGCCCCGATGTAGTGATTCTATCACACAATGTACTCATTCTATTCTATTCTATCACACAATGTACTCATTCTATTCTATTCTATTCTATTCTATCACACAATGTACTCATTCTATTCCACACAACCACCAGTTCATGACAGTATTTAATTGTCAATGATAATCTGAATTGTTCTCCGAGTCTATGATCCTTAGAGTCGCATGTATCTAAAGTTAGAGTTAAATATTCTAAGATTGGTGCTAGGTGTAATTAATTTCTTCTAGCTTACAAACATTTCTTAGTGTTATGAAAGTTTCTTTTGCCTTTTGTATTCTTATTATAAGATATGCATCTGCTTTGTCTACAATTATACCTAAATAGGTGTATGCTTTCATCACATGACATGACATTTCACCAAGGAAGATCGGTTAATCGTTTGTTTGATTAGTTTTCATTAGCTTTGTCTTTCTACTTTTAATTTTAGACCTAATTGTTTTGGCCTCCTAACAAGAGTATTTTGGTTATCTTGCATCTGATTTCGTGTATTCGACAGGGGGATATGTCATCAGCGAAATCCAGGTCATCAAACTGCTCTGTCATAGTTCACTGAATTCTATTTTCAGCGATAGTTGTTGTTGTGCTCTTTAATCTTTACCCATCAGTAGCATAATGAGAAAAGGCATCTTGTGGCATATCTGTTCTTATTTCAAGTACATCAGTTTTCTTAACTGCAGAACTTTGCATTTTGTGTATCTATATGCTATCGTTATTAACTGTTTCCGTAGAGATTTCCTCACAATGCTGTTAAAGTTATTGTTATGGTCCTCAAGTCCAATGTAAAATAGTCATTTCAGTTTAAAGCTTTGCTTTGTTTTTATGCGTCTTTGTTCAGCGACAGACATACTTTGTCAGAAGCCTGCCTCTGTATCCCTTACATTTTTTGTCAATGGCATCTCCTAATCTCTACAGAATGATCCTGCTTAAAATGTTTCCAGGAACTGACAAAAACTTTATTCCTCTATAGTTTCGCAGCTTTGGCCGCTGTCGCGTGCTGATGGTAACTACCCTGAATATTTCCACCTGCCCATCATCCAGGGTTTCTCTAGACTGGGCGGCGCAGGGAGAACATATATTGAATGAGTTGACTAACAGATAAGCAGACTTAATGAGAAAAAAGGAAAGTAATTGATTCCCGGGTAGAGCAGAGGATTCTTTATATGCTCTTTCAGCAGTTAATAATTTCTGTCGTTGGGTATAATTGAAAGGTAGGAGCGCATACAAAATGCGGCCATGCGTGTGATTCTTGGGTGCACAAAGGACACACCAATTATATGCATGAGGCATATCCTGGCTCTACCAACAATGGTGGATAGGCTTAGGGTCCTTCAGGCCAAATGGTACCTGAGAGTTGCTGCAGGTAGGGATCACCCCCTGCATGTAACAATGGATATGGTCAATGGTCATAGACTAAGACGAGGCAAGTCCTGGATGGCACAGGCATCCATATCTAAATGTCAGGTGTCTGATCTAGAGGCCATCAATCGTGAAAAAGAGTGGGTTGAAGTGCCGGCAGACAGGATGGACTGGCACAATGTAATAGCAACACTTGGTTGTGAGTGCAGAGATTGGGTAGCGGGCCGCACAGAGTGTGAGATGTAACAGCTGATCCAGAGTAACACACATCAAGGTGACATAGGATCTATACTGATGGGTAAGTGGTGTGAAAAAGACGTAGTGGTTGGGATTTCATTGCGAAGGCTAATGGACGATTTAAAAAAAAAAAAGGAGAGTATGGCATATGAGGCTACGACCTCCAGAATGAAAATGGAGGTGGAAGTAATCACAGCGGCATTCCGTTGGTTAAAGGAGACCACTGCAACACATATTGTCTTCATAGCGGACTTAAGGAGTATGCTTAGTAAAGTAGAGAAAGGAATGTTTAGTGTTGAATTGCAGAACGCTTTAGATGTCACAGATTGTGGAAATTATATGTTTTTTTGCCCTGGCCATGCGGGAGTGCGGGGGAATGAGCAGGTTGATAGGCTGGCAGTGAATGCACTTCTTGGTGGTAGATTACCTATGGACAATGGAAAGATGGTCGTGCTTCTGTTGGATCAGGTGGAGAAGGTGGAGGAACAGATTAAGAACCCTTTGAGGAAAGGATGAGATTGCGGAGGATTGGCAGTGGTTCTGGTAGAATCTCAAAATTGAGAGGGAAGGCCAGGAGAACTTCCAATCAGATAGCTGTAGCGTATTAGTAATGTTACTCTTCGCTGGCTGTTGAACGAGGGGATGAAGCGTGTATGGGAATGTCCTGAATGCAGTAATGTCGATTCTTAGTCAACTCAGCTCAAGTCAGCTCAACTGGTTCCCAATATGACTAATGAAATGCGGAAGCGTTAATGATCCACTGCGAGCTATCCATTAATAATGGTATTAATTTACTGCTTTGCATTTTCTATTAAAATAAAAAATGATATCACTTTATAGTTAATTAGTTAGTCGCCGTTCCAACTTCACGGCAAAGGATAGCTCCATTATGATCGGTTTCTGTGCCATATGTATCACACAAAATGCTTCTCACTGCCCTATGTGAAAAGTAGAAAAGACAGCAGTCTCGTCAAATCAACAACCCGCACATGTAAACTATGCATAATGCCGCTACCATAATGCCAAGACAAAATTCCACCACGACAAATACAGTTCATCGTTAATGGAAGCGGCAGTCATTAGAAAACCATCAGCCACACACCACTGCACAAGGCAACCCAGTTAGTTCAGCGACCAGCCGGCCACCATGTTTATGAACATGCAGTTCACGCTACAAACAACCTCGGACACGTGCAAAAGCACTCCTAATGAAATGCACAGCTCACAGTGTCTCTCCGCGCACTCAACTCAGTAGCAGGGCGACGGAACCATGCACTACCAGTCCAACATGAGGAAAATGCAAATGCAAACCGTAGCCACAAGCATACACACTCCAGAGGTCTTAATAGCTCAGCAGCGTATCCTCCATGTCGGGGACCGGAAGTCAATTTATCTTAGTTCTGTTACTCAACCATTCATCCAACTGTTGACTGGATTCAGTCTCTCTGTACTAATAAATTCTCTACTTGGTATTAGTGTCAGAATTCTACAGCACCTCCCTACCACATGTCATCAGTACATTAACCATGTCTTCATTGTGCCTTTTCTCTTGATGATCCACATCTTCGACTGGTTTCTGTGATCTCTTATTACTCAAAACCTTGTTACTCACCACCTTGTTAATCAAAGCCTTGTTACTAGAAGGATTGTATTCATGATCATCACTTTCTTCTGCCTCTGCCGCATGCTGGTCCAGCAACTGTTTTTGACATCTGCCAGAACCTCATCTATCATCTCCTGTCTGAACATTTGTTCCTCTATATATGCCAGTTTGACTTGTAAGTAAAACCAAGATGTATTTGTGCCTCTGAGACTCTGGCTTTGATTCTGACCCAGTCGTGTGGCTCAAAGAGTTCTTGACTTCATCGTCAAATCAATCAATCAATCATGTGCCATTCCAGAAAGCGTGGGCGGTCATGACTCGCCATTTCACTCGATCACCAGAGCCGTGGATCAGCTCAGTGTTCCTGTCTCGTCCATGCCATGTGGCCAAGCCATCCAGATATTTTCCTCTCGGTCTTCCTCTTGGTCTGTTCCCTTCGATCTTGCCAGTTGTCACTAAGTTCTCCCATCTATTTCTTCTCAGAACAAGAAATATAAAATAACTGTCGAATCAACTAGTAACACTCATGCAAAGGCTCTGGTAAAATAGAGTCAAACAGCCCTAGCGCAAGGAATACGTATTAAGGTGCAAAGTATCCGACACCACACAGGGTGATGACTATCAAATGTGAAGTAATCATTGAAAGTGATATCTCTAATAAGAATTTAACTCTACTTGATCGTGATACGTGTCATTCCTACCCGAATAGTTTAAGGATAATGTAGAATTCTTTAATTCCCTCTGCAGAAAAAGAAATCAGATTGAATAAAGCAAAGAAAAAATATCTACTAATTTCCCGGCACAGTAAAGGTTGTTCTTACCAACTATTTTAAGGCTTCTGGGGCAAGACCCACATAACTAATGTTAAATTAACAATTTACCTAAGGTGTCAAGTAACAGCTGTCCGACAACTTTTCCTGACATGCTCAATGCGACTGACTCAATCAATTGTTAATCTCAGAATGAAGTGGTAACCTCTTTAACTGAGGAAGTACCCAGAAGACTCGCGGTAAAGAAGCAATAAGAGTAGAAATTCAACATAAGTACCCAATTGCATTATGCATTTCAAGATCCATGTTTACTGAGATCAAAATTAAACAATTTAATTTCAATTTGTAACATATTTATAGTTTATCCCTTATTAGGAGTTAGCTAATTGTTTTAAAACGTTGGAACTATTCTACTTATTCTCGAATGTCGCGTCTTACGGGTCTATCGCCCAGCAATGGACATAATGTTGACACCGCACTTTAAGACGTCACTACACAAAAATTTTGACATTTGAGTCGTACATTCTAGAAAACGTATTCAAGAGTTTCAGACAGTGCACAAGGTACTTTTGTGGCATCCCTGCAAACTGTCCGTAGCATAGACGACACGCCAGTTTACCACATAGCTTCACTAGAAATTCTCTCCCTCTAATCTACAGGTAGTTAGTTCTTCGGTCTCCCTTCTTCTCCTTATAGTCCATGCCGTGTGGCATTGCTGATAATGTCTGTCCACATCCTTATGTCTCTTGTATTGCCAGTTATTTCTTACACCAACGTTCCTCCGTGCCATGATGTAAAACACTCTAGTATCTTCACTCTAGATCTCCCGTGTCTCTCTTCCATGTCAGCCTTCTCATTGTAACGACATACTCCAGCTTTCCTCTTCTCATGTCGTACCCAAAGAATGTGAACTAATATCTCCTGATACTAGTAACTAGTTCGCTTTGTGAGTTAAATTCTGTCGAGATATCTTCATTGCTCTTTCTTTCCGGCCAAGGTGTTTTCATCATTCGTCTTTAAAACCTATCTCCACAGCTTCCACATAATTCATTACTTTGTTAACTGTCCATGATTCACCTTCGTACATCAGGATTGTATCAGCATAGCCCAAAGAACTATTTTCTTCGCCTTGATTGACACAGATAAATAACGGTGGATTTTCTGCCTTTGTATCTCCAAGACTCTGCTAATTACATTGTGGAGGAATTCAGGTGAAGACTTGGTTTTAACAGATTCTGCTGGGATTCCATCTTGACCAGTAACTTTCTTCTCCTTCATAAGTTGTTCTAATTTCTTCTTTAGATGGTTTCTCACAGTTAATATGTAACTCCACGTCTACAGCCTAGATATCTGCAGTGTTCTTTTGTAAATAAAAGTAAACTGATCTATTAACACAATTTCACATTGACGTCAGGCCGTCAGTTAGTTTTATCTTTAACTCTTTCAGTGCCAAACAAAAATTGGGTCCTGACCAAACATAAATTCATGGCAGAAAATTGGAAGTAGGGGTGTGTCAGTAAGAACTTTCCTTGTTTATGTTTGATAAGCCCATTTAGTCTATGCTATTTTCTGATTGTATTTCTTGCGGTTATGTACAGGTCTCCGATATTCTCTTTCCCAACTGCTACTTCTGCTTCTCTTGCTAGGCTTCTAAATATCGTCTTCTATCGGTCATTATACTTTTATTAACTCCTTTGTAATTGTCATGGGCTCTGACATTATCAGCTTCTCTGTTCTTGCTATTACTTTAATTTAATTTTTAATATTTTTTTTTTAACACAAGGGACGCGTTAGTGTTGTGTATGCGATACATCCTAGCTTTACCTACGATTGCAGACAGACTCAAGATGCAACCGGATAAGTCATTTCTCCGAGTGGCCGCAGACAAGGAACACCGCCATGTGACACAGTTAGGGGCCACGGGATGATAAAAGGAAAAGACGCAGGAATGGCCAAGGCAGAGGACACAATCAGAGAAGTGTTCTTGCTTGAAAACATCGCGAGAGGAGAGGAGTGGAATCAGTATGCCAATGGAAACTTATGACCTGTGCATGATCATAATCACACTGGACTGCGAGTGCAAGGAATGGACGGCAGGGGAGATGCAATAATTGATTCACGAAAATTCGCGCCCGGGTGATGTAATCATCTATACGGTTGGCTCTGTGTCTAAAGGCAAAATAAATGCCCGGGGGTTTATAGCAAAGGTTAATGGGCGGTGTTTAGTGCAAGAGAGCCTGGCATATGATACGATGAAATCTTGTCTGAGAATGGAGGTTGGGGTAGTCACCAGCGGCCCGATGGCTGGAGGACAAACAGCACACACATGTCGTGATTTTAACAATGGCTGGAGGACAAACAGCACACACATGTGATTTTAACGATGGCTGGAGGACGAACAGCACACACATGTCGTGATTTTAACAATGGCTGGAGGACAAACAGCACACACATGTGATTTTAACGATGGCTGGAGGACAGTTAGTTAGTTATTCGACAGATCATCCTCATTGCACATCGAACCATTCAGTCCATAAGTACTCGGACCTCCTCCTCAGCAAATCCCGCAGCGTGTAGCGGCTAACGACGCCAGTTCTGTGTTGGTTTATCAATCTTCTTTGGCTTCCTGCGTAGTGTTCTTGTTTGGCCACCCATCTTTTAATTTGCTGCTCTCGCAGTCTGGCCATTGTTGTAGATTGTGGAGGACAAACAGCACACACACACATGTGATTTTAACGATGGCTGGAGGACGAACAGCACACACATGTCGTGATTTTAACAATGGCTGGAGGACAAACAGCACACACATGTGATTTTAACGATGGCTGGAGGACGAACAGCACACACATGTCGTGATTTTAACAATGGCTGGAGGACAAACAGCACACACATGTGATTTTAACGATGGCTGGAGGACAGTTAGTTAGTTATTCGACAGATCATCCTCATTGCACATCGAACCATTCAGTCCATAAGTACTCGGACCTCCTCCTCAGCAAATCCCGCAGCGTGTAGCGGCTAACGACGCCAGTTCTGTGTTGGTTTATCAATCTTCTTTGGCTTCCTGCGTAGTGTTCTTGTTTGGCCACCCATCTTTTAATTTGCTGCTCTCGCAGTCTGGCCATTGTTGTAGATTGTGGAGGACAAACAGCACACACATGTCGTGATTTTAACGATGGCTGGGGGACAAACAGCACACACATGTCGTGATTTTAACGATGGCTGGAGGACAAACAGCACACACATGTCGTGATTTTAACGATGGCTGGAGGACAAACAGCACACACATGTCGTGATTTTAACGATGGCTGGAGGACAAACAGCACACACATGTCGTGATTTTAACGATGGCTGGAGGACAAACAGCACACACATGTCGTGATTTTAACGATGGCTGGAGGACAAACAGCACACACATGTCGTGATTTTAACGATGGCTGGAGGACAAACAGCACACACATGTCGTGATTTTAACGATGGCTGGAGGACAAACAGCACACACATGTCGTGATTTTAACGATGGCTGGAGGACAAACAGCACACACATGTCGTGACTGTAACGGACTCGTGGTTCATAGAAGACGCGGCAGGAGTCGACCATCACAACATGAACACAAGACATTGCAGACACCTTGAGCATGAGGGTGCAAGAGACAGTAGAAATGGAAAGAGATGGAGAGTTCTTTCGGAGCGCCTTGATGAGAGCGACAGTCTGCAACGAACTTGCTGCTTGAGAATGAATACCGACATTGCTTTATGTATTCTTTTATATTTAAAAAAATCCTCCTATGGCGTGACTACAACCTCAATGTCCAGAGGAAAATATAATATAGAATTGTGATCACGGTATGATTTATTTGCTCGGCATACGCGTCAATGGGGATTAGTTTTGAATACACGAGATACTGAAGCTCTATCATAAACTTACAGTCTGTATGTGTTACTTACGACTCGCTAGTGCAAATACGTGCTGACATATTTGGTAATACGTGTCTTACAATGCTCACATTTCAATACAGACTGCAGTTATTTATTATTGTTTCACGGAAGGGAACAGTGGAGAGTATGCAAGATGATGTCAAAGTACAGATGTGTGGCCAAAACCAGAGATTGGGTGGACGTGGCCTGCATGAATACACTGTGAAGATGCAGAACAGAGTACCGCGACTCATTACAGCAGACAATCAATGCGGAAATGACTCCCGTGTGTTGCCGGGGCCCATAAGGGAAGCAAAGAATAGCAACACTGCAGCCTACCACGCATGTCGTAAGAGGCGACTAAGGAGGCTTGATGGTTCCGTCGCCCTGCTACTGAGTGAGTGCGTGGCGCGACACTGTGAGCTGTGAGTTTCGTGTGAAATGCTTTTGAATCTGCCCGAGGTTTTTTGGAACGTGACTGCATGTTCGGAGCGATGGCAGATGGCTATGTCCCAGAGTTGACCGGTTTTTACCTTATGCAGAAATGCGTGGCTGCTGGGCTTCTGGTTGACTGCCACTGCCATCGACAATGAACTGTATTTCGTGGACTGTGTGGGTGAACATCTAAGAAACATCCAGATGGGAAAATGACTGCTGATTTCATCAGAGATAAACTGGGTGTTTCGTGGGGGACTATTGTGTTGACATTCTGGCGGCAGCATTATGCACAGTGTATCTGTGCGGGGAGCGTTTTGTGTGATATTCACTGGCACAGGAATGGAGCATAATGGGGACGACCCGTTGCTGTGAAGTTGGAACTGCGACTAACTAACTAACTAACTAACTAACGACGATTAAAAGCTTGTTCCGTGGCGAAGACGAGGTTACGAACGCGGTTCGTAATCCCGCACACCAGTGTTCGAAACACAGCTGTGTTTTTTTTTAAAATGAAATTTTATAGTCGTTCAGAAAGCAATGGCAAACTACTGAATGTAACCTTGCTCAGGAGTCACTAACAATAAAAAAAAATGTTGGGGTTGACTGCTGCGTCCATTTAAAGGACATGCAATTAATTGTGATAGTGCTGATGATAAAAACGATGAAGATGTGTTCAAAAATGCTTTTAAAAAAACACCTTCACTGTGACATGACCAGTAGGCTGTAGATGCCCACGAAATAAACCATTCAGTGGGAGCCACACTAGCGCAATGGCTAGAGCGCTTGCGTGTGAGCCAGGTAATCACATGTTCAAATCCAAATCAAGGCGGTCAGGGATAGCACTGAAAATCCTTAAGGGAAAAAAAAGAAGAGAAATATGAAAAGCAGATTTAAGTAATAGCAAAACCAGAGCTACCAAAGGCAGAGCCCACGACACTTATAATGAAACAAATACAATAACAATTGTAGCTAGCCTACCGAAATTAACTTGTGCTTCCGGATCAACCTAGGCTAGAATATAATATTTAACAAGGCAATGGACCATTGACCATGTCCTAAGGCGCACTGCGTATATGGTGGGGGTGGGGGTAAGGGTTGGGGGTGGAAGGGTTAATGACTACATTAACATACTTAGGATGGAAGAGTTGATGACTGCATTCAATAGAAACGGCTGAAGTCCAGTAGAATCTCTATATTCAGGAATAACAACAGCCTATAAGCGGGCACTGTCCCGCTGTTTATACTTCACCTCTACACCGCAAGTTACAAGAGGAACATGATGAGATGAGATGAACAACTATTAACTAACTAAAGTACCTTTTACCATTCCTTGATGCTTCTTCTTCCTCTGCTGCTTTTTCGTTGTCTACTCCTTCTTCTCCTCCACCTCTTCTTTTCTTCTTGTTCTTCTCCTCCACTACATCATCATTCTACCTCTTCTTCTTCTTGTCACCGCCTTCAAGTGTAGCTATTACAATAGCTGCGTGTTCCATTTCGCTCTCTCTCTCTCTCTCTCTCTCTCTCTCTCTCTCTCTCTCTCTCTCTCTCTCTCTCTCTCTCTCTCTCTCTCTCTCTCGTCCTCTCTCCAGTTTCCTTCTTATCCCATTAGAAATTCTGTCGTTCCTCTCGTTAAGTAACCGATTACTATTATCTTATATAATAAATACACGACCATTGATAAGAGTTTCAATACACCTTTGTGTTGCCCTATGCTAGATTGTGTTCTCTATAGGCAGTCTCAATTATAAGTAATTCTTGTTTCTATCTTTAGAAGCTCCAGCGGCACAGTGATTAGTGCATTTGATTATAAAAAAGTGACCATCATCAAGAGTTTCACTATTTCTTCAGGCCTGTTGCTGAGTACATCCGACTTCAACGTGCATATTTCGGGTTTGCCTTTGACTATCCACATTCTACCTACACAACAGCAAGTTTATGGACTCCTTTGGTTCCTATCCCTTGACCTGTCCTGTATGGGAGACCTTATCAATCGCTGGGCAATACAGCTCTTAGGGGTCACTGGTGCACACAAGTTTCTCTACCGCTTCAAGGTGGAGATACAACAGAGGAGTGCCCAGAGTCCAATCCCAAACAGCTATATGATTATTTGACTGTCCTGTACGTCCCTCATGTAGACATAATCTCATAAAAGGAATATAAGATCGCATTGTCAGAGAAAACATGCGACCAAAATGGAACTGGTCATTCACTCAGTATGCTGTTTACCTAGAATATGTTAACTCTAACACAAGACACCACTATGACAGTATCAGCGATTGAACTTTATTTACCCTCTTTATATATTTACAGTGTGGGCAAACGATCGGATTCTGCAGCCTCCGTATATGATTTTGACGAGACCCCAGAAGACACATTGGAGCGTTTACTTTCTCCGGACAAATCTGCTCTAAATGAAGCCACCAATGACTGGACAATGAAATATCTACTATGCTTCTGTTGCATACTTCAGATGGACAGGCAACCTTCCTCTAAATTGTCATGTTGTAATAAATGCCCAGAAAGATTGCACTGGATAGATCGGTTGAACATGAAAGAGAAAGATATATTTTAGCATTTGACTGTCAGGAAAACAATGCAAATGTTTCAAGAATAATTTATAAACGAAACAAATGTATGTAACTTATAATGGATAATAAGTATATATCAGCATTTAATACAAGAATATTCTTGTAAGTCAAAGTCGAATAAATTGAAAAATAAATACGTTGAAATGATTGCTTACATATTTAGCCTCTGTTCATGTCTGTTTCTTCTCTTCGTTATCCCTCATTGTAGCATAAGGCCTCAATCAACTCACGCCGAGCCGTCTTATATTTTGTTTTCTAAGGTAGCTCCTTCCACGTCCTCCCCACATCATTAATCTCAGTCTTCTAATTCTCTTCTTCGTGCTTTATGTCACCCTCTATTTCGTGTGTTCTATGGGTTCCAGAGAAAGAACTATCCAATTGTACTATTGTCAGGTTTTCTCAGTGCTTGACCTATCCTTCCCCAGCGTTGTTCCTCGCCTCTTGATATGACTGAACATGTGTAGATTTCTCACTATATTCCGCACAAGTAATTGCATCTTACCATGTTAGTCTTTCTTTTCTGCATAGGCACCAGTTAATTCCCCCCCCCCCCTCCCCCTTTTTTTTTTAGTTCATTAGTAGGTTGTTTTAATAGTTTCCCATGTTTCTGATCATAACAGCAGCACACCCCCCCCCCCCCCCCCCCCCCCACCCGTCTTTGTCTACATTGCTCGTAAAAATGTGTATGATTCCACCACTTACAGTGAGATTTCACAAACGGAGATTGTATTATCAAAAACTTCATTTATTTTCAGTATCTGTGTCTTTCACCTATTAACTTTAGATACATTTGTTGTGACCGCCCATCATTTTTGTTTAATTTATTTTGCTTCCGATTTCGTGTGTGGGACAGGAGGAGAGTGTCATCAGCAAAGTGGAGGTCATGAGGCTGAGTCAGAGATGTCAGAATCCAATAAATTCAATTTCTAGTAGTTGTTATTGTATTCTTTATAATCCTGTCAATAAACAGTAAGAATAATAAAGGTGACAAAAGGTATCCCTGTAATTCTCATGTTTGTATTTGAAATGTATATATTAGCTTGCCTTCATGAAGGAGTCTGCATTTCATATGTGTATATGTTAGCCTTGTAACGTTACGGACTTTCTTTGGGATACCATAGTCATTCATTCTGTAGCATGTCCTTTGCAGAACCTCGCTCCAATAACAACCCTACGGAAAACCTCTCGATCATAAGCAAGATGTCCCGCGTCTGATACACCCATCTGGAGATCATCCGCCACATCCTGCACCCATCTTCTCTTTGGCCTTCCTCTTCCTCTCTTCCCAGGTATATACCCTTCCATTATTGTTCTCTCCAAACTTTCGTGACGTTTCAAGTGACCAAAATATTTCAATTTTCTTTGTTTTATCGTCTTTAATAGCCAACCTTCTTCAATATTCAACTCTTGAAGTATGGATGCATTTGTTCTTTTCTTTACCCAGGATATTTTTAGAACTCGTCTATAACACTTATATTCAAAGGCGTTTATGCGCTGTTCAGCTTGTTTAGTAAGTGTCCATGTCTCACAGGCGTATGTTGCAATGGGAAAGATGCATGCTCTTAAAAATCTAATTTTTGTAGTTCTGTTTGTCCCACTCCATAATTTATTCAGTTGTTTTAGTCTTTGAAGAGCAATTGATAGTCGCCGCTTAATTTCTTTCATTGTGTCCCCGTTGTTGGTAATCAATGACCCAAGATATTCAAAATTGTACACCACCTCCAATTTTTCCCCATTAATGTATATTTCTTTCTCCATTTTAGTTTTATCTGTATGCATTATCTTTGTTTTTGCTATGTTAAGATACCATAATACCTAATCAAATTCCAAAAGGATATCTTATCAATGCTGCCAAAGGTCTTTTGATAGCCCACAACTCCAGTATCAAGTGATGAGTTCTGTTCAATGCTTTGCTATATTATTATACATAGCGTGACTGTGTTGTCAGTGCTTGTCCAGCCCTTTATTGATTACCAGTGTCATCTCTAAATGTCTCCAGAATGTTCCTGCATAACATTGTCCCCTCTCTTAGTAATAGTAGTAGGCCTCTTTCTGTCGTTAGGACTATAGAGTTGTGCCACTGGGAAGTATATAGTCCAATATGAGAGTGACAGTCTCTGTCACAATTTCCGCAACAGTAAGACAAGGCAGGTCCCGAAGCAAGTGACTGCATTTTATGCTTGTGTCTCCTCTCCTCAGTTTGTTGGATCAGATTGCGCTCAAAGAGCAGCAGTCCGTTTTGTACATTTCTTCTTCAGGAACATCTGTCTGCGGCAACTCTTTCCCACGTGTCTGGATCTATGCCAAGGGTTTTCATATCATAACATCATTCCTCTGTTCATGCTATACAATTCGGAATATCCAAAAATAGATTCAACGGCAGGTAAAAGATATTGACATCTAAACAGATAACATAGATAACTTAAAAATTAGAATAGCCTAGCACTATATATACTCAACAATACTGCAGGGCATATAAGCAAGGACACACCTCAAGTATAAGTTACAGTTGTGTGTATGTTCAGAAGAAGGGAATAAGTAACCTAAAAATATGCATTCAGAGGTCTTTAAGGGGCACTTGTCAATAGACAAATGACAAACCATTCATTGCTATCTATTTGTTATAATGG
This sequence comes from Cepaea nemoralis, assembly GCA_014155875.1. Lineage (NCBI taxonomy): Eukaryota > Metazoa > Mollusca > Gastropoda > Stylommatophora > Helicidae > Cepaea > Cepaea nemoralis. The sequence goes on from JACEFZ010001512.1 coordinate 60,137, forward strand.
AGTGGCAGCAAAATCGCCTTTGTTGTAAAACATAAAGCGTTAGGAAGTTACTACTGCTCTGTTGTCAATTAAAGCAAACAGAAGGATACTTATCAAACACACATACTCACACACACTTACATACTCTCTCTCTTTCACTCTCTCTCTCTCTCTCTCTCTCTCTCTCTCTCTCTTGCTCTCTCACACACACACACACACACACACACACACACACACACACACACACACACACACACACACACACATTCGAATACAACTACATATGTGCTTCGCTGTTTTATTCAAGTGATAAAATGCCTATGATATTGAGATAATTCATTATAGAAATAGTCAGAATATGAAAGACGTATTTGTAAGTTTTCTTTCACATAGAATCAGATTCTGAACCCAGCATTGAATTGGCGTACGAATCTTCACCAGGACAATCAAATGACACGAAAATGTAATAATAGTAGAGAATAAATGTAATAACAGTGAAGGTTAATTATTTGAAGAATCATATAATCTTGAAAAAGGCAATGTTAAAAACACACACACACACACACACACACACACACACACTCACACACACAACACACACACACACACACACACACACACACACACACACACACACACACACACACACACACACACACACTGTCCTTTAATGTCTGATTTGAATGACTGATTAACATAATTGTATCTGAAATTACAATGCCCCAATACGAACAATGTACCCTTGAAATAAATAAACTGTTGTCCTTCATTAATGAGTCTCTTTATGTTTGTACTGAGCTTGTCCGTAGACCTTGCAACAAATATAACTGATGTATCAGTATATTTTGTAACAATGTGACACATTTATGTTCATGTACTGTTGCGATGCTCATAGGATATGTGCATGTTGCGTAACAACATATATATATATAGAGTGGGGCAAAATGATCTGACACATTTGTAACTTTAATAAAATTAAATTATAATAAATGAACAAAAAAGTATTTTTATTTTTCAAATGTACACATGATGCCATTTTGTTTTATGTTGTTTGAATAATGAAAAAAGGTATTTTTATTTCCTAAATATACATATGATTTTATTTTATTTCATTTTCTTTTAAAAATTACATCAGTCAAATGTTCGCCATTATTGTCCACACACTGTTGAAGAATTCTTCTCAAACTTCTAATCGAAAGGTCAAGAGCGGCGGCGTGTTTTCGTGCCGAACGTCGTGGAGACTGATTAACTGAAACATTTACCGCGTCGACATTCTCTGGAGTTCTAGCTGTCCGCGGCCGGCCAGGTGATTTTCATTTCAATGCTGATCCACTAACTCTGAAGTTGGCAACCTATAATAAAATTGTGTTCCGAGTAGGTACGGGATCATGCCTACGAAGCTCAACATGCACACCGAATGCTCTTTGCGTTGCAGTTACCGACCCGTTTTTGATGAACGTTTCCACAATGAAAGCGCGATGCTGGCCTGTCCAATCCATATGGGTAAGCTGAAACAAAATAAAATAAAATGACAAAATATGTACATTTGGGGAAAAAAATACTTTTTTTTTTTTCTTTCATTATTCAGACAACACAAAACAAAATGGCATCATATGTACATTTGATAAATAAAAAAACTTTTTTGTTCATTTATCCTAATTTAGTTTTATTAAAGTTACACATGTGTCAGATCATTTTGCCCAACCCTGTATGTGCTTCTATCAGAGAATGTCTATAATGTAACTGTTTTATCTAAATTTGTGGTGAATATAAATGGTATATCATCGCGATGTTATTGTTTTGTCCTACGTCTGTGTCGCGAAACTCTGATTTTGACACATTTTGAATGAGATATGTGTTTATTCATGATCGTCCACGGCACTCGGGATGGCATGTGATGATTATAATGATGATGATAGTATGGGTTTGAAATGCAAGGTCTACTGGGGAAGGTGAGGAGAAGCCACCGCAGTTATTTCCCAAAATTACTTTTTGGGGACCATCATCATCATCATCATCATCATCATCATCATCATCATCATCATCATCATCATCATCATCATCATCATCATCATCATCCAGTGCCTTACCAGCTGGGGTGGGCGATCATGCTTCTCCATAAATTGTGATCTCCGACGGTAAGGATCAATTCGTGTGTTGACTCCTTTCCGTGCCATGACACAAAACAAGTCAATAATTTTTTTTCAGGCTGTGTTCACCTGTCTCTCTTTTCACAAATCCTTCCGGTTGTCACCTACATGTTACAGTGTTTGTCTTCTCAGAATGTGGCCCAAAATGACGACTACTTTTCTTCTTTCTTTTTTTTTTTTTTTTTGATGTTGTGATAAGAAACGGGCCCTTTTCCATGCTTGAGGTACATTGGGGGTATACAGAGCTGGCCATATTATTTTTTATAGACTCAATTTTTTTTTCATCTACAGACACAATGGGCGACGTAGTCAATATCATACCGGTCGCCTTTTCTTTTCAAAATAATTTTCTGGTACCCATTTAAGGCCTAATCTAACTTGGAGACCGGGTCAATTAAAACAAAAACAAAAAAAAACCCGCCTTTAAAGGATTTGAACCCATGACCACCGGGCCAACAGGCAAGAATGCTAGCCACTGTGTTACCACTGGTTCCCCTTCAGATTAGAACGAATGGTTACATTCTCAGCTGAGACTGCGAACTGGCTAGACTAGCTAAGTGCCATCTCTTCAAGATGATATCAGCACTACCGTGATGTGTTCCCTGCTGTAGCGGGGTTAGAACTTTAGCAGGAGTATAGGAGAAGGCGAATCTATCTAGCCTGAAATATGTGCATGCCCTCCTATTTTTCCCATCATAATAACCTCTGTTACTCTTTATTTAATAAGATAATGTTGACCTTTCTCAAATATGTGGTGTTTAGAAAGAAAATAAAGGTTCAAAGCTTAAAAAAAAAGAAAAGGGAATTTTGCACTACCACATACAGAGAATAACCATTAATATAAGTAAACTAAAGTGATTGGTTATCCTACTGTATATTAATTTTAAGGGATAACCTCTGACTTCCTGCTAATGTTTATCTATTAACAAAGTAGTAATCTTTTACAAACAGCAACTTGACCGCAAAAAAACTCGGAGAAAATTAACGATCATCTGGGTAAAGGTGTAAACCAAACGTAAATTCACTTTACCGTAACACGAAGATAGAGAAGACATAATGACAATACTAAAGAATCCATATGAAATCACAACACAAAGTCTATGTCCTGGTACTAGATAAGAAATTGATTCATCATCTGTCTCCAACATACTCGTATATCTAGGGATTTGATGAAAGTCACTGACTTTCTCCGAAGGCATAGTCTGGTGACGAAAATACATACCATGTAGAACCAGTTAACTCATCTTGGGTGTGTCGACTTCTCCGTGGTACTGGCTTGAACACCATGAACATCTGAACAACAAACACCTTCTTATCTACAGTGGTTATGGCCTAGTTTATTATCAAAACTCAGGCATCTCTGCTGCATACACAGATATTATGCATAATATTTCAGCAAAAGTCATAGATGCCCAGGTTTGCTTCAAAGTTTTGTTGACAGGTTAACTTCTGGTTGGTGGTGTCAAAATCAAAACTGTATATTTAATTCTGTATCTGGGAGACAACAACAGAAACTAGGAAAATAATGACAGTGGGGTCATCAATGTTCTTCTGACAGCATAGACAGGTGCAGGTAGTGAAGATCTTATAGACACAGGGTGCGGTACAATCATCCTGTCTCATTATTCTCTCACTCTGCTCTGTCTAGCCCTATGTGATAAATGTGGATTAGACAGTGTTGTTCATGGTGATGCAGAAGATGGGGAATAGCAAGATAGCAATTGTATCCCTCATACAACAAGATAAGAAATTGTCTTCATTTTCAGAGAATGGATTCACGAGATCACGTCTAACACATACAATATTGATTACTGACTTAGTAACAACAGATTTTGAAGTAATGTTTAGGGCCGATGTTGAGTAACATATCCAGGCGAACCTTCTGGCCTAGAGAGACAACAGTGGCAGATAAACTCTATGGACCGCTGAATGAACTAAAAAAGACTGTTAGATTCATACAAGAGACAACATTGCAGTTATAAACATATTTTAGGCGAACGAAAGAAGAAGAAGAAGAGTAACATGTTTAGAAAATATATCTAAATAATCCTCCAAATTATCCAGTCACAAGATACATTATTCATGTAGCAAAGATAATTGATAGTTATGCATGAATGTGTATATACTTACACGCTAGTGTAAGTCTCTGTGTGTCCCTTATTAAACATAATTTATTAATCACTTTGTAAAGACACGTACTTACTAAGTTATAGCTTCAGGAATAATAGTTATGATGTTGTTTTTCTTTTGCTCTTTCCACGCGAGCTTATTTTCTCCAGAACATGCTCCTCCGTTATATCATTCGATCTTTTCTGAGCAACGACTTCCAGTGTTCAAGATTGGTTATTATTCTATCAAGTTGACTTTGCTTCCTCCGGGATCTCTTGTTGAGTAACCTAAATATGATTCAATATTGCGAAATATTACCCACTATAAATAATTGGACTGTTCATGGTGTTCTGGTCTTGCATAACTCCAGGATTTACAGGTCAACAACTTGTCTGGGCACACAGCTAGACTCACATTCCCATGTCATCGTCAGGACTATTGCGATTGTCACCACTTTATATGTTGGGCCAGGCGACAAGGTATGAGTTCCGTTACTTAGCTCATTATAAAGCCAAAAACCATAGTCTGCCGATTGTTTGGCGGTCTTTTTGACCCCCTGCATTTATCCATGCTCCTGGTGTCTAAGGGATGTCAAGCTGATCTCCCCAAATGTCACCGCTTCTATCTGTGCTCATTTCCTAGTGCTAAAGCTCTACTAGCATCTTTATCTTGCTTCTTTAATTCCAGATTCAAAGATCTAAGGTTCCTATAATCACCCCTGATCCTCTTTTATAAATGCTGTTTAACACTTGTTTACCGAGACTCTGCATAATACGCAAGTTGCTAGATGACGTCACGGCGTACTACGTCACTAAAGTTAGTTAGGTTTTGGGATGATCATGGAGCCGGTCGGATAAATAACAACACTGAAATATGAACGCAAATATCCAGCAGAAAGACATAGCGAACATGCCATCTAGTACTCTAGGAAGATAAGGAAAAGGGGCATAGTCTGCATTACGGAGAACGATCGGAAGATGAAGATTTAACACAGAGAAAGTGAGGAAAGCATACTGCATCAGAACTTGCCGGTCGTTTGTCAAATAGAGGTCATGGCGTCAACACACACATAGCTCGGCGTAAGTAACACTGTTAGAATCATGGGCGTAATGTAGTTTGCAGAACGATGGACCGTATGAAATTTACTCGTCATTGATGAAAGTAGAAGGATGGAATCGGACTCTACAGTTAACATTAAATATTTACAAATGATTATTAATTATCTTTCACCGGCCCTCCCATTAACATGGGAACGGTGACGTTGTTATATTGTACGGACGATTGCCACCAATAAAGATATATTTGACGAGGAACGCCAGCGTTGATGGACTCATTTCGTTAATATTTATTCTGGCTCCTGTTAAACTGCAATGTTGTTTTACTAGGACGACGAGCATAATATTAGAGGGAAACAGCAAAGCAAGGGCAAGTCCATTTGAGCACCTTTTCTTTGAATTGTACACGCGTTTCAGAAGCTTCATGTACGGCTATATAGCCATGGGACAGAAACGTTGATGGGACCATTATGAATAATATAACAACTGGGTGGAATAGGGGAAACTGATACAGATAGTTACATGTCTTTTACAGGGCGTCACAATCATCCCATAATTTTGTGGCTACTTGTGATCTGTCATGTCACTGTCCACTACTGCCTGTAGACCTTGCAGTGTAGGACACAGAGGGGGGGGGGAGGGTGGGGGGTATTGAGACTGAGAAAATACGGCCGCCTGGCTAGTGCAGTCGCCGCGAACTGTACAGGTTAGGATTTTTCTGTTTACCTCCGACAAAAAAAACAAAAAACAACAACAACAAACTACACTTTACACAGGATTCGAACCCGGGTCTCCCGAATGAGAACCCGACATTCTCGCTACTCGTCCAGCCGCTTGTGATCTAATAGACAATTGTTATGTTCAGTAGTTTGCCATTCCGAACGATCGACGCTCATATCATTGAAATCTGCGGCCTGCTTCCAACTCGAACCCTCAACTCGGTATTTCAGGAGATTGTGAAAACGCGTCTACTTCTCCCAGGAGGCAACGCTGGCTGAACACATGTATAATTAAGTAAAATAAAGAAAGCTGCACCAAACAGTATGGCGTACTGGGTTGACGGTGCTATACTCCATATTTCTGTAGACAGTGCTGGCTGTAGATATGTATAATTAAGTAAAATAAAGAACCCTGCACCAAGCAGTGTGGAGTGCTGGGTTGCTGGTGCTATATTCCACATTTCTCTTGACCAACCTGTACTCGATGGCTGACAGGGACAGTATCATGCCGGCTGCCTTTACTTCCCTGAGCATTTCCTTTTAAGCATTTTAGTTTGTGTTTACTTAGGACTCGGGTCAACTTTATATATATATATATATATATATATATATATATATATATATATATATATATATATATAGATATATATATATATATATATATTCCCCCGCGTTTCCATCCTGTTTCAGGATATTGCGGTCAACATCAGCATCTTTCAGCTGTATGTTGATTCCTAGGCTAGATTATGCTCATCAGCACGCCACGACTTTCTGAGCCACCGGCTCCATACTCTCATAAGTCTCTGGCGCGACTCACCCCACTTCAAATTCTCGTGTGCTCACGTCAACCACGAGAGTATTCGGGATTAACGGAGGAAGCTGCTAACCCCTAAGCCAGGGAGCCAGCATATATATATATGCCGATATATATATATCGCTGTCTCGATGAGGAATTGAACACGTGACCACCAGGTCGACACGCAAGTGTGCTAGCCACTGCACTCAGCGCCCCCCCCCCCCCTTGATACCGTGTCTGAAGTAAACAATACACATATACTCAGCTGCCTGATAGTAATAACACACAAAGAAGAGAGTTAGAGACATATATGAATAATACAGGGAGAACATGAAAGTCGCTGCATGAAATACGCGGGTAAGTTAATAAGTAAGTCACAAATGGCTGTATAAAAATAACTAAATATGATAACAACTTGAAACCAGTTTATTTTTATCCATACATTGTCCCTTTATTTCTCAACATAATTTCCACCAACAATGATGCACTTATACCATCGTTTTATCAGTCCTCCCAAACCGGCTGCATAGAACTGCGTGTTTTGTTTTCATTTACCTGCCATCCCACAGAACTGTGTGACTTAATTATTGACTCACCCTCGTAACTTTTTCTACCCATCTATGCACAGCTTTACGGGATAAACATTTGTCAGCATAAACACTGAAAATCCCACCTTGGCGGGAGACATTTCTCGAATGACGCCGAAATTGAATGTGAAGTGAAAACGGGGTTTAGAAAACAGAGCACGCAGTTTTATGCAGCCGCTTTGGGAGGACTGATAAAACGATGGGATAAGTGCATCAATTTTTGTGGAAATTATGTTGACAAATAAAGGGACAAATAAACTGGTTTGAAGTTGTTATCATATTTAGTTATTTTTCTGCAGCCATTTGTGACTTACTTATTAACTTACCCTAGTAACAAACGATAAAAAGGCTTGGGTGAACTGGCTGAAGGCCCAAGTTTTAGTTGGAGACAAGCAAAGAAAAACATACAGCTTCTTGGTACATTGTGAATTGGTCTTGTAATTTTCTATAACAAATCTTATATTTTTTTCAAAGATGAAACGACGGATACACTGAAAGGTGACGAATAGATGTATTTATGTTCGGTATTTGGGTAGTTAGCATGAAAATGGGTGGCCATACGGAGCGTAGGGAGAAAATAAACCAGGACATGCAGTGAGACAGAGAACACACATACGTACACACCGTTTGATGGATGGAAAAGTCCATGGATGAATGGCGTTATCGAGTGAATGAAAAAATTGTATAGCGACATGGTAACACCAACGGCTATACAGACATACAAAGACTACATAGTCAGACAGACATGTATGTAATAAGGCAGGTAGGTACGTAGGTAGGTATGTAGGTAGGCACGCGGGAGGATGGGGGGGGGGGCATTTATGTATGTATATTATGCAGGTGGCCTTTGTTAGTTGGAATACTGGTAGATAGCCACATCGGCAGATTGATATACAAATTCATAGGCTGGTAGATTGGTAGTTAGCTTAAATGTCATACACAGTAGATGTACACATTCATTACCGAATACGAGCAAATGTATTCGGTCAGAGATTTCAACAGAAAATTTGTCTGCACGTTAAATTCATTTTAAGGGAATTAACAGGTACATTTCTTCGTAAAAAAGGGAAGTAAGAATTCAAGCTTTGTCCATCCAATTGCAGAGTTTGAGAATATTGTTCTGTTGGTGGCCTGAATGTAATAGCAGTGGCCTTTTCAGACGTATTGTGGTCTGGTATGCGATAACGCTGTTACTCCATCTGTGTTTACAATGCTACCAAGGCGTTTCGTCTTCGTCCCTCTATTGATGGGAGCGCTTCACATCCAGTGAAGCACCTCAAAGATCAGTAGTCACACTTCGGCATGCATTTGTGTAAGGTTTGCTTTCTGTAGACAGATTCCATCCAAGATAACGGGCTCTATGTAAGTAACTGAGTAACTGCGAGTAACTGAGTAACTCTGATTAACTTTTCTTTCCAACAATTTTTCCAGGCATGAGCCTGAAGGTTAATTCTTTGCGATTTCTAACCGCACTGGTATTTTTAACTTGCACACGGAGCCACGTGACTTCCTCCACCACACGAGAGCTACGTGTCTTTTCTCACTACCCAAGCAATCTGGGGAACGTCTATAGTGTGTTTTTGTTTGTTTGTTGCCTCAATATAAAATTTAATATCTCAGTAACCAACTGAGGGAAAATGATGAGATTTAGTATATAACCTTATCATAATGTCCACCCAACAAAAAAAATTTTGTTCTGGAGATTTTACAGCAGATTTCAAAGTTTGATTATATGGGGTATATAAATTACGAATTAGAGATTACGTCCATCATTTTAACAGTATTACAGCTTCACCAAGATACGTCCCCGCATTTTTTAAAATTTCCGTTTTGAAACAAACAGCGCGAAGATTCAGAGGTGTCTCCAAATGGGGGTTCTTTCATGAAACGTGATTATATAAATAAACTAGCTGACAAGGCCCGGCTTCTGGCGGGGATCTATCTATCTATCTATCTATCTATCTATCTATCTATCTATCTATCTATCTATCTATCTATCTATCTATCTATCTATCTATCTATCTATCTATCTATCTATCTATCTATCTATCTATCTATCTATCTATCTATCTATCTATCTATCTATCTATCTATCTATCTATCTATCTATCTATCTATCTATCTATCTATCTATCTATCTGCCGGCCGGCCGGCCCACCCACCCACCGACCGACCGACCGACCGACCGGCCCACCGACCGACCGACCGACCGACCGACCGACCGACCGACCCCACCCACCCACCCACCCACCCACCCAGCAGCCAGCCAGCCAGCCATCCATCACCCACCCACCTACCTTTCTACCTACCTACCTACCTTTCTGTCTGTCTGTCTGTCTGTCTGTCTGTCTGTCTATCTGTCTGTCTGTCTGTCTGTCTGTCTGTCTGTCTGTCTGTCTGTCTGTCTGTCTGTCTGTCTGTATGTCTGTATGTCTGTCTGTCTGTCTGTCTGTCTGTCTGTCTGTCCGCGCTATTAAATATTGATAAAAGTTACTGGAAAAACGTCAGGACCATGTGTTGAAAGAGGAAGAGAACTATTGGAGAAAGGATGGATTGAATTTTATGCAACCGAGAGCAATCATCAACCTACTGGAATCGTCCAACACAGATTAAGGTCTGAGCAGATCACAGACATTAATCTACGTACACACTTACTGGGATATTTTGCTCCAACTATTCAGACGAATTGCAGGCCCTAAACATTACAGCATCAGCATCAGCTGAAGAAACAAGAAGGAAATGAAAAATAAGGTAAGAAATATATTCCTTCTACTTTCCTGTTAATTTACAAATTATTTACGCCGTGCCTCTGTAAATTCTCTGTCTTTACTAATATTACACATTGCACCCCTCTCGGGATTCTCCGTGGTGAAGTAGTCAAGCCGTCTGACTCGGGCTCCGAAGGTTGTATGTTCGATTCCGGGCCGCGTCCTTCATTTCACGAGTGCATTTTTTCGGAGACTCCCGAGGGTCGTCGCTGGAGCTACGGAGTTCGTGCTTTGTGCGACGCTTTCCGCGCTGCGGAAAGAAACTGAGCCATATGGGATAAAAACCCGGTGCAATGCAGCCGACCCTGTCGATTTTAAGCTAGTTCTTTCATTGCACCCACTCCCATCCGGATACGCCTTTGTGTGTCATCAGAATTTGCAGGTCTCCCATTACCGTAAAAATAACTTTGTTAGCAAGAAATCACTAGTTGTTCAGCAAAACATCAAAGGAATGTTGCCGCTTTCAATGATTTAAGTTGTTTTTGGACCTATCAAAGACATATTCCTTGGGTGGGGGTAAATACAAGACGGCTGGAAAAATTTCATAACGATGCAACAGATAGTTTTCAAAATAATTGATCGTGAATGAAGGCAAACAAATATGGACATACTATAATTTTTTATATACACATGATCCTTGGAGGAAAAAAAACGTTGAACCCTGGTTTGGGGACAAGCCTTGTACATTATAGAGCAGTGATCTCTGTCGTATGATTCCACTTCTTGATTTAATGTTTCACTAAGCTTGAGAAAGTATAATTTGATTGTTTTACGAATTATCTTTATCGTTTTCATATGCATTTTTAAACCAACAAATGGTGTCACCTCTGGTCAAGTGTGCATAATTTATCTTGCATCTGATTTCATGGTTGTAACTGAGGGACAATGTCGTCAGCCAGGTCTAGATCATCACCCTGCCTCTGTCAGAATCCATTGAACTTCATTTCTGGTGGTTCTTAACGGTGATAAAAGACATCATTGTCTCACGCTCTTCGTATTTGAAATATACCTGTTAGTTTTCACGTATGAATAACTCTGCATTTAATATCTTTACATTATGAAAAATGCTGCCCTTATTACATTAATGCTTTTCTATTTGATCCCGTAATGCATTATCAATTTCCAAAAGGATTGGTAGGTGGTACTTCGGCAGAAATATACACAGGAATATGTAGGCTGATAGAGAGTTACGTAGTTCGAATGTCGTAAACAATAGATGTACACATTCAGTACAGAATACGGGCAAATTTGTTCGCACGGGGACTTGAGCAAGAAATGGGTCCACACGTGTGAATTCAGTCTAAAGGAATTAACTGGTAACTATCATCGAAAGGAAAAGAAATAAGAATTTAACTGGGAAAAGAAACCTTCATAGCCTCGCTTAGTCCAACTGGAGAGTTTTTGGTACATCGTTCTTTTAGTTATAAGATTTACAAATAATTTTATGTAGTAGTGAAGAAATATATATTGATTTGAATTTATTTATTTCTAAAAGTGTCCCCATACACACCGTATTACGTAATACAGACAATACACCAGACAGATATTACTCCGTACATATATTACACCATACAGGCATTACACCATACATATATTACATCATATAGATATTACACCAAAGATATACAGATATTACAATATATAGATATGATTCCATACCACACCATACAAATATTACTCAATACATATATTACACCATACAAATATTACACCATACATATATTGCACCAAACACATACATATATTACACCATATATATAACCATATTACCATTCATATATTACACTCTACAGATTTTACACCATATTACACCTTACATATATCACACAATACAGATATTACAGCATACATATATAACACCATATTAAACCATACAGTTATTACAGCATGCAGGTATTATATAATACAGACAATACACATCACACAAACACCACGGTACTACCTGCTTTCTGTTAGCGCTGAATATACGGAGGAGCACAATTGGGAGGGTATAAGCTTTAACATGGTGAGAGGAAATGCAGCCTAAAGAAATGGCAGGGCACACCAGGTCCTAAGCCTTGTTCTTGGATCGAAGCTCAGTTAGTGCATTGCTTTGCTGATTCCACAGTTTCTGCAGCTTGTTTTGATCCAGATATATTACATTTCCTGGGCATGTCGAGATGGGGATAATGCTACATGGGAAAAACATGGTATTTACAATTCAGCCCACGATTTGGGCTACTTTTGAAGCACAATGTAATAAATTATCGTCTGTCAAGTCGGCAAGGCGCCATACCTATGGGGTCTCGGGAAAAAAAATTAATTTTTTTTTTGTTTTTTTTTTTTTCCCTTTTTCCTTCTAAACCCCCAAATCTTTTATTGTTTT
>JACEFZ010001513.1:0-120505 GCA_014155875.1 Cepaea nemoralis
AAAAAATATTCCCGATCATCTAAATATTGACCAAAACCCTACTGATGCTGATCAGTCTAAATATTTGCCCCCCAAACCTCTGATGCTTTCTCAAAATTTAATTCCCCCAACCACCTCTGAGTGCCGATCATCAAAATATATTGACCCCCCACCACTGAGTGCCGATCGTCTAAATATATTGACCACACCACCTACGAGTGCTGATCAGTCAAATATTTGACCAAAAACCACCTCATCTATCATCAAAAATTATTGACCAACCACTCTGATGCCGATCTCTAAATATATTGACCAAACCCCTACTATCCCGTCATCTAAATATTTTGACCAAAAACCACCTACTGATGCTGATCATCAAATATATTGAAAACACCCCTACTGAGTCCCGATCATCAAAATATTTTGCCACCCACCTCTGATGCTGATCAGTCTAAATAATTGCCACAACCACCTACGGTGCTGATCAGTCAAAAATATTTGACCACACCACCTATTGCTGATCTTTTCTAAATTTTGCCCCAACCACCTACTGAGTGCTGATCAGTCTAAATATATTGACCACACCACCTACTGAGTGCCGATCAGTCTAAAATATGGGGCTACCACCATATGTCCAGTACATCTAATGGTATTAAAAGTTTTTTTTTTATCATTGATAGTTCATATGAATGTTGAATACACAAACAACTACATAATAATGAAAAAGAACAATTTTCATGCCATGAGACATACTTAACATTGATAGTTCATATAAATTCTGAGGAAAGGCCAGACAGACACATAATTTGATGAGGAGGGTGGCACTTAAGGAAATGTGCTGAGTGCTATGATGTTGATTTTTTACTCAACTTAGCTCCTATGAATGCTATAAAACACATTAAACAGTTAATATTTAAAATGTATTGTAATGGAATTGACAGTCTTCGCAATTTGTTTCATACACAAAACAGTCGTTTGTTACAGTTTGCAGAAGCCCTAATGATTTACATAGGCCAATTTTGTGCACACAGAAAGACATGGTGAACAGTTTAACATTACCATGGTAAACAATTGATATTACTGTGCAAACATGTGTATACTTCAGCTTGAACGATGTATCTAGTTATTTTACTCTATGTTGTGTGACATCTGCAGTATGTACCTGACGAGATGCAGCGAAATATGCCAGGCAATAAATTGTACATTCTATGGTTTTTGTCTTCGTTATTCAAAGTCTTCATAACATCATTTCAGCATGAAATTACTAGAAGAAGATATGTTTATTGAATGTTGTGTTGATTTTATTATTAAAGTTCATACATAATAAAGCCTGTGTTGGGGACCAATGTGTCCACATTAATGTCACTAGGGTGAAACCCATTGTTTTCTCCGGGTTCATTATACAGGGTGTTTGTAAAGTCTTACTACACTCTGTATGTAGAACAGTTGTTTGTTGGAGAGTATGTTTTCTGTCTTGCAAAAGGAAAACACTCTTCCAACAAACAGCTGTTCTACGTACAAAGTGTAGTGAGACTTTACAAACACTCTGTAGTATCTCCATAGTTTCTGCCTCAGGCCTGCATTCTTGGGCAGTGTAGGTCACCACAAGTTAGTACATTTTTCAGGGTTCAGAACTAGACCTTGAGATGATACCTTGAGGCAGGTGGCATCTTTTTAGGTGAAAAAGAGTTTGCTGTCTGGGGTGAGTCATTCTTTGTTTGTGTCTCATCCACTGTATTGGCAACTGAATTTATGATAAACATATTGTTTGTTGTCTGTATATTACTGGGACCCACAGGGGAACCAAAGAATAGCACCACTGTACCATACCATGCATGTCGTAAGAGGATACTGAGGGTTGACGTGAAACTTGCTATCTCATCCTGTAGAAAACTTCTTGCAAAATCCAACCAATTATAAATGTGTCTACAGAAATCTTGACATGAGTTGGTTGAGGTCTCCATAGGGAAATGAAAGGCAGAAGAAGAGATGCTGTTTTGTGGAGTGATTGTTTTCTCTGTTAACTCTGCCATTTGACACTGAATATTTGTCAGTCTATGTTGCCAATTACTATTAAAGAATTTTATTTCTCCAGATTGAGCCACACATAATAATTGCTTTTATTTTCAATGAAATATTGTATTCTTTTATCTGTGTGCATTTGCAGGTGTCCTTCTACTAAATGCCTGCCTCACAGTTCGAGCCGGTCAGCCCAATTCACACGCAGGAAAGGGCTGGGAGAAGTTCACAGATGCCACTATTCAGTGGCTGAACTCAAACCTCAAGGGGCTGGTATTTTTGTTGTGGGGAGCCTATGCACAGAAGAAAGGAGCCTGTATTGATAAGGTTAGAATTAATATGGCAAAGGTAGCCTTTTGCAAGATGGGAAACATATTAATAAAAAACCGTTAATTGTCGTGATAAACAGTGTTGAAGTGCAGTATAGAACCTATACTGTTATACGCATGTGAAACATGGACAATAAGCAAAGCTGAGAAACATCTAATGACTGTGGTATTGTGGTTTCTGAGGAAAATGCAGAGAATACCATGAACAGACAGAAAAAACACATGATAAAAGTTCCACAAGACACAAATGAAAACTATTAGAGAAATTAGACAGTCAAAATGTGTTGGGCATATTGTGAGAAAAGCATAGAAAACAATGAGAACGGGCAAGATTAATGGGAAACGGGGAAGGCAGAGAGGTAAATACCTGAATGGCTTGATCACACTGCATAATCACATATCTCATCCAAGATTGGTGATTGTGTGAAATGGTGAACCATGTACGCACGTGGCCCCCCCCCCCCCCCCCCCCCCCCCCCCATGCTTATCACCATGGCACATGATGATTGATGAGGTTTCTGTTCAAATACATAGTCAGTGTCATTTCTGTTGAAACATGAAAAAGTGTGTTGTTTGTGATGTGTTAAAGTGAAGCATCCCTTTTACACACCTTGAGGTGTAGTAGGCACATGGTGCCAGCCCTATATTTGTATACACCAGTCGGCACTGCAAGGGTGATGTGATTATTGTCATGGGGGGGGGGGGCTGTCTTTACTTCCCAAAATATTTCCTAGTACCCATTTCAGGTTAGGTCGGCCTGAGAGTTTTAAAAATCCATTTTATATGAATTTGAACCATGACCACCGAACCTGCAAGCTAGCCAACATGGTATGTTGTTAAGGTGTCAGTAAATGTTTTCCTTTGTAATAACTTCAGGCCGGGTGGTTGATGAATCCTTTGGAAGTCTTAACTCTTTAAGTCCCATGCATTGGTGTCCAGCCCCTGACTGGGGCTTGAATCTATCAGTGAGGTTGTTGTAGAGACTTTTCTCTCGACCTGGTACCAAAGTGCCATCTCCATGGTAATTGTTGCAGAGTGCTCCTTCCCCATAACAAGCCTAGATACCAGCAGGGTGTGTAGATCATTTCTGGAACATTCCATCTGCAGAGAGGCATATTTGGATGTAACTGCCTTGTTTCCCCAAAAATAAGACCGGGTCTTATATTAATCTTAGCTTTAAAAAATGCACTAGGGCTTATTTTCGGGGGATGACTTTTTTCTTTTTCTCCAGATAAAGAAATCTACATTTATTCAAATACAGTTATGTCATCTTCTTCTGGAACATCGTCTTAACTCTCCAAATCCTGAATTCCGGCCTGATTTTCTTGTGACTCCAATTCCTGTAGAACATTGGTCCCAGTCTCTCATGTCTAGCAATACAGCTTTCCTTAAATAAGCATTTCTTGTCCATGTAGCCTGCTCATAGTGCATTGGTAACTATTCACACGAGTGACGTATTGAATTATACCACATCTGTCAGTTATCAAGTGCACACCAGTGGCGTCTGTACTCCGACTGGCCATTTGGCAACAAGTCTCTCATTCTAGCTGACAATCTTAACTAGGACTTATTTTAGGGATAGGTCTTATATTAAAAGCATCCTGACAAATCGTGCTAGGGCTTAATTTTGGGGAATTACGTTACGTCATGATTCGCCACGGCACATAATCATATGGACTGGTGGAGATTAAGACTTATGTTGGAATTGTATTTCTCTACAAGTTTTAGTATGTCATTGCCAACATACTCCAGACCCTGAGGAGGTGGGTTGTGTGTGATAAACTTTGATGATTTATGAGCTGCTGAGTCCAGACATTAATTATGTATACATTTGATTATGATAACATACAATTATGACTTAGTGGCTGAGTCTAGACATTGAGTTGAGTCAATAACCGACATCGCAGCACTTGGGATATTCCCATACATGCACCGTTGTGATCTGCATCAGCCAGTGAAGAGTACCAATACTAATGGTACCAGTAGCAGTTTTATTATATGCCCATCCAGACACTAATTATCTGTACATATGATAAGCATTCAATTATGACTTATGCAGCTGAGTCTAGACATTTTTTTTTTTTATAAGTTGCTTCAACTAATATTTACATATGTTTATTTCTCTTTTAAGAAAAAGCACCATATACTGACAGCAGTTCATCCATCTCCACTTTCTGCCCACCGAGGATTTTTTGGATGTAAGCATTTCTCACGCTGCAATGAATTGTTGACAGCGGAGGGCCAGGAACCAATCGACTGGAAACATCTCCCAGAGAAGGAAAAATTGTAAACTCGTTCAAGTTGTTTAATATTTTTAGATGTTTACTTTCAAGGATAGAAATATAACATTTTAATATTTCTAATCTTTTATGCCAGTTGTTTATGTACATACTTCTGTGATTTCCTTGGTTGACTTTTTTGTAATTACTGAATGACAAGGTGTCACCATAATTTTTAATAGCAGCATTTCTTATAGATGTTTAAGTTGGAGTATGTTTTATGCTATTGCTAAACTGGGTTACTGGTAATTCTGTGCTCAGTACAAAATAATGATTAATGAGAGTCATCAAGAGGATGGGTGAGTATGCCAGGAGAAAGATGTGAGAAAAATTGCAAGTCATTACGTGTGATCATCTTTATTACACAATGAAAAACATTTAAGTAAGACTGGGCATTATTTATCTTTAGCAGTCTGACTATGTTGCAGATGAAACAAATGTTTGCGTGTCAGATAATAGTAACTGCTAAGAAAGAAACTCATAAGTTGCTCTTGCGTGAACGTACATGAATAGGACTGCCAACCATTTTATTTTAAACTGGATATGTCCTAATGTTTTTCGTATGCCAAGGAATGTTCAATAGGAATTTTTAAGATTTTGAACATTTCTGAAATGTTTACTCTTAAAATTTGAAAATCTCTCAATGTAAGGCATTGATAAAATTTAAAAGGCATAGATCAATCGGCATTGAAAAAGTTGTGAAGTCCCAGCAGAAGTATGTAAGGTTTTTGGTGTTTTTGCTGACGCCAGTCACCACGGGTCTCTGAAAACGTCCCCATTTGTGTTCAGGATTTTGAATGGAGAGATGTTGGCTCTAAGGTAAAACTAACAGAGTTAAATAGCAAAGCACATGAGACAGCAGGCACTATTTCTGGCTGTGTTTTTGAACATGGTTGAAAAGTGGTCTGAGTAAGAAATGTGTTGTTTACTGAGAAAAATTGCATTAGTGGAAATATATTTTTTTTTAATGCATATAAGTACACTGAGAAATATGAAAGATGTGTTTTTTTTAAAATTCATACCAAAAGTATGTCTTTCAGGTGTATTTTATCCATGTTTAAGATATTTAAACAATCTAAATTAGAATGGTTAGTGTGAATTGCTAATTTAAGAAATCAGACATTTGGTTAAATTATTAAACAAGTTATCAGTGTATTGTGGTAAACTATTCATTCAGGGGAAGGTCATTTCTAAAAGATCATAAGGTAATGTAAATGTGTGGTTTTGGTATTGTAGGGAAAATCGTCCTCGAGAGATCTCATTTTTTGACCTGGGTCTTCTCATTTTCTGGGTGAGACATGTTGCCGGAGTAGTATAATTTTAGCAGAAGGAAGAAAAGAATCAGCGTTTAGAATATTCAAGTTTTTTCCTTGTCACACAGGCAGCGTTATTTTATATGTATTGCTATGCCAGTTTGGCATATAATCATTTTCTGTTCATTTTATACAGATCTTAAGTAGTCAGAATGTTTCATTTTAATTATGAACAGCTGAAGAAAAGGCAAGCTTCAGCAGGCACATAAAATACAATAAGTTCCTTGGTTACACAGGGAAAGATGCTGGTGTAGATTGACATGTTTGTCAAAGGCTTATTGTCCTCCAACCAAATAGTTTTCTTTTATAATAATTTTATATCAAGAAGTATTTTTTTAAACGCCAAGGCATTATTCTGATGGTTATATAATCTTGTTATTACCATCCATTTGTAAGTTGTGTATGTGTTGCAATAAAATATTTTCATTATCGTTACTGTGTTGTCTATGCTTAAACTGTGTACATCAGACATAATCTTCCATAACTCTTTGCTGTGTTTCTGGATGATCATCATCACACACCCTGCCAACTGGTTTAGGTGTTTATGCATCTCCACAGATCTCGGTCCTTAGTTTATAGATCAATTCTGTTGATATTCCTCAATGTCATCATAGACTGTCAAGCATCATTTCTTTCTGCACCTGCTGATTTTTTCCATCATCAAGATGTTTTCCAATGCATCTCATGATATGACCAAAGAAATACTCTTGTCTCTTTCTTATACAGTCGAGTCCACTTAAGTCGAACTCGGATAACTAGAATTTCGCTTAAGTCAACGTTATTGGCTTGGTCCCGGCCAAGATCCTTCTTTATCTTTGTATAAAGATTCCTGATAAGTCGAATTCGTTTAACTCAAATTTTCGGATTAGTCGAACATAAAAATGAATTACTGACTATAAATGTCCAATTTTAAGGTGAACTGTTCATTTTTTTTCTCTCTCTCACACCCCCCCCCCCCCCCCCCCCCCCACCCCACCCAAAAAAAATGTTTCGCGAAAGAATGTATATTTTTAGTCAGCCCGGAGAACAATCTCGCACATAATATGTTCCTACATGTCAACAATGGCTGCCAGTGCACGAAAGCTTAAAACTTTGACTTTAAAAGAAAGATTGAGCTGTTGGAAGAGGTTGAACATAGTGGAAAGAAGAAAGTGGATATAGCTAGAGAATTTGGTATTCCAACATCGACACTTTCCGGCATTTTAAAGCATAAGTAGCGCTACAAACAATTGTTTTTCGAATGTCAAATCGACAGTGATAGGCAGAGAGCTAGAAGAACTGCTGCGTGCAATTTTGTTGATGCTGCCCTTTTAAAATGGTTCATTGTGATTAGATCGGCAAATGTACCAGTAAATGAGCCTTATTGCGAAAGCAGAAGAATTTGCACGTCTTGGAGATCAGATAGACTGGAATTGTAGTGCTGGCTGGTTGGATCGTTTAAAAAAATGACACTGCATCACTTACAAGAATGTGTGTGGAGAGAAACGGTCAATCGACGAAGCGACGACTCACTCATTGATAGTAGATGTGCTCAGACCTGTTTTAGCTAAATATAATTCTGCGGATGTATTTAATGCCTATGAAACTGGATTATTTTGGAGATTGCTACCTGATAAAACATTTTCTTTCAAAAATGAAAAGTGTCATGGGGGGAAAAAATCAAAAGAAAGAATAACAGTGATTGTGTGTTCCAATACAGATGGTAGTGAAAAATGGCCTTTATTTGTGAAAGGCCTGAAAACATTGTGTGTGACTTACAGAACTGATTCAAAGGCATGGATGATATCAGAACTGTTCAGTGAGTGGCTACAAGGATTTGATTATTCAATGGTGTGTAAACAAAGAAAAGTTCTTTTAATTGTTGACAGTTGTTCAGCCCACACAAAAATTAACAATCTGAAGGCAACAGAGCTTTTGTTTATGCCACCTAATGCCACATCAACACTTCAGCCTTGTGATCAAGGTATCATTCAACATCTGAAAGTTCTTTATAGATCCACAATGTTGTCAAAACTTGTGGGTCATATGGATGTTGACCTCATTTGTGATGATTTCAAGATAACCCTTCTTGGTGCTATTCTTATGTTAAAATCTTCATGGGACAGAGTTTTACCAGCAACTATTGCAAACTGCTTTAGACAGGCTGGCTTCTTACCTGCAGTAGATATCTCTGTAAATGAGAATTCCACACCATCAGCGAGCAGTGAGAGCAATGTTACTGACATTTTAGTGGAGCCATTACTTGCTAGATTGTATAAAGAGCTGAAGATTGATCCAAAGGAGTTTGTGAACATTGACAATGATGTTTCTACTAGTGCCACTCTTTCAAGCACTGATATTATAGGGCTTTGTATGCCAGTCATTCAACCAACAGATCCATCCAGCCCTGACTCTGATGATGAGGATGACTTTGGGCTGCAAGCACAACCTGTATCGCAGTCAGATATTTTGGCATCAATTGACAAAATTGACATTTACACGATGCAGAATCAGATGATGCAGTCTCACCATTTTGTGCCTTTAAACAGGCAATGGGAAGACATTTTTCACAAGTCAAGAAGCAAAGCAAAATCACAGACTTTTTCTTTAATTAATTTGGAAATTTTCAAAACTAAACATTTCAACATTTCTGATATTGTATTGCTATTTATTTGTTCACTACCTGTGTTTCCTAAGTGGTACAATCATTTTACTCAATACTACTGCATGGTACACATGTATTAGTGTAAATATGTGTGCAGTCTGGATAAGTAGAATTTCTGATAAATTTTCTGAATAATTTTTCTGATAAATTTTCTGAAAGTAGAACAAATTCCTTCGGCCCCTGCGACTTCTAATTATCCAGACTCCACTGTAGTTGTACATAATTATATACTTTAATTAACTTCTTCCATGCAATTGTTAGTTACTCTGGCAACCCAAGGTATTTTCAACATTGATCTCAGGAACATCTCTTCCTGATTTGTTCGTTCACCTTCCATGATTCACTGCATACAACAAAACAGTTACAATTTATTTTACTTTAAAACATCATCATCATCAAGTGCCCTGCCAGCTGGCATAGGCGTTCATGACTCTTCACAGATCTCATTCTTTGGTGTTCTGGATCAACTCTGCTGATGGTATTCCTCCATGCCACCATCTCAATCCATCCAGCATCATTTCTCTTGGTCTGCCTCTGCCTCTCTTCCCCTCGATCTTTCCAGTTGTCACAATGTTCTCCATTGCCTCTCTTCTCATCACATGACCAAAGAAAGCTGTTTTGTCTCTTTCTTATTGTTGTATATAATGTTCTAGTTTCATCAGCCTGACTCAGGCAGTTGTCGTTATATGAGACTCGCAACATTCATCTCAGGAACCACATCTCTGTTGCTTCTAATTTCTTCTTAATTTGTTCATTTACATTCCAAGATTCACTGCCATGCAGCAAAACTAGTTCTACATAGCATTTTAGCACTCTCTTACATTCAGTAACAGTGACTTATTGCATAAGATACTCTTCATTTTCTGAAATGTGGCTTTTGCTTGCCCTATTCTGCTCTTTATCTCGTTTTACATCTTCCATTTGATGTTATAAATGCCCCTAGGTATCTAAAATTATCCACTTGGTTAAGAATTTTTCCTTCTATTTCTGTCACATTTTGGCGTCACCATTGTCTCTGATATCACCATTGTTACTGTTTTCTTTATATTCAAGGAGAGTCCTTTCCTTGCACTCTGTTACTTCAATGTCCAGCAATTGTTGTAGGTCTGTTGAATTATCTGCCACCAATACTGTGTCATCTGCATAGCGTATATTATTAATATTATAACCTCCAACTATAGTCTGTCCTGAAATGAATGCCTTCATTCACGATCAATTATTTTGAAAACTGCCTGTTACATCATTATGACATTTTTCCTACCGCCTTATATTTACCCCCACCCAAGGAATATGTCTTTGATAGGTCCAAAAGCAACTTAAATCATGGAAAGCGGTGACATTTCTTTGATGTTTTGGTGAAAAACTAGTGATTTATCACTAACAAACTTGTTTTACAGTAATGGTTCGGATGACGACACAAGGCTCTACACGAGGCACTTGTCATAAGGCCAATCCCATGTCCCACGAGAAAATTAACTATTCAGCGCTAATGTGTGAAGATGTAATACATTTAATAACATGCACTTCATCTGTGTCCCGTAAATTATATACCGCATATAAACAAACTTTGAAATCTGCTCTACAATCTCCAGAACAAAAATGTTGTTGTTGAGTGGACATAATGATAAGGTTATATGCTAAATCTCAATATTTTCCCTCAGTATTTCTATGTCACATTTTGGTGTCACCATTTTCTTTGTGTTCCACATTTCACATAATCACAACTCTAGGGTCAGTTCTGTGTTTTTTTTTCTGATTGCTATCTTCATAGGGTAAAACAAGTTCCATGTCAGAACAGGACGCACCAGACTGAACAGGCATTTCTTATTCCAAAGGTCAAGTCATTGAAGTATTAGGGACGTTCATTTGAAACCCGTTCCAATGGCTTTATTACAAAAGCATGAAAGAAACATTAACAGGTGTGGTAGAATTAAACAAAGCATTCATTTTGAATGAATTATGCGCCATGGGTTGGTCAGAAGAAGTCGCCGTAGGCATTCAGGCAAGCATCCCATTGCTTAGGTAGGCGGTGAATGCCATCCGCAAAAAAAGATTGTGGTTGCTCACTGAACCAAGTGTTTACCGCGTTCATTACGTCTGCATCTGTGTGAAATCGTTGCCCCTTGAGAGCTTTTTTAAGAGGTCCGAACAAATGAAAATCACATGGTGACAAATCAGGACTATAGGCTGAATGTTGCAGAATTTCCCACTTCTTCCTTGCTAATGCTTCCTGCACAATCTTTGCAACATGCGGACGAGCATTATCGTGCAACAAAATCACTCCGTGAGAAAGCATGCCTGGTCGTTTATTCTTGATGGCTTTTTGCAGCTTGTCTAGTGTTTGCAAGTAGTGGGTAGAGTTGATGTTGACACCAGGTTCTTTAAAGTCGGCCAGCAATAGTCCTTCATGGGAAAAAATGCGCTCAGTATAACCTTACCAGTGGAAACCTGTAACTTGAATATTTTGGCTTTTGGTGATCTAGCATGTTTCCATTGCATGCTCTCTTTTGCTGCTCGGCTCAAAGTGGTGACACCATGATTCATCCCTGCCACTATGCGGAAGAGAAATGCATCACCCTCCACTCTGTAACGCAGCAAGTGGTTCAAACACCATCCCATGCGTTCCTCTTTTTGGTGGTCAGTCAACATCCGTGGTACCCACTGTGAACACACCTTCCGATATTGCAGTTTCTTACGAACGACCATTTGAATTGTCCCAATTGACACATCAAATTCTTTCGCTAGCGAACGTATGCTTCGACAACGGTTCATCTGTACTGCTGCATCAATTTTGGCGATGGTTTTTTTCTGTTGCAACAATATGCGCTTGACCCGGCCGTCGAAGATCTGTCGTGAACTGACGTCCTTTCCAAAACATTCGTGCCCAGTCTGTCACTGTTGTCTTCGACACACATTTGTTACCGTACGCTGCCTGCATTCTTCGATGAATGTCCACTGGTCGACATCCTTCAAATGAAAGAAACTGAATCACCGCTCTTTGAGCTTCTTTGGACGGATTTTGGATCAACCCAGCCATTTTCTCAACGGTCAGAAACAGAACCTATGCATCATGGGACGATAAGCACATGCTATTTTATTCATTGGTCAGTACTTATCACAAGACTATGACATGATCATGTTCAACGTACGCAATTACGTGCAGTGCGGCACAAACGGATTTCAAATGAACACCCCTTATATTCATTTGTCTTTCAGTTGCTATTTTCCCATCAGGTTACCAGTTTTTGTGTTTTCATCAATTATTTTGGACTGCCTTATTTCTTGTGTCTATTATTTACATTTCCTTCAGAAATCACATGGTGGCATAGTGGTTAGTACACTTGCCTTTCCAGACAGTAGTCTAGGTCCAATCCCAACAGAGGCAAGGTGATTTATTCCCAACCACTACAGCTCTGGGCGTGACCAAGTGTCATAAAATCATCATCATCATGTGCCATGCCAATAAGCGTGGACAGTGATGCTTGCCCATCTCAGACGATCACCAGAGTCGTGGATCAGCTCTGTGTTGTCTCGACCATACCACTCAGCCAAGCCATCCAAGTATTTACTTCTCTGACTTCCCCTTGTTCTTTTCCCCCCGATCTTGCCTTTTGTCACCAAATTCTCAAATTTATTTCTTCTCATATCATATCCAAAGAATGGTGACTGTCTACATCTAATTTATCTGATAATTATACAGGTTTCATTTGATTCTTGTAGGACTTGGTCATTGTTTTTTCTGTCTGTTCATGGTATTCTTTGCATTTTCCTCAGAAACCACATTTCCACAGCCATGAGATTTTTTTTTCCAGCTTGTCTGCTCATTGTCTACGCTTCACATTCATACAAGATTACAAGTTCTATGTAGCACTTCAACACTCTTTTCCTTGTGGCAAATTACATCTTTCTATTGGTCATAAAATGGGTACCGGACAATTTCCAGAATTATCTGGAAAAGGAACTGGCCACCCCACCTTATGTTAGGGCCTAGAATATGTGGCAGCCTAACACTTCATGCCCCAACGACAATATCTGCTTTTGGGACTACTTTTCCCCTTTTTATACAAACTTTACACAACATATTAAAAAGGTAAAACAAATCTATCTTTATGTCATAATATTTCTATATTTTATTATATATTTTTTAAAGTGTAAACATTTTTATTGTGGAAACTAATGACTAAGTTTTGTCAAGTAAAATAATTCATATTATTTCAATAAATTTAGCAAACAAACACTTTCACATTACACGCACAATGTAACATGCTCAGCTGAAGTTCATTATCTACACTAATGGTCATCAGTAAATTAAAACCAAAATATACATAAACAAATACCGTAACAATTCTTCTTCTCCTGCCATTTAACTCCCAATAGAGCATACCCCTTAATCAACTCCAGTAGAGCATACCCCTTAATCAACTCCAATAGAGCATACCCCTTAATCAACTCCAATAGAGCATACTCTTTAATCAACTCATGCTAAGTCCTTTACAGATTTGTTCATGATTGATTGGATTGTGCAGTTCAAAGGCCTTGATTGTCTTCTTTAGTGACTGCAAAATGGTCCATTTTTATGTGCATCTTACCTTCAGACACAGAAATTGCTTGAACTTATACAATCAAATATATACAGAAGTCTGGCCATATATTGAGGGAACATAACTTAGAGAACTGCATAAACTCAAGAAAGATGCCACTCTGACACACATGTTCCCTACACTCAAAATCATCAAATCTGATTATAAGTAGCAATGAAGTTATAGTAACAATCATGGTGTTTAAAAAATGGTATGTTGATGAATATAACCTAAACATTAAAAAATCTCTAAGTAGAATGAAGTTAAGTATATATTATATGACAATTGCATACAGTCAGTGCCTGTGTTTGGTACAGAATGTTGAAGAGCAGCAATATTACTTTAATTAAAATATTCCCTTCAAGTCTCTATAAATAACTGCTTACCATACCTGCTGCAACCAAGATGATAATAGTTTCAAAACAAAATTTGAATTAAAAATAGATCAAGAACAGTATAGTGGGCATGTTAGCAAAGTTGATAGGGTGCTGATAATGCCATGAAAACAGTCAGATGAGGGTTTGTCAAGTTGCTAGGTGAGAGAAAGACTGGCTACCTATTTGTCCATGCATTCAAGCCTACAGAATGTGATGATGCTATTACACATGGCCCTGCAGCAAATGTGTGGCTATCATTTCACCAGTTCCACAATTACATTCAACAGTATCTCCTATCTTTAGTTGATTCAACAAGTGGTCTCTCAGTGTGTTTCCAGTTCAGGTATTGCACACCGTTCTCTTCAGTTTAGCTGCTAGTATGCATAACTTTTCTGGTGGCCTGCTTTGTATAATTCCTACAATGCATTTAAATTTTGGGATGTATGGTGTGTGTTTGAGAGATAGTACATCGCCTACTACCTTGCAGGTCTGTGGCTGAATCCCTATACTGGCATTCACTTACCTTGGTTAAATAAATCAGTATAGGGAGTGTGCGCTTGTGCATGTGATAGATTCAAAATAAAAACAGAAAGGGAAATAAATAAAATGTGTTAACACTCAATACATAAAACTGCTGTGCTAACAATAGTAGTACCACTGTAATCCACCATACAAACTGTAAGAGGCGATTGTTGTTTGTCCATCAAGATTGATGATGACCATTCATTTCATCCAGTGGGGTTGAAAGTATGTAGCCATGAGTTCTAAGATGGCTGATAGGACCTATTTTGGCTCAAAATGTTCTCTGACAATGTGGACAAAGAATGCTTGACGTTTCTGGAGGAGGATTTTCTTCAGTGGTTTTTCTGTTCTGTCTTTTCTTCACAGCTCTTGCAGTCCTGGTTGCTTCACAAGTGACTGCATCTTTGTGTAATGATGTAAGCCACAAAGTTCGGTCTTTGGCAGCAGTCTCCCAAGTGTCATGATGAATTCCAAAAGCTTTTACTGAAATCTTCAGAGTGTCTTTAAAGCGTTTCCTCTGGCCGCCTTGGGAGCGTTTACCATAACACAGCTCACCGTAAAAAAATTCATTTAGAGAGCCTGTGATCTGGCATGCGAGTCAAGTGACCAGCCCAGCGAATCTGATTCTTCATTAGTAGAGTGTGGATACTGGGCACGGACGCTCTTCCTAGGACTTCAGTGTCTAGGATCTTGCCTTGCCATTTAATCTTCAATAATTTCCTAAGGCAGACTGTGTGGAGGTGACTAAGACAGGTTGGCGTGACACTGGCTACCTCATCCTGTAGAAAACTAGCTGCACAACCCACCCAACCATGAACTAGTCTGTAAAGGCCTTGGCATGAGTCCATTAACAACCTATGTATGCTCTTCGGGGGATTAAAGGCAGCAGAAGTAGTGAGACCTATGATGCTGCAGGGCATTTGTAAAGTCTCACTTCACTTTGAATGTAGAACAAATCCGAAAAATGAAGTACATGATGTCATCAAAAAATGTGCCCCAAAGTCCATCTTGAAGCAATTTGCAACGAATGGCTGACGTCTGCTGGAGTAATTCTTTACACTTCAAACAATGGTGTTATCAACGGAAGAAAGAATTTTTTTGGTTGAACAAGTGTTTCGAAATGGCGGTCGATACACACAGAAATAAAAATAGACACGTTGCAGAAGGTATTTGACAATATGAAGAGACATGTAGAGTCATGTCTTGAAGCCCGTGGTGGACATTTCCATCATCTGTTATAATAAATATTTGGCACTCTTCTGAATAACGGCGCCAAATTATTTAGTGTAAAAAGTATCCATTACAGAGCCTCATTAGGTGATGTTGTCGATCACTTCCGGTTCAGTGTGTCATGAACTGCTAGACCGATCGATGGATGCAGTAAATGTTTCCTGGGCCCAGAGGGCCCTCATTATCGTCAGAGTGTACATCTATATCTTGTACGCACGTATTTCCACATATAACTAATAGGTGTACACTCCGCGACAGTGAGGGTCCTCCGGGCTCAAAAACTTATTGCATCCATCAATCGGTCTAGCAGTCCACCACACACACTCAATAACTGTATATAATAATAATTTAAATTATCAAATTATTTACCAAATTATTTATTGTTCGTACGTATTTCCACATATAACTGTCAAATATTATTGGTACGTATTTCGATTTTCTCAGTTCTATATTTTAGTTCATAGTGTTTAATATTTTTTTTATTAAATCACCCAATGAGGCCCTGTAAGGGATGCTTTTTACAAGAAATAATTTGGGACCGTTATTCGGAAGAGTGCCTAAATACTTCATTGGTACTGCCCAGCTTATCCAAAACAGAGTTAGACCATAGCAGTGACTACTGTAACTAATTTAATGAATTTTTAGCACATTTTTTAAAATGATGTCATGTACTTCATTTTTTAATTTTTTTCTACATACACAGAGTAGTGAGACTATACAAACACCCTGTATGTATATAAGCTCAAATTATGTGTCCTAGGAATGACCCTGGACGAACAGATGAACTGGTCAAAGCATATAAGCCAGACATTAGAAAAATGCAACCTACTGCGGGTGATAAAAGGTAACGGTTGGGGTGCCCACACCAAAACAATGCTGATGTTCTATAAAGCATTTATCAGGGGCAAGTTAGAATACGGCAGCATTGTGTACGACTCAGCCTCAGAAGCCAACAAGAGGAAGCTAGACACCATACAGACCCAAGCGCTAAACATCATCTTGGGTGCTGGAAAAGGTACATCCAGAGAAGCCATGGAGGTAGCACTGGGTGTGCTTCCACTGAGTCTGAGGCGTAAACAGCTGACGTATAACTACTGGCTTAAGGTAGCCCAAGACAAAAACCACCCTGGATACCAAACGTTCAGCGACATCAACAGCAAAAGGGAGGGCATCCCAATTAGTAAAACTGCAAAGACCGGCAGGGTGGGAAGCAGCAGAGAAGATGAAGGAAGAAACTGAGCTAGCAGAGACCCTGAAACAGACAAGACGGTTCAAGCCAACAATCCCACCATGGGAACTAACAGCCCCATTCACTGACTGTAGCCTAGCAAAGTCCATCACCAAAGACACGGAGGATACAGATGCAAGAGACACGGCCGAGGAATACATACAAGAATTCAGTAAGGACAACCTCATAATATACACAGACGGGTCCAAAAACGAACAGGGAGAGGTAGGAGCAGGGGTAGTGGTCCCAGACTGGAAGCTGAAGAGACAGTTCAAGCTAACAGACCAGACAGCAGTATGCACGGCCGAACTGGTTGCCATACTGAAAGGTCTAGAGGTCGCAGCCGAAAATCCACCACTGAGACTGTGTATATTAACAGACTCCCTGTCATCAGTACAAACGCTCGGGAACTTCAAGAGAGGCAACAGACCTGACATAAAAGAGGAGATACTAGCGACAGCCACTAACCTCAGGTACATGGGTTGCCAAGTCACCATCGGATGGATACCAGCACACAGGGGTATCCCGGGAAACGAACAGGCAGACAGAGCGGCGAAACGGGGATTAACCAGCACTAAACAAATCTGCACAGGCCTAGGTAAAGTAGAAGGGAAGAATATAGTCAAAAACTACATTCTCAAGGAATGGAGGCAACAGTGGCGAGACAGCGATAAAGGCCGTCATGCCTTCCAAGTATTGGGTGAACCAAGATTCAAGCCACAAGTCAAGACCAACATGAAAGCACCGGCAAACAGACAACTGTGGAGAATCAGATTAGGCAATTGGAAAGACACAAGAGAGAACCCAAACTGCAGAGTCTGCCGAGAAAACAACACCATCGAACACTACTTATTAGTATGCGACAAGTACAATAGAGAGCGAAGGGACCTGAGAGATCACTTCGTCAAAATTGGGAACCCAATGACAATGACGGAGTGCCTACACATAAACAGCAACCCGGTAACACAGCGACTGGTCAGACAGTTCCTATGCAGAACAGGGAAGACCGTATAACCTCCCTACACTGTATATATGTATATGTATGTTTGTTTGTATTTGTTCATGTTTATATATGTTATTAAAAAAAAAAAAAAAAAAAAAAAAAAAAAAAAAACCTGGCGGGTTGAATGGCAGGAAGGTGAGTTGGCTCTTCCGGTAGAGCACCTGAACTAGGAAGACAGGGAGACCTGGTCATCTTGTTGCCACGCCACACCCACACGCGATGAAGAAAACCGCCAAAACTCACAAGCGTAAAGGAGTTTGTAACACTGACCGGGGGGAACAACTTGAGACTTGCAATTAAATGCTCTGCCCTTGCCTACATCAAGTCCTTGTGAGGACTGGACATGACCGGGACTAGCCCCGAGGAGAATAACACAAGAAACTACAAACAGTTAGCAGTGCTAACAGAGAAAAGAAGCCAAAAAACGAGAGAATGCAGGCCCAATAGGCCCAACCAAGGACCGGTCTTAACCAGGACCAGCACAAAACAAATCTATCCGACAAACAAAGCAGAATCAATAAAACTAGCAGGAATTAGGACTAACAATCCACACAACTACGGCTCTCAACAATAACCACAGCGATGAAGCAGGTTAGACGAGGCCGAATTTGGAATTTTTTTTTTGGAAAAATGGCAATGGGTGGGACAAGCAACAACATACCAAAATAGAAGCTAACTAGGTATTCTTGTACTCTTGTCAGTGTCTGCCAGCAGAATGTTATAACTTTACAAACCACATGAGACTCCAGAAGTTGGGATAACATTTGCTGCACTGACCATAAAGTGTCATCTACTGTACTAGAAATGCAAATTTCATCAGGCACTTTATGTTAATATACATAAAACTGAAGTCTTGTGGTGAAAGGGAAAGTCAAAATCTACAATGCACGCATAAAATACAGAAACATCTATAACTGCCGTGCCGTATAATAATTTGAAATATGCTGTTATTTTTTCCCCAATCGCCTGCTTTGAAATCTAGTGCAGTCCATACGTGTGCTACTACTACTACTACTACCAATAGTTGCTACTATCAGAGAGTGCACCGGACTGATGTTTGCATGTGGATTAGCTTTTCCTATTAACAGCGTCCCTTGGCATCAGACAAACCCACCGTGACCCCTGAGGCACTTGTAATTTACACCTTCAAGATTTACTGTTGAAACCACTACTCTGCAACCACCATACCGGAAGTTTAAGAGTGAGTGTTCTTATCCTTTCAGCCATGCTGACCTCATACTGATATATCATCATCATGTGTCATGTCACTGGCATAGGTGTTTATGTTTCTTAACCACCTGTTGGTGGCCGAGGGAGAGGCCTTTGATAAAATTACACTCGAGAACTGAATGACGGAATCTGAAAATGAATCCATAACCTTTGTATCTTGCGGCAGGCATCTCTTCCACTTTGCTAAACATGCATTTCCCCCCCCCCCCCCCCCCCCCAATGTGCGTGTGTGTGTGTGTGTGTAACTAACTTAACATCAATACTTTCAGTAAAATATGCGTTCAGTTTCTGACAGGTGTAATCATCCGCCCTCAAACCCACCCTGCGCCTAGCAATATATATAGTGATTTCTTTGGGCAACAATGGGCAAGCAACTGTTTACTCACTGTTTCTCTCAGGCATTTCTCACATTGTTGTCTTTCACATAAATACATCAAACTTCAGTAGACCATAATTTATCATTTAAAATGACCAGAGTGGAAACTAATAATTAAATAATAAATTAAAATCCATTTTTCCACTAGTAGTCTATGCAGTGATCTCATCAGCCATTTTTCACCATGACCACTATTACTAAGAACAGACCACTGCACTTTGGACATTTTTCAGTGCCCAGTCTTCTCTAGCAATAAGCGTGCACACAGATTTCTCCAGCTTGCTGACTTTTCCACTTTCACCTGCCTGTGTTTTTATTCTGCCAGTCCATATTCCATCAGTCTTTGGTTTGTTTCACTGACTCATGTTGACAAGAGAGTCAAAGTAGACTACACAATACACAATAGTTCTCTCGTTGCCTTGTACACACATGATTTGCCATCTGTTGATCACTGTCCACAGACCAGACTTGGAATCAGAGAAGTCAACTATTCATAATCACCTGAGTTGGCTAGGGGCCACCATTCACAACCATGACATAAAATATTGTTTACAAAAACAAAAAACACTTCAATTTTGAAATTAATAAACAAACAAATTAAACTTATATTCTTCCAAAACAGTCTCTTTTCTAAGAAAACAAAATGGTCATATTCAGTATAAAAATATGAGTGGTTCCCGATGGGCATGCATATACTCTAAAAAAAAAAACAACATTGAAATGGAGCAGTTGATTACAAATAAGGACTAGTTATGTAGTGGATCTAGCTTGATGACCTCGCATTATATGTGAATAAAAGCCATATTTATTATGGCACTGCTTGCCACATACATTACACACAAAAGGATCAGTGTGACTGTGACAGCCAATGTGAATGGAGTAGAGAACCTCATCATCAAAGGTCACTCCGCAGAAATAGCAGCGTGTTTCCACACAGGCAGAACCCCCAGCACTGCTAACAGTTTCTGACTGCATATGCCCTTGCCTGTTCGACAAGCCTGATGTAGATATGATCTCACACTGGACTCCACGATCCGACCGTGGACAGAATGAACGACTGAGATAACTGCAAGATTCTCCATGTGGAGGGAATTCAATCTTAATGAAAGGCACTGAGCGCTGTGCTCCAGTAGAAGAGCCCTCGATGTGAGTTGTGTTGTCAGTGTGGTTTGTCTCTGTACTGGTTCTTGCATCTACTCTAGATTCCACAGCATCAGGCTGCGGGGAACTTGTGTGATCATCACTGCTCAAATCCATTCCAGATTCACTGTCCAACGTGCCTGACAGTCTGCGTGGACTCTGAGTTGGTCTATCTTTCTGAATGCTGGCAACAGCGCCATAAATATTCCTCGGCACAGTGTTTATTGGTGCATTTCTGGGCTCAGTCTTAACTTTTGCAAAACCAGTTTCTGAAAGGTTCTGGTTACTACTTAGAGAAGTATTATTTGTGTTCCAAAATCTTCTGAAGTTAAAGGTTTCATCTACGGAGGGAATGCTGTTGTTTGAGGGCATAACCATGTGAGATTCCGGAACTAAATTCTTTGCTGCCTGTAGGTATAAATTAGTAGATGTAACACTGCTGTTTGGATCTGCGTGAGAAGACATCAGATTGGAGATAACTGACTGCATGTAGCCAGTCGCAGGCTGTTCATTAGCCGGTGCATAATTGCCTAACATGGCACTACCCCGGGGTGGATGTTGTAGATCTACTTGTGTGTTCACATGAACTCGATGTTCTTGGGACGTGGGGATGTAAGCTGAGAATCCAAGTGTGGATGCATTGGGTAAGGTTGTGCTAACAGCGGTTTCTGCTGGCACATTAACAGATCTGTTTGTGACTGGATGGAAGATGCTGCTGCCTCTACTTATGTACATCTGTCCCTGCACCTGATGCCTGTGGGTGGACTCGTGTACTGCAGGTGGAACTGTGAAACTCTGGTTGAAGCTTGTAAATGTATGAGGCAAGCGGTGGCTGGTAATTGTGTGCTCTTTCATCTTGCGAATCTGGGAAGTTGAATAGTCACACAGATTACAGTGAATGAGATTCGGGTGATACTGGCGGCTGTGCAGTCTTTTGTGTCGTCTATAAAACTTCTGATTGTTTGTGATGAATCCACACAGACTGCATTTCATCATCTGTTCAGCTGTTCAAGGAAAAACAGTGTATGTTAAAATGAATTAAAAATAGATTAACATGAAGTCATGTTATTTTGTTCACATATCTTGAACTTACCGCTGGCTGTGCTTTAGGTGTTAGTCAACTAGTTTCAAAATTCCCCAACATAGTCAATCCAGGGTTCAAAATCAGCCACAGGAAATTTGGAAATAGACTGCTTTGCGTTGATGTTGGTAGTATGAGGTGTCAGCAGTTCATAAAGCAATGGCAAAATACCGAATGTAAAACTGCCTAGTAAATCACAAACACCCAGCAAAAGCTGGGGTTGATTACAACATCCTGTAAACGATATGGAAGTAACTTTCAACCATGAACGTAATACACGCTATAAAACTTATCTGTCTGCGGAAAATCATGATAATGGGAGTATTTTTACACATGATCTACAAAACTGCATGGATGGTTTGACCATATGGCAACACTAGGACAAAAACAAGAGCCCTGATCCAGGACTGGTGATGGTGTGAGATGGCAAACCATGATTGTCCAAGCTGATCCAGGACTGGTGATGGTGTGAGATGGCAAACCATGATTGTCCAAGCTTATCAGCATGGCACATAGTGACATGAAGATTTGATATAAATAGTGAAGGTGAAATGTCACTGAGAAATTTGACAACAGGAAACACATAAAAAAAGTTAGTTGCATATCCTCTAATGGATGTTGCAGTCAACCCCAGCATTATTTGGCTGTTTGTAAATTCTTGGCAAGTTTACATTCAGTAGTCTGCCTTTGCTTTCTGAATGACCGGCACTCATACCATTTCATAAAAACCAAAGGAAGGCGGTCTGGTTCCAAATTGCCCACAGCTGTGTTTCAATCATGGTACGCTGGATTACGAATTGCCTCTGTAACCTATTCGCCAAAGAGCCGGCATAAAGATATAATTCATGTTTATTTGCTTTTGACATCAGGTTGATAGCTATCACTTCTACTTTGACTTTTTGTAACTCTGTCCCACCCTGTTACATTAATATATATCCCAACTCTTATTTTAACTCCTATTTCAGGGTGTACATTATAACTCCTTTAGACACAAGTATTTAGTCAGTTAAAGTAACAACTGCTTCTTCTGCTAGTGTGTCTTTGTATTGATTCTTGTACCTACGAGTATTTTAAATCCCACAATATCAAGCTGCGGGGATATGTGTGATCATCACTGCTCACTCAAATCCATCACAGAATCAGTATCCAATGTGTCTGATTGTCTGCGTGAAAGCTGCCGGTATATCTTTCTTAATGCTTTTAAATAAAATAACTAAGTGAAATAACAGTAGCAGGATACGACAATGTAAAACATGAAACAAATAGATTAAGTGTAGATCCTGTGGAGAAACAACAAGCACAGACACAGAATAAGGTATGTACCTTACAGCAAATCAGGCCACATGAATAGACATCAGTGGGGAAATAAATAGGAAAAAAAAGTAATAATAATAAAATAATTAAGGAAATGTGTAACGAATAAGTTCAAACCACAACACACAAGTCCGAAATTTCTGTCCTAATGACCTTCTTCAGGAACAGCACAAACAGGGCTAATGAAAAGAAAACAAATCATTGTAAATAATTCATTCATTCATCATGTGCCATACCAATAAGCGTGGATGGTCATGATTTGCCATCTCACTCAGTCACCAGAGCCGTGGATCAGCTCAGTGTTCTTGTCTCAATCATACCAGGTGGCCAAGTCATCCAGATATTTACTTCTCTGCCTTCCTCTTGTTCTCTTTCCCTCGATCTTGCCAGTTGTCATCAAGTTCTCCAATTTATTTCTTTTCATAATGTGACAACAACGTTTTGACTGTCTAATTTCTTTAATGAGTGTACGATTTTCACCTGTTTCTTGTAGGACTTGGTCACTGGTTTTTCTGTCTGTCCTTGGTTTTCTTTACATTTTCCTCAGAAACCACATTTCCACCAAATATAAATAAGAAATGACTGAAGGTATCTCAAAAGGGAACACGGTGTAGTGGTGATACAAAGCGTTAAAATAGAATTATAATAGTGACCATTCGTTGGGTGAGCAAGTACCAGGTGTCATGTGTCAGCCCTGCACTTATAGAAGCCTTCCTGGATGGTGGGGAGTGCTCATGGTCTGCCCCTGCCTTCCCTTGGAGCCAACTATCATGCATGCAGCTGTTCTCGACAGGTTAGTTGGGGTGTCACCAGTAGACGGAAACACAAACACATTGAAACCATAGAATGTTCTACAAAACATCCAAGAAGGCTAACCTGGTCAACAAACACCCAAAGACGTCGACTGATGTTGAAGCCCAGCTGTGAACTGACACAACACAGTTCTTTGCAAAATAAAAAATATAGGACATAGAAGAAGAAGAATGCTAACAAGCATAAAAACAAGTTAACATCAAGACTCACCTGCAGCCAAGTCATGAAAATGAACACTGAAGGTACACCTGGACGGATCTGGCTGATCATCAACACTAACCACATCTACATTTGGTGATGCATCTGATGAAGTACCATTTGCCAACCTCTCTGGTGATACCACAGTGTCAGTTGTTGTCAGGCTGCTATTCTGTTGCAAGTTCAGCTGTAGACTGGAATGTGTCCTCAAACCACGTCCAGCTGGAAAAGTGAAGCCACTGTTTCTGAGAACTTCATCCTTCTTTCTAGGACTTGGTGCCAACCTTCCATCTCTTCTGGCACTATCAGCCCTGTCTGATTGACGAGATCGTGACATTGCCAGGAGATCAATTTTTTTAATTTGACGACTGTTTCTGAAAGGAGACTGAGGCTGCTGGTGAGGTTCCGGAGCTGGAGTACAAGGAGGTGCTGACGCCGTTGTACGTCCATCATCATTGTCATCATTATTTGAATTGGCCTCTCGTAAAAAGATGTGATGATTTAACGACGGAGAATTAGTTTGGAGAGCTGGAGAAGTAGTTCCTGGCAGCATTAACCTGTCATTTTGTTCTGACATTTGAGTGGATGTGTTAGCTGTCTGAGCATGAGATGATGAAGTGATTTCTCTTGTTGATTCTAAAGAAGTCTGAGTTATGAATGGTCTAAATGCTGATGTTTGTCCAGGTAGATGAAGCTCATTACTGACTGATGTTGCAGGGCCTAAGGTACATGGTATAGTAACCTGATCTGTTTTATTTGGCGCAGTAATTCTAGAATTTGGTACCGAAGCATTAGTGGTCGAGTCATCTGAATGTAGGGCCGGCAATTCTAAAGTTGAGAAATTGTCTACAACAACTGCACCCCCATTGACAATGGACTCTGGTAACAGTGATGCATCTTTTGGAGATTGCAGTTCTTTGGCCATTTTACACAACTGAGGAAGATAGTAGTACACGTGATAAAATCCTAGTACACATGATAAAAACATAGTATAGAGGATAGAAACAAACAAATTCTTACATTTTCAGTGTACCATGAATGCTAATACAATTTGTCATATTGTAGTTCTTTGGCCATTTTACACACATGAGGAAGATAGTAGTACACATGATAAAAACATAATACACATGATAAAAACATAGTACACATAATTAAAACAAAAACAAATTCTTCAACTTTCAGTGTACCATGAATGCTAATATAAGTTGTCATAATTTTAGTTCTTTGGCCATTTTACACAACTGAGGAAGGTTATAGTACACTTGATAAAAACATGTATTCTGAAATATTCAAAGTGTGCCATAAATGAAAATATAAGTTGTCACAGAACCTCGACCAATCTAAGTTATGAAATATTATTGAGAAAAATGTGAGCATATACCGTTCCTCTTCTTCTCTTCCTCCATGTATCTCAGTGAGTGTTGGGGACATAAACAATAACTACATGTCAAGTTCTCAAGCACTGAACAATCAAACTTCACAGGGATAGACAAATTCAGGGCACAATTTTTACCTAGCACCTGAATTTTTAATTATTTCCTTAGTCTATATTTGCAACAACAACAACAAAATTCTGCTGCCTGAGAAAAATGGATGTCCTGCAAGTAACTTTTTAACTAATCTTGTTTCATCGTCATCGTGTTTATCATCCTTTTAGCCATATAATAATGAACACTAAAACTAATATTCACATCCATATGCAATGTATTACTGCTACTGTTGCCTAATTAAGACAAGTTAAAGTATTGTGTTTACATTATTTCCTAAGTTACAGGTCACGTGCAGTTAGTTGGGTCATATTTCAAAGCCAAATCAAATTAATTAAAGGCGATATTACTGAATATGCAAAAAAAAAGTATAGCTTGCAATTAGGCACATTACTATTTTCACTTAATTGTACTATTTTACTTCGTACTGTTTAGAAAGTAATGACAAACTATTGAATTAAAATTGCCTAGTAAATCACAAGCTGGGATTGATTGCAAAGTTCTGTAACACACGTTAAAATATTTTACTTTACCTTTTGTTTTGTAAAATTAATGAACCATAAATTAGTTTTCAAAATTGATAATTCTGTTGTTACATAATACCAATGTAAAAAATGCACTCAGAGGCCACCTGTCTACAGGTAAACTAGTATTACTATTATTATAATTATTTACACAGGACATCTGATACTTTAGTTAGATCTGGACAGACACAAAACAAAGTTAAAGATATATTGATAGGTTCAAATCAATATTGTGTGTGTACATACAAATGAAATTAAAATTAAAATAGTAGTAGCGGGTTTGACTGGGCCGCGACCCGAACTGAAAACGTAAGTGATATACCGTGACACCCCGGCTTGATCCATTGTCCCCAAAAATGGCTGCTGTAAAGACCATTCATGCTTACGATGTCATTCATTCATTCAAATATCACGTGACAATAACAGACGCCATTTTAAGTTCTGCAGAAAAGATTAGTCTAATATTCCATGCACTGCGATTGGGTTAAATTACCATGGCTTTTAAATAAATTTGCCACAAAGTAATTTTATTTTTTATATGTCTTAGAAATCGCAGATTAATTTTAGATGCATTGTCGAATTATGCATCCATCTTTACATAAATTTGGAGAGTTTCATCTCGGACCGTCATCGGCCGGTGATAACAAAATATTATTTTGTGAATGGAACTCCAAGGTGGCGGCCAACGCGAATATGCTGAATATCGCTCAGGCTTGGCTCAAAATGTGCAATTTGAACTACTAAAGTTAAAGAGAATACAAGTTTAACGATTATTAATAATTGGGAGTTTATACATAGTGCGCTATGAATAGACACTTTGTTTATACATAGTGCGCTATGAATCGATACTTTATACATAGTTGAAGTATGGCTGTTTAAATATCAAGAATAATTTTCCAGATTGGTATCCCCAATACAAATAATTGTGTCCCAGGCGAGTTTAAGAATTGTTAACTTGCGTTTCTGTACACTTACTGTTTACAGGCATCCATCTTTGTTTACGTTACCGACCTACTATTTCCTACTATTTATGTCCTGATAATTCTGGTCCAAGCTGACAGTAATATGCGTCACCTCAGAGAGACATGATTAGGGTCGTTAGGCAATACAAACACCAGGCTTTCGACTGACTGGCCTCATGAATTAACAAATAAACAAGGAAATGCTACGCATATAAAGTGCAGGAAAACCTGGTATATGTGAAGCAGGTTGAAAAGAGAGAGGAGAGAGATAGGTAATGAAGATAGTGTGAGAGACAGAGATACGAGAAAGATGTGTTGAAAGACATAAAAAAGTGATAAAGACAAGAAAGAGAGAGAGGGGGAGGGAGAGAGAGAAGGAGAGAGAGAGAGAGAGAGAGAGAGAGAGAGAGAGAGAGAGAGAGAGAGAGAGAGAGAGAGATGTCTGTATGCCTCTAGGTATGTCCGCCTGTCTGTATGCCTCTCTATATGTCCACCTGTCTGTATGTCTCTCTACATGCCCGCCTGTCTAGATGTCTCTCTGTCTGTCCGTCCGACAGCCTGCCTGATTTCTTGTTCTCTGTCAGTCTATTTGTCTGACTTTCCATTTGTATATATGTCTATCTGAATCTCTGCCTAACAAACTGTCGTCTGTCTTTCCATATGTATGCCTGGCTGACTCTCTGTGTGTATGTATGCGTGTGTCTGACTCTCTATCTGTCTGCTGTCTGTCTGCCAGTTTATATATCCGTTGTTTATTTGTCTGCATCTCTGACTGCCTCTCTCTCTCTCTCTCTCTCTCTCTCTCGGTCGCTCGGCCGGACAACCTGCCTGTTCAAAGTATTGCAGGGAGAGGTTGAAAGAGATGTATGAATTGGCATGGTGGAACACAGATGATCGATGAGCGAGTGTCGGGTTGGATCTAGCTACCCATCTACCTGCGTACCTACTCATCCACCTACCTGCCTAGCTACCCACATACCTGCTTACTTAACTACCTACCCACATATCTGCCTATCTAACCATCTATCTGTCTAACAACCCACCTACCTGCCTACTTAACCACTTTCGTGTCTAACTATCCACCTACCTAACCAGTTATGAATAATACAAAGAATTATCGCCGAAGCAACGGAGTACGTGCTTTGTGCTCGATACTTTTGACAACAGCCAGCGGGGAGAGAATGAAACGGAGGAGAAGAGGTAGGGGGAGTAAAAGGAAGAAGAGGGCTGGAGCCAGAAGGGGTAGAAGGAAAACGGATCGTTTGGGACTCAAAATGTATGGGTTGGGTATTGGAATTGCCGTAGTGCAAAGCAACGAGGACCAATACTGGAGAAACTGGTCTACGATTTTGATGTCCTGATGTTACAGGAACTGAAAACGAACTCTTTTAAGTGCCCTGGCTATACATGTTACTATACATGTTGGCTATACATTTTCCTCATGTGTGGGTGGGAGTGTGTGAGTGTGGATGGGGTAAGTGTGAGTGGGTGGAGGATGTATGTGTGGGTGGTGAGGATGTTTGTAGGTGGGGGATGTGTGGGTGGGTGGGGAGATGTGTGAGTGGGTGAGAGATGTGTGGGCGGGGATGTGTATGAGGAATGCATGTGGAGGATGTGTATGTGGGGGGAATGTGTTTATGGGTGGAGTTTTGTGTGGGAGGGGAGATGTGTGAGAGGTGGGGGAGGTGTGGGATGTGCAGGTGGATGATGGATGTATGTGAGGATGGGGGATGTGTGTTTGGCTGGGTGGTTGAGGTATGTATGGGTGGGAGGGTAGATGAGAGATGCATGTGTTGATGGGTGGGTGGGTGATGTGTGGGTGTGAGTGGTTGATGGATGAGTTCGTGGGTGGGTGGATGTGTTTGTGGGAAGATGTGTGTGAGCGGCGGATGTGTGTGGGTGGGGTATATGTGGGTGGTGGGGTGTGTGTGTGGGTGGGAGGTGTGTGATTTTGGGGTGTTTATGGGTGGGGGATATGTGGGCAGGTGGGGAGATGTGTTTGTGGGTGGGGATGTGTGTATAGGTGGGGGATGTGTAGTTGAGAGGTGGCGGATATTGGGTGGGTGAGTGGGTGTAGGTTGGCTGATGTGTGTGTAGGTGGGTGGGGAAAATTGTGAGTGTGAGGGTGCGGGCTGTATGTGTGGATAGGTGCGGGATGTGTGGGTTGACAGGGCTATGTGTGTGTGGTTTTGTGATGTGTGTTTTGCTGGGTGGTTGTGGGTGTGTGGTGGAGAATATGTGGGTGGGTGTGTGCGTGTCGGTTATGGGGTAGGTGGGGGATGTATGTGTGGGTGGGGAAATGTTTGTGGGTGGGGGGTCAGTGGGTGGGTGGCAGCATGTATGTTTGCCTGAGTCTGTGTGAGTGCGTGGAGGTATGTGTGGGTGGGTGAGGGTGTGGGTGGCTGAGGGATGTGAAGGTGGAATGTGGATGGGGGATGTGCCTCACAACATTGCAATATGCACTGTTTATGTTTACAACTTTATTTGACAATGTTTTTTTTTCTTCCCATGTGATATGCATTGTTTATGCTTACAAAATCCATTTGACAATGTTTTTTTTGTCCCTATGTAAATGTAACATGCACATTTGATGAATGAAAGATGAGTGATCGAAAGGGCCAAATGTAAGATGGGCCTGCGTGCCCAATTTGTTACCCTTTTAAAATAAAGTTTGTTCGTTCGTTTTGTTCGTTTGTTACATCAACCCAACTTGGCAGGGAAGACATGGACAGGCTCTGGTGGTCAAGGACGGTTTACAGCATTCAATACTGGATATGAGTGGGTGGGGTCAGGAGAGTAAAGAGGTGCAGGGAATGCGGATACAAATCGGCCGATACAGCTGGAACCTGATAAATATATATGTGAGTGGGGAATCTTGCATAATAAGCAGAGAGAGTTGGGACTGGTTGAGAGGTTTAGTGGACACCCCAGGTACCTGGAGGATGCGTAAAACAGGGTTAGGTATGATCGGTTAATAAACACACTTTTGGACATGGAGGTCTGCCCTTGCCTCGTTAGATGGGTTGCGGCAGTCCTTTATGAGCATAAGGTTGCATTGCGCATGGGTTCCTGGACTTCTGACCCCTGTACTATTACACCTGAGTGGTGAATGGAGGTGGTGGCAGCAACAGCGACATTCCGGTGGCTAGAGGAGACTACTGCAACACATGTTGTATTCATTACGGATTCAAAGTGTATGCTTAGCAAGGTGGAGAAAGGAATGTTTCGTGTTGAATGATTGAGAACAGATTGAGAACCCATATGTGGAAAGAATGAGATTGTGGGGGATCGGCAGGGGTTCTAGAAGAATCTCAAAACTGAGAGGGAAGACCAGGAGAACTTTTAATCAGATAGCGGTGGGAATGATTAGTAGTATGACTCTTCGCTGGCTGTTGAACGAGGGGACGGAGCACGTATGGGAATGTCCTGAGTGCAGCGATGTCGGTTCTTAGCTCAACTCAAGTTGTTCTTCATTTACCTATCTGTTATGTTATGTGGTTACTTCAGTGCACGCTCCAAAGAGTGGGACAAGTCGGGAGAGAACACGCAGGGCACTGCTCTTGCTGAGGCTTCGCTTGAGATGGATGTTGTCTGTCTAAATGATGGGACACCAATTAGGCAGGCAATGAGACCGGGGGACCCTGACACGGCCATCGACCTGGCACTTGTATCAAAAGAGGCAGCATCAGACATAAAATGGAGTGTCCTTGGGGATTATAGAAGCGACTACCTATCCTGCTCTGTACTGATACCTAAGTCCAGTACAGTCAGGGCTCAAGAGGAAACACTTACTAACTTACACTCACTTTAAACAACACAATTCTAAATACCCAAAGAGATAAAGGATTGACTTTCACCCAATTAATTGCTGAACAATTTTTTTTTTAAATGTCCGGCAAGGAAACGACCGATTGACATTTGACTTTCACCCAATTAATTGCTGAACAATTAAAAAAAACATTGTCCGGCAAGGAAACGAACCTCGAGCTCCCGCCCATCAGGCTATCATCTATGCTACTGACGACACATTTTCCAATCAACGAAAATGTATAATATAGCCACAAACTTACGTTAAGTCACGTGACTTGGCAAATCACTTGGTCATGTTTTGCCATCTCACTCGATCACCAGAGTCGTGGATCAGCTATGTGTTTCTGTCTCGACCATGCCACGAGGCCAAGCCATCCATGTATTTGCTTCTAGGTCTTCCTCTTGGTCTGTTCCCTTCGATCTTACCAGTTGTCACCAAGTTCTCCAATTCATTTCTTCTCATAACATGCCCAAAAAATTTTGACTGTCTGCGTCTAATATCTCTAATCAGTTTACGATCTTCATTTGTTTCTTGAAGGACCTGTTCATTGGTCTTTCTGGCTGTCCATGGTATTCTTTGCATTTTCCTCAGAAACCACATTTCTACAGCCATCAGATGTTTTTCAGCTTGACTGCTCATTGTCCAAGCTTCACATCCATATAAAAGTACAGGTTCTATGTAGCACCTCAACACTCTTTTTCTCATTTCAATTGACATCTTTTTATTGGTCAGTATGTTTTTCATCTTGCTAAAGGCTACCTTAGACATGGCGATTCTTGTTCTAATCTCTTAAAGGCATCTCCCATCAGTTGTTATTACTGTTCCGAGATAATTGTACCTATTCACTTGTTGAAGAATATTCCCATTTGCTTGTATATTACATTGTGGTATTTCGTTCTTCCTAGTGACGACCATAATCTGTGTCTTTTTACAATTTAATTCTAACCCTCGTTGTTCACTGTGTGTAACAACTGCATCTACTAAATGTTGCAGGTCCTGTTCATTGTCTGCAATCAAGACTGTATCGTCTGCATATCTAATGTTATTGATGCATCGTCCCCCAATGTTGATTCCTTCCATATCTTCAATATTTCTGAAAATACTTTCACTGTACAGGGAAAACAGATCTGGAGACATTACAAAT
Organism: Cepaea nemoralis; assembly: GCA_014155875.1. Lineage (NCBI taxonomy): Eukaryota > Metazoa > Mollusca > Gastropoda > Stylommatophora > Helicidae > Cepaea > Cepaea nemoralis. The sequence continues at coordinate 31,584 of JACEFZ010001513.1, forward strand.
CCCTGTCTCACACCTCTCTTGATAGGCTGATATTGGCCTACTTCATTATCAACTCTTATGGCAGCTTGTTGTTTCCAATATATGTTTTTTACAAGTCTAAGGTCTTTTCCATCAATTTGTAGATCTTCAAGCATCCTTATCATGTCGACATGTCTCACTTTATCGAAAGCCTTTCTGTAGTCAATAAAGCAAAGGTGTAGATCTTTGTTTACTTCTATAGATCGTTCAATTACGGTTCTCAGTAAATATACAGCATTTACTGTACCCTTTCCTTCTACAAACCCACATTGTTCTTCTCCTATTTCAGGTTGTATTTTCCTCCTAATTCTTTGCATGATAACTCTTAGCAACTTTTAACTCTTAACTTTATACATAGTGCGCTATGAATAGACACTTTGTTAATAATTTATTTGTATACTTGTGCTATTTTTTTATCATTTAACATGACGGAACATATTATTGAAGTAAGTTTTCATATCCGTCTGTGACTTGTTTGAGACAATCTCGCATGGACCGGACGTGGAGATAAAATGGACACACTTTAGAGTCCTGAAATTAGGGAAATCATGTCAAAATTTTATCCTGATACACCTTCACAAAAATGTGAATATCTCCACTTAGAATTGACATGCAGGCATCATTGAGATACCATTAGATTTGGCTTTGGGTTTTCAGGGCCTATCTAACTGTGGTGGTCTCATTAGTTTAGTAAATAAATTTAAAATCATGATCGTTCAGTATACACTTGACTTGTGACTTATGTTATACAGGGCAGGTTAAGCAAGCAGCTCAAAGTGCAGAGCACATACTATACTATTATTACATAGTGTCAAATATAGTGGTTAGAAAAGTCTATTCTTAGAATTCTATGGCTGGAAGACATAGTTGCCATTCTAGATATTTTATATCCAGATCTAGAGGTTTTTGCCGGCGTCTGGATACCGTTTTCTGACGTTTGGATGCTGGATGCAATTCTAGATACTTTTCATTTGGAGTCGGATATTTTGAATACTTTCTAGATTTTACTTTTCTTTCGGTGTCATTTACCCATTTTATGTTTGGTCTGGACGCGTGTAAATTATGGTAACTGCCATTATTTAAACTTTGAACTGACTTGGGTCAACGCTCAACAATCTGGCAACAGTAATGAGTAAAAGGGCGCATAAGGGCACTAAAGAAACTTTTGGTTAGTAAACATTTAAACTTAAAGTATTTGGCTGCAATTGGAACCGATAATGCATCGGTAATGGTCGGTATCAACCATGGCGTGTATGCAAAATTGAAGGAAGATATCCCATCTTTAATCCTCATAAAATGTGCGTGTCATTCCTTACAGCTAGCATTATCACATGCCTCATCAGTCAGAATGTTTACCAAGGAATTTGGAATTCCTTATTGCTGAAACACATAACTGGTTCTCCAAATCATCTGTCAGACAACAGCAATATAATAATTTATATAAAGCATTAAATGATAGTTCCTCACCACTGAAAATTCTGTCATATTGCAAAACTAGATGGTTATCAATTCAACCAGCTGTTGAAGTAATTGTGAACCGATGGTTGGTGTTGAAGACACACTTCGAAATAACAAGACAAAATGAAAAGTGCTACACAGCTGAAATACTATATGGAATGTACAGTGATGAAAAAAATTTGGCATTCCTTCTCTTTTCACAACCCATTTTAAGTGAAGTGCAAAAAGTTAATAAACTATTTGAATCTCAAAATGTTGATAAAGTTAAATTACTTGACGACCTCACTTTGCTATTTCACTCAATTGGTAAAAGACTTATATTGCCAACTTGTAAAGCTGACTTGTTCACTTGCACTATAGAGAGCTATTTGGCTCCCAAGCCATACCTGGGATACCAAATCGAATCAAAAATTGATGGTTTAAAAACAAAAGGACTGTTAACAGAAAATGAAGAGAACAACTTAAGAAAGCGCTGTCAAGATTTTCTTGTCTCATTATTCGATCAACTGAAGCAGAGACTTCCTGAAAATTTAGATGTATTGAAAAATATTTCACTCTTTTCTATTAACAACATACCTCAGCCAGTAAAGGACATACCTAAATATTGTCAAGTTATTAAATTTTTAGGGGCTACTGATAATAGTGTGGCGGAAGCAGATTATTAGTTAACACAAATAAATTTGGTTGACTGGACAAACAAAACAGAAACTGAAGTTTTTTGGAGTGAAGTAAGACAATTTAAAGATGTCTCAGGTAACAGTCCATTCTGTGAGCTCTTTGAATGTGCGATGTCTGCCATTATACTATCCCATTCAAATGCTGATGCGGAAAGAGTTTTCAGTACTGTGAATTATACAAAATGTAAACTAAGAAACAGGATGAAACTTGATCTCTTAAATGCTATATTGACAATAAGATTTGGCCTGATGAGAGCAGGAAAATGCTGTTCAACTTATCAGCTCCCTGATCGTGTAATAAAAGAAATTGGAACAGCTAAAGCAGGGGTGGCCAACCTTTTCAGCAGGCGGGCCAAATTTCAGAAATAATATTTCCTGCCTGGCCACGCACTTGGTGTTGCGGCCCGCCGGGAGTCATGTCGCTTCCCACTCCGCGGGCCGCAACATGACTCCCGGCGGGCCGCATGCGGCCCGCGGGCCTCGTGTTGGCCACCCCTGAGCTAAAGCATACCAGAATCATTTTGAATCTGAAGCTTCAACTTCATCATCCAGGCTAAGTGCATCTTGTGAGACAGGCATCAGTGAAGATGAGGACATGATTCTATAGGTAAGTCACATCAATTTTCTTTTCAATGTTGCATATCCCTTACAGGATGGTGCAGTCAATATCAGAATTTTTCAGCTGCTGTTGATGTACAAGGCAAGATTACGCTCAGTAGTTTGCCATTGCTTTCTGAGTGACCGGCTCACATACCCCTGTAAGTTACCAGCGCGGCTCCAACCGCTGTCGGTTCGGGCGCAGCTGCGTTACTCACGAGAATATACGGGATTACGGCGATAGCCGTAAACTTTTCGCCAGGGAGAGCGGCAGTCACATCAATACATATGTAATTTCTTACTTTCTCAATCTGGATATTTTTCCTAGATACTTTCCAAAGAAATCTAGATATTTATGGATGTTGTTTGGGCCGTTTCTAGATACTTTTGGTCCAAAAAAAGTGGCAACCCTGCTGAGTGGAAGAAACCAGCCCAGATGTCAAACTGAACTCCACGGTACATCTCTGTAAAAACTATCATAAATAACTGTAATGCATCTTCATGATCTTCCATCTTCTGGCCTAGAGAGACGACAGTGGAAGATTTAGATACTCTGTGTGAACAAAAAAGACAGTTAAATTCATACCAGAGACAACATTGCAGTTGTAGACATATTTCAAGCGAACGAAAGAAGAAGTATCCAGTTTTCAGTTTCAGCTCACTACACTACAACAAAATAACAATTAAATAATTATTAATTGTCATTTGCGGCTTGCCAACGGCACCTTAATTAATTTTCCTAAAAACAGCTTCATAGAATTAAAAATATACTTACATATTAAATTCTAACAAAATGAAATGGTAAAATGCAGTTACAACTGCTTGGAATTTTTTTTTTTTTACTGTACACTCCAAGATCCGTACATAACGAAGCTGGTGCGGCTTGCTTCCCTTCCTTAGAACATAGCCGCCATTATTGCTGATAATCACGTTTTTTTGTCTCCCCCAGATAGAGAAGATTTGTCAGGGGAGATCGCTCTACTTTTCTACTTCAGCGGCTTTTACCTGTAGTGCGTTGTGTCCCTTGGTTGTGAAAACGTGTGAGATAGAGGAGGGTCAGAAGAAGACTACTATGCATAATAGTTAGTTAGTTAGTTAGTTTGTCGAGGTTCCAACTTCACGGCAACGGGTCGTCCCCATTATGCTCCATTCCCGTGCCAGCGAATATCACACAAAATGCTCCCCACTGTCCAATGTGAAAAGTAGAATAGACGGGAGTCTTGGTACTCCAACAAGCCCGCACAGGTACACTGTGCATAATGCCGCCGTCGGAATGTCAACACAAAATTCATCCACGAATACCACAGTTCATCGTCGATGGACTCGGCAGTCACCAGAAAGACCTCATTGACCTGGGTTTTCTCACATGGCTCGGTCTCTTTTACCGCAGGGCGACTCGCCGAAAGTGTCGCACAAAGCACGAACTCCGCAGTTTCAGCGCCGACTCCGAGGAGTTTCCCGAACAATGCACTCGTGAACTGAAAGGGCAAAACAGTCATTTCAGCAACCACTGGTAGCCATTGTTCCGAACATGCAGTTCACTGTACAGGACAGATATAAAAGCATTCCACGCGAATTTCACAGCTCACGGTGTCGCCCACGCACTCACTCAGTAGCAGAGCGACGGAACCATGTACTACCAGTCCAACGTGATGAAAATGCGATTGCAAACCGTAGCTGCAAGCATAAACACGCTACAGGTCTTAACGCACAATGCCTAACCGCCATGCTTCTGCCAGAATGCCAACACAAAAGTCCGCCACGAAAAATACAGTTCATCATCGATGTTAGCGGTAGTCACTAGAAAACCAATAGCCACACATTACTGCATAAAGCAACCAAGTTAGTTCAGCGACCGACTGGTCGCCATTCGTCTGACCATGCAGTTCACGCTACAAACAACCACGGACAGATGTAAAAGCTTTCCACGCGAAATTCACAGCTCACAGATTCGCTCCACGAACTCATCTAAGTAGCAGGGCGACGGAACCATACACTACCAGTCCAACGTGAGGAAAATGCGTAAGCAAACCGTAGCCATAAGCATAAACACCAGAGGCCTTAACAGTTCAACCGCCAATCCTCCATGATGGGGTACCGGATGCCGCCATACGTTCTTTGAGTACATCATGAGAAGGGGAAAGCTGAAGTATGTCGTGACAATGGGAAAGTTGGAGGGGAGAGAAGGCAGAGGGAGACGAAGAGAGAAGATACTGAACAGTTTGACATCATGGCATGGAGGGGAACATCAGTATCAGAAGTTATTGTCAGTAGCACAAATGTCAGAAGACAGTGGACAGGAATGATTATCAATGCCACAATGCATGCACCACTGAGAAGAAGATACAAGGGAATGGTTGATAATATTTCCTTCGGGATGTACTGAGAGTGACGTTCTTCAAAGAACTTGCTAAATGATGATGATCTTCTTCTTCGCTCCTCTTTCGAGTAAAGGCGTCACACCAAGTATGCACCTCATGGGTCAGTGTGTCATACTTCGGCACACATTTGTCTTTGTGTAAAGTTCGCTTCCTCTAGACATATTCCAAGCAAGGTAACAGGCTCTATCTAGGTGGTGATGATAATGATGCCTCTTGGTATTTGCAACTCATCATAATGAATCCTGCAAAGTTGAGTGGGCGTTCATGTCTCTCCACATATCTCGGTCCGTAGTAATCTGTATCAATTCTGTTGGTGATATTCTTTCATCGAGCATCATTTGTCTCAGATTATTTTAGACCAGTGGTTCTCAACCGATGTTTCCAGGGAGGGTGAGGGGAGGGGGGGGGGATTAAGATTATTTCAAGATCGTGTTAATCCAAGAACCTATTACTTGATATTGTTTTTCCCTCTATAATTTACGGTTCTGTACTTCTCGCTCTTCTGAAATTCGTACTATAAAGCAAGTAGACCCGCAAATCACGTGTTATGTAGAAGTTTAGACTTGTTCTAGTATGTGTTATTAAATTTAGCTTCCATTTGTACGTATAATGTGTAGGGGCCGAGGGGGGGGGGGGTTGAAGGGAGGAATTAGGAAAGGGGGGGGGGTGACATTCTGAACATATGGTGAAGGGGCGCATGGGCCAAAAAGGTTGAGAGCCACTGTTTTAGACCATCAAACATCGTTTGTCTCAATCTACGTTTGCCTCTGTTGACCTTTAGAGTCGTCACGATATTCTCAAATGCCTCTCTTCTCATTACATTACTAAAGAACATTCTCTCCCTCTCTCTATATTTATAATTGTCTATGTTCTACTTTCACCAGTTTCTTCCAAGCAATTGTTGTTACTTACCCTGTCCGTCCGTTGATATTATACAAGATCCCCACCATCTCATCTCACCCATCGCTAGGATAGTAGTTTGCATTTCTTTTACTACATTATCTAACTCATATTTCTGCAGATGTCCTGACAGTCCATGTGACTGTTCCAAATTTGTTGGTCTGGGCTTTACCATCAAGAACTTCATGACTATCTGGTATTACTTGTGGTTCACAACAGTCCCTACCGTACAAAGATGTCCTCATCATCAACTGCCTTGCTGATCAGGCGATCCTACGATCTTTAGGCTGGCACCTTTCCGTGTCATGCTAAAAGGCTGCCAAGAACCCTCTCTCGTTGTCTTCCTTTGTAGCTCTTTCCTAAAGCCTTTCCAGTTGTCACATGTTTCAAGTTTTAACTTATCATAATATGGCCAAAAATGAGGACTGCCTCTTTGTGATAAGTTGTCTTTGTGTCTCATCCTGTTTAGAAAAAGAACTACTTGTCAGTCGACCTTGATGGCGTTGGTACAATGAACGCAGTTTCACAATCTCGACATACTGGATTCGAGGTCAGCTGCAGGCGATTTGGGAGCAAACCACTTTGCGTTGACCTTTACAATGGTGCAGGCGGTCGTTCAGAAAACAATGGCAAACTACTTAACGTAAAATTGTCTCGAAAATAAGTCAATAAATGCTGAAGTAGACTGCGACGTCATGAAACGGCATGTAGCTAATTTGTTTGTGTTACATTTTGTCCACAATTCAAAACCATATGTTAAAACTGGTTCTACGAGATGCACGAATTATTTCGTTTAACCTTCAATGATATGGATTTATTCTAGATGTTCTTCATTTTATAAACAGCAGTTTTTGCTTGTTCTATTCGGTTCTTTATCTCTGTAATACATTTTACATCTGTTGTTATCTATATGCTTAGAAACTTGAATGTTTGCACGTGTCCCACAATAATATCATTGTCTTTACTTGTATAACTTGTATGTTTAAGCATGATCCATGTGCCTTTCGGAGCATTGTGGTCCACCAAGCTTGTCTGCCAGTTTTAGTGGACAGTGATTTGGTGATTACAGTTTGCAATTACGATGACCGCCTTAGCACCCTGGCCAGATCAAGTGCAGATACATCTACGCTTTGATTTTAATCAAAATGCAGATGCTTTTCTTTTTTTAAATGTTTGAAGGGCTCATGTTTCCTCAGGGGCCAGAGCCGCCCCATTATTAGCCCCCCACCTCCCCGTCCCTGTGTGACAGGTGATCATCCCAGCCCCTGGCAAGATCAATCGCAGATATTACATTTTGTTCTTAGCCAAAAGGCCGAGAAGCGAAAAGCTTTAGATAGTACCGTTACTTCTGTCTTCCTGTTATTCAAAATGAGGTTTTTTTTTTTTTTAAGTCTGCAACAAATGAATGTATACTTTTTATAGTTCCTTATGACTTGTTGCTATCAAGATGGTGTCATCTGCATAAAGTAAGTTATCTACATTATGTCCACTATAGTAACAGCAATATTTTGCATATTTTCAATATAAGCTCAGTTATGTTCTATGACAGGCATTAACGCCGTTCTCTAATTTTGATCTGCTTCACTTCAGTTTAGTTTAGTTTAGTTTAGTCGACGGATCAACATCATGGCACACGGGTAACCCATAAGTGCTCCGTTCTTCTCCTAACCCAAGCCTGAGTCCGGAGAAACTCAGCTCAGTGCACGAACTCCGTAGCACCGGCGAGGATCCTAAAATACTTTGGGTAGATTTTTAACTAGAAATTTTGCCCGGGCAGCGCCGTTAGGCTACTCTTTTTCGATTTCCAACTGCCAAGGGATTTTTTACGTGCACAACAATACACACGGGTGTTCGATCTCACTACCCAGAGACAAGGGGAAATTTTATTACTAGAAGTCCACGTGAAAAAATCCCGGTCCTCACCGGGTGTTGAACCCGGGACCTCCAGCACTCGAGGCTGACACCATACCTCGAGACCACCCAGCCCCCCCCCCCCCCCCCCCCCCCCCCCCCCCGGCTGCTTCACTTCATAAACACTTGGGAAGATATTATGGTGCTTCCCCCTCGCCTTTCAAGCCCACTCGGGTGTATAATACCACTGTCGACTGTCAGGAGAAATGATTGTCCTGCGCTGCTCAGTTACAGAGTTGTCTTCTTATCATCATCCAGTGCATTGCCGGCTGGCATGAGCGATCATGCTCCTCCACAAATTGCGAATCCGACGGCATGTTGACTTCCTTCCGTGATATGACACAAGATTGTCAAGAATTTTCTCACTGTCTTCCTCCATCTCCTTTTCCACAAATGTTTCCGGTTGTCACAACATGCTCTACTTTTTTTTTTCTTATCACAATGTGACCAAAAAAAAAAAAAATGCAGACTGCTTCTTTCAGATGCTTGTGATATGTCTTTGTGATTTAGCTTCCCCCCAAATGTCCAAATTGTTTATTTTGGTTGTCTAATTAATTTTCAGCATTCTTCTATAAAACCACATCTCCAAGGATTCTGGGGATTTTTTTCGTCTGTTTACTAATTCAATTGTCCAGGATTCGCAGCCATGTTATAACCGGTTCTAAGTAACATGCAAGAACACTTTTTCTAACGTTCAAGGACTTATTGCACAAAATGTTCTTTATTTGATAGAATGCATTTTTTGCTTGTCCTATTCTGTTCTTTATCTCTGCGATGCTTCTTCCATCTGATGTTATCCATGTGCCCAGATATCTGAATTTCTGCACTTGCCCCAAAATAACGGCATTTACTTTAATTGCACATTTAGGCACAATCTGCTTCTTTGATATCACCATGACTTCTGTCTTTCTATTATTCAAGCTAAGCCCATTTTTTTTTTCACTTTCAACAACCGCTGCACCTAGCATTTCCTGTAGTTCTTTCTGACTTGTTGCTATCAAGACAGTGTCATCAGCATAACGTAAGTTATTTATGTTATGTCCATAAACCAGGATTCCTGACATATTTTCTGTAGATCTTATTATATATCTTAATATACTGGTGGATATTGGGACCACAGAGCTGCGAATTGTCTGTCATCCATCACTTGACAATGCAATATGAAGTTTCTTTTCAACGACTAACATACCATGGTGGCCTTTCTCATACTTTCCAGTACTTTTAGAGGACTTTACAAAATGTGCTGTCTTTTTAAATTTCATCTTCCGGAGCATGTATGTCTCTTTGTTGCAAACACATTATGTTCTCATTTTTCTCTATCACTGAAGAAGTTGCTCCAATTTACACTGCAAATTCTTTTAAGTTTAACTTTTCTTCTACAAGTGGTGCCATTACACCATGACAAGCAGGAAATATATTTTGTTACATCTGCTAAATTACTTTTTGAGAAAGGCTTCCAGCAAATCAAGAGGTGATGGAAAGATGCTGGATCTGGATAGAACATACATTGAGACAACCTGAGAATAGTATAACTAGAAGGGCATTTGTCTGGAATCCACACTGCAAAAGAAATAGAGGAAGGTAAAAAAAAAGTTGCATATCCTTTGCAGGACGTCGCAGTCAACCCCAGTTTTTTTTTGGCTGCTTATGATTTCTTAGCAAGTTTATGTTCAGTAGTTTGCCAATGCTTTCTGAATGACCGGCACTCATACTATTGTATGAAAACCAACACAAGGCAGTCCGCTGGCAAGTCACCCGCAGCTGTGTTGAACACGGCATACGGGATTACGAAATGCGTCCGTAAATTCTTCACCATGGAGCCGGTCCAGAAACGGAAGAGAAATAGAGACAGAAATGAATAATACGAAGAGGACATGGATGGAGCTGCATGGGACAGCTCAGGACAGGAGGACATGGACGAAGAGGACATGGACGGAGCTGCATGAGAAAGCTAAGGACAGGAGGGCTTGAAGTGAGCTGTCCACGCCCCAATGGGGGAGAATGGGCTAAAGAATAACAAATTGCAGAATCTGGAGACTGACAACAAATTCTCAAAAACTGCAAAGACAATTTTTACCACAAGCACACATTCAAGTAGAAAAAGTTAGCCAGCGCTGAGGAGATGGGGTTATGAGCGAAATTCGTAATCCCACAAACAGCTGCGGGCGATTTGGAAGCTGACCACCCTGCTTTGGTTTTCAAATAATGGTATGAGTGCTGATCATTCAGAAAGCAATGGCAAACTACTGAATGTAAACTTGCCAAAATATCACAAAGGGCCCAAAAATGCTGAGGTTAACTGCGGCATTCTGTAGAGGATATACAAGTAACTTTTAGAAAAAGTAAATTAAAGGACCCTTTTATAAGTCTTAATTTGGGCATATGTGTGCTAGACTCATATTTTGATGGACCAGTTGGCGCTGTATGAATGATGGGGTCAGTATCACGCTGGCCATCTTTACTTCCCAAGATTGTAATTACAGTTAAAAAGGTTACAGATTCAGGCATCACTCTTGCTAAACAACTATTTAACTGCTGTAAAGACCAAATGAAATAAAAAAGATTGTAGACAATTACAGGGGTTTACACATTTCCCAAAGACCAAGATTATAATATGTTGACATACAGTGTCACAAATGAAACATATGAACACAAGAAATTGATAAGGAACATAAAGTAGATCATAGGAGAGCTGGAAATCAGAGAAATGAGACACTAAGTAACTTGAGCCTAGCAATTGTATGTTTCCATACAAATGGAGATAAAAGACAATTATGGTGATGGAATCAATTCACTTTGTCTTTTTCTTTTCTTCTCTACACCAGCAATTCATCCTCCGTTATATTAAGTAGGTTAGGTAAGTTAACTTTACCTGTATATCGTTGCAAAAATGGAAATAGCTAACAAACATTATCATATATTTATCATGTTAGTTTAATCAATGTTGTTACAGAAAGTCCCACATTATGCAATTATTATTAGCACAAATGTCATAATTTGAACTGAAATGAATGTATATATATTACAAACAATATAAATAATTCAGCAAAGTAGCATTATTTCAAATGCAGATTGATCAACGATTTATAACATTAGTATCAAATCAAATCTGCCAATACGCATCTCCAGCTTTTAGTTTAACATGATATATAGTTGCCACTTTCAATATTAATGACACAATAAATATAATCAATAAGGGCATCCTTCATAAAATTTAAAAGCAAAAAAGAAACCAACTGCAAGCAACAACAAGAAATATAATGACATTACCTGTGGTCCATGCCATGCAGCATTGGTGATCATGTTTGTCCAGTTTGAGAAAAGACAAGATGTGCCAGGCATCTTAAAAGAAAGTAGTTTGCTGTTGCTTTCCTTCTTGGCAGTAACCATACTGGTCATCGACCTTAACCATTGTCTCTATAAAGAGATCCTCTGCCAAGCACTGTGAAACTTGAGACAATAACCAACAGCTGTATCGGCTGCTCCCCATGCTCCATCAGCCACCTGTTTGCATTGTTTCATGTTTCACTAATCGAGGGGCTAAATGGGTACTCCCCCTGGCACAAGGTGTGCCTGTAGGTTAGTTGAGGGATGGAGGCACCTTACTTCTCCTTTGATAAACAATACAACAACATTACAGTTAACAAGTTTAAATCCACAAACAGCATTTAATTACAACATCTATGGAATTATATAAATTTGATAATATTAAAACTTCAGTTTAATGAACAAGTTACTTCCTTGAACAATAATGGTATAACATAGATTTGTTTAAAAATGGCAACAAGATGTAAACTAAATGTAAGAAACAAAAACACCACCTATCACCATCAAATGAATTTTCCCTCTTATTTACAACACAAACGGAAACAATCCTGACTTACATATGGCCAAAGTATTGAAGTTGTCGAGACATGATGCTGTTTATGAGCTGGTTTTCTCTGATGTTCAAATCTGATAGAATATCAGTATTTTCTTCTTTGTCAGATTTTATCTAAACATTTTCCTGTAATAGTTTAGTTCAAAAGCCATTATTTTCTTCAATGGTGATTGCAAAATGGTCCATGATTCACATTTGATTCCTGGACCATTTCACAATCATGTTGCTTTCCCAGAAATCTCATTTGTGACTGCCCATAAACTTATTCTCAAGCACCATATATCCCATGTACCTAAAAAGTCCTTTAGCTTTTTTTATTTGCACGAATAATTTTTGTGTTACTACTAGCAAGATCAGTGGTGGAAGAGGCAGAGATAGATCAAGAGAAATGATGCTGGATGGTCTAAGAAACCAGCATGAAGGAATATCATCGATAGAAGTGATTCAGAACACCAGTAACCAAGCTCTGTCTAGAGACATGAATGCCTATGCATTTGGCAGGGCACATTATGTTGATGATAATGATGTTATTGCACAACCGTTAAAGACAAAATCATGTATACACATGGAGTGGTGCTGCAAAGTGCAGATCACATACTCCAAGACTGCCCTAAATACAACATATCTAGGCGTGCCATCTGGTCTAGAGAAACAACAGGGGAAGATAAACTCTATGGACCCTGAGTGAACTAAACAAGACAAATTCATACAAGAGACAACATTACAGATATAGACAAATTTCATGTGAACATTAGAAGAAGGCCGGTCTCCCTGGCTTAGGAGTTAAACATCTTTCTCCACAATCCCATATATTCTCATGAGTAACGTAACCTGTGTGAGAATTGGTAGCGGTTCTCGCCGCATTGGTAACTTACGGGGTATGTGAGCCGGTCTCTCAGAAAGCAATGGCAAACTACTGAGCGTAATCTTGCCTAGTACATCAACAGCAGCTGAAAAATACTGATGTTGACTGCAACGTCCTGTAAGGGATATGGGGGGAAAAAGCAAAAAAAAAAAAAAAAAAGAAAAAAGAAGAAGAAGGAAACACTCACCATTCTGAACATGAATGTCCAGTATGTTGATACTATGTCACTTCTAATCACAAAATCTGTTTCTTTGATATGTCTATTACTTCACTATTATATATTCTAAACGTTATGGTGGAGTAGTAGGTAGTGTTCATGCCTGCCATAGTCTTGTGGATAAAGACCAGCGGTGGTGAGGTTGAATTGTTATGATTGGTATGGACCACGAAATGGATCCACTGTCATACAGGAGTACACAGGTCAGCATGGCCGAATAGATATTAGCGCTCATTCTTAAATATCCGGTGTGCTGAAGCAACGGGTTCAATCCCTAGACTGGTCAGTTGGAGTTGGACTAAAATGTTGACTTCTCGTTCTTGACTTGGGGATGTAAATTAAAAGTATCTTTGAAGTCGGAGTAGATTTGCTTATTTTGAATAAGCGAGGGACATTTGTAATAGGGAAAGTTAACCCACACACAAAAATCAGTCCAGTGCACTAGAAGCATGTTTGTGGACTTTTCAGTTCAAAGCCAGTAAGCATAAAAAATAATAAAGGAATACCAGAAATTTCTGTGGGAATGTAATGAGACAGGGGTAATACTCTTCTACAGCTGTTTAGCTACTGAATATATAGCCTAATTCCAGATCCCCAATATGCCTAAGTGACAGATAAATCGTCATGACAACTGGAGAGTTGGAAGGGAGGAGAAGTAGAGAGAAACCAAGAGAGATAATGCTAGATAGCCTAATATCATGGCATGGAGGAACATTGGTAACAGAAATTACTGGCAGTACATGAGACAGAAGTCTGTGAACAGATCATCAACACTACAGGCATAGACCATAAGAAGGATATGACGTGTAAACAGTAATTTACAGGTCACATTAATTATATGTTTAGTCATTTACTGTCATGACAGGTGGGGTTCATGGCAATGTGAGAGCCAATGTGTTAGCTTCAAAAACATTTGTGTTCAGAACATGGAAAACTGATAAGGGAGAAATAATATAGTTATTTGAGAACCTCCATTGAATACTGATGTTACAATCTATGAAACAAGTCAAAGGTTACTGGAATATGGAATCACATGTAGCACTGGCAGAAAGTAGAGACGGAACACCTGATACTAGTGGATGAGTATACAACCAGTGTACCAAGGGAAGAAAGGTCTTCAACAATTGCTGAGTTCCATTGGGTGTGTCCTGAATGCGGTTAAAGTCTGTTCTATAATACTAGAGGCCTGGGAATGTTAACCTGGTCAACAAACGCTCGCAAAAGTCAGATGTATCAGCCTAACGCCGCAAGAATGCAGCTCTGCTGTAATCAAGTACAATGCAACTACGTCCGAGTGAGAATCGAAAGTTCTTCTAAACACCTGGGAAGGCTAACCCAGTCAACAAACGCCCGCAGAAGTCGGATGTGTCAGCCTAACGGTGCAAGAACGCAGCTCCGCTGTAAACAGGTACAATGCAATTATGTCCGAGTGAGAATCAGAAGTTCTTCAAAACACCTGGGAAGGCTAACCAGGTCAACAAACGCCTGCTGAAGTCGAATGTGTCGGCCTAACGGTGTAAGAATGCAGCTCTGCTGTAAACAGACACAACGCAATCACGTCTGAAAAAACACTCTGGATGAACGTAGAGGAAGAAGAAGATATTGGAGGCTATATTATGCATAATAATTTAAAACAAACCAATCCTTGCAAGCAAATCCTGTACTTTATCCTTAACAACATTTTCCAGTTTTTCATTCATTCTTTACACTGATTCACAGATTAAAAAGTACAGACATATCTCAAATGCTGAATAGACTGATTAACTATAGTCCACAGATAAGTTAGTTACATATCCTTTACAGGACGTAGCAGTCAACCCCAGCATTTTTTGGCTGTTCATGATTCCTGGGCAAGTTTTACGTTCAGTAGTTTGCCATGGCTTTCTGAACAACCAGCACCCATACCATTTCATAAAAAAAACCAACGTAATATGGTATGCTGCCAAATCACCCACAGCTGTGTTTCAAACGCGGGTATGCAGGAACACGAACTGCACCCGTAACCACTTTGCCATGGAGCTGGTTGAATTTACTTGCATTTTAAACATTGTTATGGATGTTGGTGTTGGTGTTTTATGATTATAAAACAGCCAGACCTGAGAATGTTTACCAATACCTCTCCACTCTAGGTATCTCATTACCAATACAGTTAGAATATAACAATAAATAAATGGATACATTTATATACAAAATAACAAAGCAAATGAATTCACATGACCAAATATATAATCATACAAACAGCATTAACAACAGAAATCTGGCAAAATATGTAGGCAGCCAATTACCTCACAAACTTGTAAAAATGGCACCTCAAAATAAAAGCAAATAAATAATAACAATATGTGCCATGGTTAATTATAAGGCCATTGCATTTTAGTAACTATATACTAATACTTATTTACTACCACTTCCTCCAGCCTTGTGTACTTGATTTTTTTAACATTGTTCTACAAAATTAGTGTTATGTGATTTGTAGCTTCATTATTGCTGGAGATTAATGGTGGTGTCTGATATAGCCAAATCTGTTTATAATCTTTTAAGAAACAAATATAAGAAGAATTGATTGGCAACAAGGGAATAATAACTGCAAAATGTAGCCACTTTAGTAAAATTTTCTCAATTGCTTTTTAATTATGTAACCTGCATAGCTGGATACCTCTTGAAAAAACAAATCCAACGGTACCTTATTCAAGTATGTAGGTCAATTTTAAGCCGAGATATTAATGCTTGTGTGTCGGTTTATCATTTAACAGGAACATATAGAAGAAAACGGGTTTGACCTTTTCATTTTTTGTGACCCTGCCTACACACTCACACCACTGTGGGTTACACTCATGCCAAGGGAGATTAACACAGCGGCCCGTCTAACTCAAGGACAAATAACTCTGCCAGTTTATATATATACACACACACGCACAGATATATTCATCTCCACGCCATACTGTGATGACGTCAGACCGCGCACGAACTGGACTGCACGTAAGTCTTGTCAGCCAGCGTAGATAGATGCATTTTGACAAAAGATGTTCCGTTGGAAAGATGAAAAATTATCAATGATCTGGTTCATGAAGAGTGATGAAAAATTGCACATACATACAATAACGGGTGTTGAATGTAAACATGCATTCATTATCATTGTAGTTGCTCTGAATATTCCATAACAATATTAAATGTTCCTCGCTGGGGTAAAACTGCCATCTCCGGCCATTGAAATACCGCATTACAGCATGCGATCTTCATTATATCAGTGTGGCATTGATTGCCAACTTAAATGGTCGAAAATTACAAAATACACATAAAATTGGATGCTAAATTTAATAATGCATAGAATAACAATGTAGTATGTCTCATAAAATGGTATTTAGGGTTTACTTACCACTTAGAATAGACAACCTGGTACTCCGGTATAACAACGATTCCCGATTTGCCAGAAATGCACAAGGCAAAACGGGGTGGGAGATACTATATCAAGTAATCGGTGTCTGTTTTAACGAGATCTTGAAATAATCGGGGAATTTAACGTCAGGAGTACTCTAAACCTCATTAAATCGGAGACACAAAAACAAGAAAATGAAAGTACCGCAAAATATCTCCGGTACAGTTTGGCAACCAAAAAAACATAGTGCCTACAAAATGTACTGTCAAAAATGTAAGATCTGCTGACAACACTAGTGGTATGGCTAGTGATGATCATGACCTACAAGAACTAACATCAAGGCATGATACAGTCAGTGGAAAATATGGAATGGTAAAAAATACAAGAACAAAGTTTGCAAATAAAAAAGTACAGTTAAATAGAAACATCACAATATAAATAGGCAAGAACCTAGGATCTATAATAACTCATGATTTTTAAAATCGACCTGGGCCCCCCAGTCAACCCACTCTAAAATGGGCACCAGAAAATGTCCATGGAAGTAAAGTTGACCGACATAATACTGACCATACTACTCACTGAGTGTCGATTGGTCTATACAAATACTGACCATACTACCCACTGAGTGTCGATTGGTCTATACAAATACTGACCATATCACCCACTGAGTGTCGATTGGTCTATACAAATACTGACCATACTACCCACTGAGTGTCGATTGGTCTATACAAATACTGACCATATCACCCGCTGAGTGTCGATTGGTCTATACAAATACTGACCATATCACCCACTGAGTGTCAATTGGTCTATACAAATACTGACCATATCACCCACAGAGTGTCGATTGGTCTATACAAATACTGACCGTATCACCCGCTGAGTGTCGATTGGTCTATACAAATACTGACCATATCACCCACTGAGTATCGATTGGTCTATACAAATACTGACCATATCACCCACTGAGTGCCGATTGGTCTATACAAATACTGACCACATCACCCACTGAGTGTTGATTGGTCTATACAAATACTCACCATATCACCCACTGAGTGTCGATTGGTCTATACAAATACTGACATCATCACCCATTGAGTGTCGCTGGTCTATACAAATACTGACCATATCCCCCATTGAGTGTCAATTAGTTTATACAAATACTGACAATATCAACCATTGAGTGTTGACTGGTCTATACAAATAAATGGCTCGTTCCATAAACCCAATACACCTTAAGGTGTATATAAAAGTTCTTTACATTGTTTTACTTATTACTAACCGGTTCCCATCCTAGTGGACAAGAAAATATAGAATGAATTGAGTGACTTTATCAACAATGGAGAAATATTTTCCCTCAAATCTTCAAGATCTGATGTGTGCTTACTTGAGTTGAGTCAAGAACCAACATCACTGCACTCTGGGCATTCCCATAAGCGGTCAGTCCTCATCTTCAACAGCCAGTTCCAATACTAATGGTGCCCATTGCAACCTGATTATATGTCCGTCTTGCTTTACCTTTGAGTGACGACTGTCGACCAGATCCTCTGACCACCCCTTGCTGCTGTATTCGCCCTAGGCCGTGATATTTTATTTATTCTTCTGCATTAATCACATTCTCCCAGGGGGCCTTCACCACATCTGCCTTATCATGCATTAAATCACCATGGAGTTCATGCTCTGTGCACTTCTGGCAAGCCACTCTGTGAAAAAGAGACCAAGCCATCTGGGATAAAACACGGTGCAAGAAAGTAGATCCCATTCCTTTAGACCCCCTTTTCTTGAACGTAACTACAAAAAATGTCATCCAAAGTATACCATCTACATCAATCACCTGGATCCTCATAATCAGACATGAATTATGCTTACATCGTAAATAAAAATATACAGTATTAATTCAAAGACAAATCCATGGAAACACAACATTAAGCTGCAAATAACATACATATAATTGGTGCTGAGTTGGTCATGTTTAATGTTTGTTTGCAGGACTGACAGCTAGTGGCAGACTTGTGAGCTTATCAAACAACATGCATCTATCACAGCTATAGCTAATGATGACGTGTTAAAAAAAAAAAAAACTTGATTCTCACAAGCAAATTATATTCACTCTATCACACATGTGAGTTTGTAATATTAAAAACACTTCTATTTTAATTGATTAAATACCAAAAAACATAGGCAATACATGCCATACTTCATGTCACAAACCATGCCATATGTCATACATGCCATACTTCATGTCACAAACCATGCCATATGTCATACATGCCATACTTCATGACATAAACCATGCCATAAGCCATGCATGTCATAAACCATGACATAGGTCATTGTGCATGCCACACTTCATGCCATAAGCCATGTGTGCCATACTGCATGCAGTTGGAGGAATTATTACAATAAACCATAATTCATGAAAATATGTCAAACATAGCAAGATAATATGTTTACAAATAGACAAACCACATTAGACAATATAGAAATATACATTTTAGGTAGAAATATACATTTTAGGGAGAAATATACATTTTAGGGAATCCTTGACGCCACGGAAATAGTATATGAATTAAATTCACATGTATTGATTGTCACTCATAGAATTCAATGAAGAAGTAGCGATCAAAGGACATAATAGACAACATAAACATGTAAAACTATAGGCACATCGGGGTTCCCTAGCAACCGATATACGGAACCAGTCAAACATATCTGCTCTTTAAAAGTTTGTAATAATTGTAGACCCAGGTGCTAAGATAAAAGTGGCTAGCATGTTTGACTGCTGGCCCAGTGGTCATGTGTTTGAATTCCCATTGAGGTGGGGATTTAACAACATTAATTAACATTGGTTCCCAGGTCGACCCAGTATAAGATGGGCACCAGGAAACATTTTGAGAAGAAAATGTGGCTGGAGTTATATAGGGTATATTTGTAATGACTGTGTAGGTTTTGAAAATATTGCCATTCCAAGATTTTGTATTTACCTATTGTGGAGTTCATGCAACAGAATAGGTAAATACAAAACTCGGAACGACAATATTTTCAAACACTGCACAGTCATTAAAAATGCAAACCTGTATTGACCATTACTTGTAAAGTGCTGATTGATTTATACAAATATGGGGTAAGCATCAAATACTTATGTGACAAAAAATTCTTAACTTAAAAAAAATATAGTAGACCAAGAATAATGATCTCATGTATATGTATGCATTATGTTTACAAAATTCATTTGACAATGTTTTTCCTATGCACTATTGATGAACGAAAGATGAGTGATTGGAAGGGCCGAATGTAAGACGGGCCTGCGTGCTCAATTTGTTACCCTTTGAAAATAAAGTCCGTTCATTTGTTCGTTCGTATGTTTGTTATTTAACCTATATTTGATTAAAATGCTTGTCTGAGAACTACAGGGCTTTAAAAATTACCAAGTTAGATTTCTGCTATTCTTCCATAATTGTGGATTCAGGCTGATTTTATGTCTGGCTAATGATGACACCATTGTTTAGGGTGTCTCGTTGGTTGTGCTAGTTGGTTGGTTTGATCTTAAGGCTAGAACAGAATTATAACTCCTAGGTGTCTCCACAAGACTGGAAAACATTTCAAGATCACATGGAATGGAAATTAGCATGAAAAGAAAGCTAGCTACTGGTGAATAGCTACAAGGAACATGAGGCAGCCAATATAAAAATAAATGGATAAATGCAAGAAGAAGTAAACACCTTAACTATCTAGAGTTCACTATATACAGTGATAGTACCTGGTGTTTGTAAAGTCTCACTACACTTTGTATGTAGAACAAATTTGAAAAATCCTTTCTTCCGTTGATAACACCATTCTGTTTGGAGTGCAAAGAATTACTCCAGCAGACGACAGCCATTCGCTGCATACTGCTTCATGATGGACTATGGAGCAAATTTTTTTTATGACGTCATGTACTTCATTTTTCAAATTTGTTCTACATACAAAATGTAATGAGACTTTACAAACACCCCATAGTTCAAATAAAGAGATGAGAACATGGCTAAAGATTGCCTCATCTGCTCTAAAAAATTAAGTACAGGTCCCTTCAGCACATTGGGCATACGATGCTAAGCCCGTATTTTTATAGACCAATCGGCACTTGGTGGGTGCTGTGGACAGTATCATGCTGAATGCCTTCATGTCTCAAAACATTTCCTGGTATCCATTTTAGGCACGATAGATCTGGAAGCCTAAGTCAATTAAAACTTTGAATATGCCCTCATGCAAAAAGCACCCATGACCCCCGCTTATCTGCTATGACCGGACTGAATTCTATATGGAAAACCAGGATCAGTTTTCTTGTCACAATCAAACTATAGAAGTCACTTGTGGCTTCAGTGTGAGAGTTGGAATCTCACTATAGAAACAGAATGGAGTATCCAGCTTTTGAATACTTAAAGCTTTAGGGAAAATTCTACACATTTGTTATGGGGAAAACAAAACAAAAGCCTATGCTAGAGTCAAAGTAAATATGTGTGCAGACCATCAAGAAACCACTTTTGTCAATGGTAAAACATCAAAAACATACTTAGTTTAGGCATGCCACACATCATGATACCCTTTCAAGGTTAATCCTCCTGGAAACAGTTGACGACAAATGGAGAAGAGATAGGCAGAAAAAATCCTGATCAGTGGAGGGCTGAATTCTGATGCTTCCAACAAGACACGCCTGTGGTCCATATCCTGGGCTATGTGATGAGATGAGATAATCAGCTGGCCGCCCATCAAAGTACATGTCTTCATATGGAGGTAGCAGGTTTGAATCTGGGTGTGCCTTTGTTTTCAAATTGTATACTGTCCAGGGTATCCTCTAATCTCTTTCTTTGTTGATTTATATGAGTGCCAATCAATAACTGGAAATATATTCCTTTGAAATTATACAGAAGCCTCTCGAGGAGAATGTACACAAATTAATTCTACCAGAGTGTGTTTGAATCCAGTAGATAATGAGTCAAAATAATGCAGGAAGACATGGTTAATGGAGAAGTAAGAAATTAAAGAGAACAATCTCACACAGCAACAGAAATATAGATAAGGCAAAAACAACACACATAAACCTGGGTATTATTTTTAAAAACAAAGGATAACACATTAAAAATCCAGATTCTCAAAATTATCTTTAAAAAACAAAACATGACAATAATACAAAATGTTGGCAAATAACTTAACTTAAAGCTATACTTCATGAGATTCAGGGATTATTCATTACACATAAGAACAATATATTACACATGACCTAGAATAACAAAATTAATGTAAGTACAGATAATAAATTAATGTACATGTCACCCCATACATGTCAGTTACCAATGTTGGGAACACAGAGTGTTCAAGAGCAAATATGACACAGTTCGAGACAACTAAACATCTGGTGCTAAAAAACTAGTTTACTACACTTAAAGAGTTTGATTTGAATATCTTGGCTCTATAACCATCAACCACAGGAGCTGCTCAAAAGACTGGTCGTAGCAATGCTGAGGTTAAACAGTAATAAAAGCCACTGGCAAGACACCGGCAAACAAATTAAAGTAACGTTTTTGAGAACATGCATTGTCAGCGTGTTGGGGAGTGCGGATGAGGACATAGGACAATAGAGATGTCAGAGACAGGACAATAGATACATCATAGATTCATAGACAGGACAATAGAGATGTCATAGACAGGACATAGACGGGACAACAAGACCCAGCTATGAACAGGACACAAGGACATAGACGGGACTACGTCCTAGGCTGACAGTACAACCTTGCACTAAAGGACCTGAGTCAACAAGACCGGACACCTAGGATGGAGACACAACCGACACAGCACGACTATCACAGGGGACACGCAGTCAAGCACCACGTGACTATCAGACCAAACACCAGAAGGCTCAGACTAGGACTGACCGTGATAGAGGAAAGACGTGTGCGACTGGGCAGGAGAGTGTATTAAATGCCGGTGTGAAAGCTAGCCTTGCTGAGCGAATATAGCAGCGAGTTATTACGTGCGGAGAATGAGAGTGAACTATATTATGAGTGCACGGATGACTGCTCCGACTGAGTGTGATTTGCCAGTATTGTAGATAGAAGATTGTGATACCAATTGTGTGTAACGTGATAATATGTATTCATGTCACGATGCTACCGTTTTGCCTGAATAAATAAGGTTATCCTACATGCGATATTTGATATCTCACGGAGTGCATGTAGAAAGACTCACTGTCATAATTAAGATGACGAGCTAAGATTACCTGTATTTATGAGACGTTGACATGCATCTTTCCTATGGCAGCCTATGGATGCGAGTCATTTCACAACCAATAAAGAAGAAAATCAGGGCTTTGGAACTGAAATGTTACAGAAAAATTCCTAGTATTCTGTGGACTGAGAAGAAAAGTAATGGTCCACAAGATGGGAATATCTAAGAAAGCTGAATCATAAACTGCATCATCTCATCTCATTTTGTTCCTCTTGTACCTTGCGGTGTCGAGGTGAAGTATAAACAGCGGGAGAGTGCCCATTTATTGGCTTCATGTATTGAGATTCCCATGGACTCTGCTATTCCCTCCATTCATCGTTTACGTGGTCGGCCTCTTCCTCTGTTTTCATCTGGTCTGTACATCATTGCTTGTTGTGGTATACTGTTAGTCGGTAATCTACTTGCATGGCCAAAATATTTGACTTGCTGCCTTTTAATAAAATCTAGCACTGCTTTAACCCCCACTTTAGTCCTGATTTCTTTATTTCTGATCTTATCTCTTCTCGATACTTGAGTATTCTTCTCAGGAATCTGATTTCTGTTGTTGTGATTTTTCTTTTCTCTTTTTCTGTCATTGTCCAGGTTTGGCATTGGTAGCATAAAGTTGATAAGAAGATTGTGTTGTAAAGTGCTTTCTTAGTGATTATTGATACATGTTTGTTCTTCAGTATTGGTGCCATTTGTCAAATAAGTTGGTTTGCCTTATTGCATATGTTTTTGATCTCAGTCTTCTGATTTGCCATTTGATGATATTATACTTCCTAGGTACTTGAAGCTCTTTACTTGCTTCAGGGGGTGTTCATACAGGTGAATCATTGTTGTATTTTCTTCTTTGGTTATAGTCATTACCTCTGTTTTACTTGTGCTAATTTTCATGTTATGCTCCTTACACATTTCATTTAGACTATTCATGTGGTCTTGTAATTCAATTTATGATTTTGCTATTAGTACTTGATCATTCCACAAATAGGAGTTCTTTAACGGTGTAAGTTGCAGAGGGTTCTTCTTCTGTGTTTTCGTCATGCTGTCTTCTTGCAGTCTCTGTTTGACTGGTTTCTTTACATATGTTGTCTACATAGGTTATTAACAAGAGAGGGGACAGGACACAACCTTGTCGTACTCCAGATCTTATGGTGAAGGGTTCTGAGTGTCCTCCATTTGTTCTCACTATGCATTCACTGTTGTCATATAAGCTTCTACATAGGTTTGTTAGATGTGTGCCCACTCTATACCATTTAAGGATTTCCCACAGCTTGTTTCTATCTACTCTATCAAATGCCTTTTCTTGGTCGACAAAGGCTAAGTAGAGTGTTTCATTAAATTCAATTGATTTTTCTATAAGTTGTCTAAGAGCAAAAATGGCATCTGTGCATCCTTTGTTTCTTCCTAAATCCAAGTTGTGTTTCACTTAGCTGGGGTTCTATAGTAGTTTGTAATCTTTTGTCAAGAATTTTGCAAAATATTTTCCCTGTATGACTCAAAAGGGAAATGCCTCCTGTATGTGTGCAGTCTCTTTTACTGCCTTTGTTTTTTCCAAATTGGGATAATTATGGCGTTTCCCCAGTCTCATGGTGTCTGTTGCTCTACCCAAACATGGTTGAATAGTCTATGTAGCCATGCTGTTCCTACTTCTCTTGCTGCTTTAATTAGTTAATATTGGTATTTCATCTTGTTCCGGTGATTTTTTCATTAGGGCTAATCTGACAGCTTTTCCAATTTCTTCTTTCAGTAAGTCTGGTTCTAGGTCTTCAGTGGCATCTGTGTCGGTTTCCTTAATTCATGTGGCATCATATGGAATGTTGAGAAGTTGTTTGAAGTTCTGCTTCGATCTTACTAGGATTTGGTTTTTGTTCACTCATTGGTTCTCCTTTTTCGCTGTTAATTATTTCAGTTGGGTCAAAGGGTTCTACTCTGGTTCTCATCGCACTTATCTTTTTGTTGAAGTTTCTTGTTGCCTCGTTGTAGTTTTTATTTAGGGTTTCTCCATATTCCTCCCAGTCTTTTTGTTTTTATCTCTTTACTGTTCTATTCACATGTCTTCTCGCTATTCTTTATTCTATGTAATCACTGTGTGCATGTCTTAGTTTTTCTACGAGCAATATGAAAATCCCCTAGGACAGTCGCATGTTTAGGAAAAAAATCTGAACAAATGGAGCCCGTCCTCCCTGGTGAGTCAGAGCCCCACTGGCCCATGACCTAGCGATCATGGTTTCCCGGTCTACACCGCGTGGAGGTGGGGTTGACTGTAGTCTAAGGGTCACCAGCAGGCTACTAATTTTCACTTTTCACCCCTCCTGAGAGAGGCTAGCCAATCCAAATGGATAAACCGCATCATGTAGTAGAAAATGAAATATGTTGGTCACATTAAACATCACATTGGTTTGGAAAGAACACTGATGGAAGGCATGGTTCCTGGAAAAAAGGGGCATGGGTCGACGAGCACAAGGATGGATACAGGTCATAGGAGACAGCATGGGCATGAAATAAGCTAGATTAGTTACAGATCAGTTAGAAATAGCTACAATTAAATGACAAAACATGATCGTCTTGGCATCTGTAGAGAAGGTAGTTTCCCATTGCGTTCCTTCTTAGCAGTGATGATACTGGTCGATGAACTTATCCATTGTCTCGAAAAAAGAGATCCTCTGCCTACCATCGTGAGATTGGAGACCATAACCTACATAGAATACCATGGACAGACAAAAAAAAACCCAATGAGCAAAGTCCTACAAGAAGCAAATGAAAACTGTAAAACTGATTACAGAAATTGGACTTAGACAGTCAACATTTTTTGGGCACGTTATGAGAAGACATAAACTAGAGAACCTGGTGACAGCTGGCAAGATTGAGGGGAAAAGAACAAAGGGAAGGCAGAGAAATAAATATCTAGATGGCTTTGGCCTGGTGGAGACAAGAACACAGAGATGATCCACGACTGGTGATCATTTGAAATGGCTTAAACACTAATTGGCATGGCACATGATGATGATGATGAGTTACAATTAGATACTAGTTCTCACAAACCATCACAAGCAGAAGTGCAGCTCAAGTAATTTTATAAAATTTAAAACAAAAGAAAAACAAAACACTGGGACTAACATTGGCATACACCAGATATGGATTTGAAAAGAACAGTTTTCTTCACAGCAATAACAACAAGTTTCATGTAGGTAATTGATAGAAAGAGCCAGGTAAACTTGTGAATGACTAACAAACTACTAATGATGGCTTGTGAAGTGGCAAAACATCAAGAAGCTTTTTGGCGGACTGTGATAGCAGTGGCATTCTGCAAAGGACTTGCAACATGATAACTGATGATTTGTATGACTGCCCTTTAAAGTACTGAACAATTTGAGAAATTCAATTACGGTCTCACCTCACTACAAACTGCAACAACTCGTGGTATAGGATTGACAACACACGAGAATATAGCATATGTAGTTGAGGTGACCACGAATCCACTAAAATTAGTGGACAACTCTGCACCTGAGTGGATCAGGGCACTCTCTGGTTCTGACAACTGGAAATCTCTGTCAAAAGTGGTCACAAACCACTCATGTGGAAGTCAGGGGAAAACTACCACATCATTGAACCTATAATAAGTTTACACACAGGTCACAAATCTGGAATGGAAGTATAACTGTTATAATATAAATTTCCCACTAAGTTTTGGTCTGAATAACTTAACACATGTGATTATTCTAATTACGAAAATCTGTCACTTTTGTCAAAGTGGTTCTTATTTAAAACTTGTCACAACTTGTAGATTTAAACATCTGTTGGTGGATTTTGGTAAAAACTACATCTACTGGTGGATATTTTGGTACAGGCTATATCTACTGGTGGATATTTTGGTACAGGCTATATCTACTGGTGGATATTTTGGTACAGGCTATATCTACTGCTGGATATTTTGGTACAGGCTACATCTACTGCTGGATATTTTGGTACAGTCTATATATACTGGTGGATATTTTGGTACAGTCTATATATACTGGTGGATATTTTGGTACAGTCTACATCTACTGGTGGATATTTTGGTACAGTCTATATATAATGCTGGATATTTTGGTACAGTCTATATATACTGCTGGATATTTTGGTACAGTCTATATATATATATTTTTTTTTTTGCATATCCTTTACAGGACATCACTGTCAACACCAGCATCTTTCAGCTGTATGTTGATTTCTTGGCAAGATTACGCTCAGTAGTTTCCCACTGCTTTCTGAGCGGCTGGCTCACATACCCCGAAAGTTACAGATGCGATTCGAACAACTGCTGATTCTCACCGTCATCATGTCACCGACGAAAATATACGAGATTACGGAGAAAAGTCATAACCTCTAAGCCACGAAGCCGGCCAGTCTATATATACTGGTGAATATTTTGGTACAGTCTACATCTTCTGGTGGATATTTTGGTACAGTCTATATATTTTTATGTTTATGTCTATATATACTGGTGGATATTTTGGAACAGGCTACATCTACTGGTGGATATTTTGGTACAGACTACATCTACTGGTGGATATTTTGGAACAGGCTACATCTACAGGTGGATATTTTGGAACAGGCTACATCTACTGGTGGATATTTTGGTACAGTCTATATATACTGCTGGATATTTTGGTACAGTCTATATATACTGGTGGATATTTTGGTACAGACTACACCTACTGCTGTATATTTTGGTACAGACTACATCTACTGGTGGATATTTTGGTACAGACTGCATCTACTGGTGGATACTTTGGTACAAACTGCATCTACTAGTGGATATTTTGGTACAGACTACATCTACTGGTGGATATTTTGGTACAGGCTACAGTTAAAACCAAACAAAGAGTGGGAGGAATGAGTTCATATTACCCATCATCACAATTTCTTAATGTTTCATGTGGAATTGCTTGGCATTCCTTGTTGAGAAGGCAAGTCTGGCCTTGTTTATTGTGATACTGCCATCCCATTCAATCCTTTATGCTTCACATTACTTGCCAAATCTGTTAAACTTTGCATTTCTTTCACCTCTTCATTAATAATTCCTCCCAGGTCAATTCAACTATTACTTTGTTCTGATGTTTATGCACAGGTACAGCTGTGAAGCTTCAATCTCACGTCTATTAATATATGTCCTAATGGATGGAACAAGGCTGTTAAAATATGTTCAAGAATTTGCACATGCCAGAAAGTATTTCTAAATTAGTTGTTTGTTATAATAAATTAGATTAATATGTCATGATTGGCTCATTACAACAACAAGCAATAATATTCAAAATCTTTAAACAGACTAATTTAATTTGTGCACACCTTAAGTGGACAACTATAGCATACTTTGATACATATATACACATGCACAAGCATGGAATCGATTAGAACAATGCATATCACAATACCAACAATAAAGGATGACATAAAATTATGTACCAATTACAGAACAGTTACCTTGATAAGTCATGCAAGTAAGATGTTGTTAAAAATAACCATGGGAAGATGTTATAAGGAAATAGATGAAAGCATACACATAATACAAGCTGGGTTTAGGCAAAACAGAACTATACGCCGGAACGTATTTAACATGAGGACACATATAGATGGAAAGACTACAATACAGATCTGTCCTCTTTGTTTATTCACAACATCAAAGGTATTGACTTTGTAGAATATGAAGAACTTTGGAACATAATGAAGAAATGGGTTTCCCATCACAGTTAATATGGATCATAAAAACACTCCTATAAGTGAACAAAAGGTAGCCGTGAGAATATGTGATGATACAACAGATTTATTTGATATAGAACATGGAATCAGACAGTGCTGCATTTTGTTCCCATATATATTTAACTTATGTATTGAAAACATCATGAGGAATGTTAGAGAAAATAATGACAAGGAAAAATGATCCCTTTGTAATTGGAGGAATAGAAACACTTGAACTTTGATATACTGAAGACACAGTATTACCATCAACAACACGAATGGGAAATGTGAAACTAGCAAAGTCAGTGCAAGAGCAAAGTAAAAAACACAATTTATATATCAATGCAACAAAACAAAAATAATTAAAACCTATAAAACAAAAATGTCAATAGATATCTTTATCAATGGAGAGAAATTACAGAAAGTGAGCAGTTTGAATACCTGGGTTCTCTACTGATTCTTTTTCTTCTTTGCCCTTTTTATAGCCCAGCGGGGCATAGACACTCAATCGACTTACTCCAAGCCTCTTTAGCTATACCAAGCAGCACTTTCCATGTTCTTCTAATATTTTTTACATGTAGCTTCTCCGCTGATGGACAATGGAAATGTGATGACAGGAATTTTAAAAATAACATAAAAACATTGTTCTGCAAAAAAAATTGCAATTAAAACCTTTATGAAGTTGGAACAGATAGAACAATAAAAGCCAGATTATTGACCGCTCACATATTTCCTGTGACAACATGCAGGTGTGAAACCTGGATATTTAACAAACAAGATGAAAAGCACACATGCACCTTTGAATATAAGTGTTATACATGATCATTAAACATTCACTGGATGAACAAGAGAACAAACAGAGCAATCCAACGTGATCAATTTGAAGAAGAGTGGTTATTGAGACAAATAAAATGAAAGAAAATGAAATATTTTGGCATGTAAAAAACATGAATGTCTGGAATAGATCATTTGGTGACTGGGAAAGAGGAAAAAAAAAAAGACCATAACAATGATGGATTCAAGATGTGATAGATAATTTACACATGGTAGTAACAGAGGCAGGACATCTGGCGTAACATAGGTAGACATTTCAAAAGCCAGTGGGAGAAAAGGTCAGCACAGGACAAGTCACTGGATGATGATGATGACACTGACATAAACTTGTCTGGACATACAATCAAAGAATGGAATGGAAGGTAGTCACCCAGATAAATATAAGAAATCATTCACATTTCACACTCAAAAACATGAATACTGTAAATAAAAATGACAGTCGTCTAGCATGAGTCGTGTAGTCAGTAGTTGCACACCCGCCTCACATGCCAGTGATCCGGAGTTCGATCACGGGTCCAGTCAGGGACATGCACTACTGATGAGTTCAAACGAGAGCGAAACTCAAGTCTAGTGCTTCCAATCTGATGTTGACAAGGCCCAAGGTTTGTATTGGAATACGATCAGCGTTGCCAGTAGTGGCTTGTGCTCAATCTTCAAAAACGACAGTGTTAAATGAATGTTGGAACACATAGAACAATAAAAGCCAGATTACTGACCGCTCACATATTTCCTGTGACAACATGCAGGTGTGAAATCTGGATATTTAACACACAAGATGAAAAGCACACATGCACCTTTGAATATAAGTGTTATACATGATCATTAAACATTCACTAGGATGAACAAGAGAACAAACAGATCAATCCAATGTGATCAATTTGAAGAAGAGTGGTTATTGTTTTTTTCAAATATTTGCAAACATTAGTCAACTCTTCATTAATACTGACAATGTCCTTGAAACACTACAGCATAGCACTTTTGTATACCATATTGGATAATAATTACAGCAGACTCTTGAAAGTCTGATCATTAGGGACCAGACCATTGCCGGACTCACGAAATGGTGAGGAATCCGAATCTCAGACTTTATTTTGCATATAAACTAATATTTATTATGTATATTATAAATTATATATTGCAGTATATGAACACACACAAATACTTATGAATTATACTGAATCCGCTCTGATGTGTCTCCACCTTGAAGAGGTAGAGGTGCTTGTGTGTTCCACTGACTCCAAGAGCTAGGCCAATGATAGCCTAGCTACTGGTAGGGTTTTCCATGTCAGACAGGTCAAGGGATAGGGACCACATGAAGCGAAACACAAACCTGCTGCCTTGTAGGTAGACTGGGGACAGTCAAAGGCTATGGAAAGCAAACCCCAAAAAATGCATGTCGAAGTCGGATGTACTGAGCCACAGGCTTGACGAAACAGTGCAACACAATTCAGTTAATAGTCAAATTCAACTGAATGAATACATTAGAGCAGAACATGATCTTTGTGGGCTCCTGAATCAAGTGGTCAAACTCACTGTTAGGGTTATAATTTAAACGAGTTGGATTTTCAAGTGACAGAGTACAAAGTGGCAGATTTTCATAGGTCCACTCTAACGACTATCTGTGAAAATGCCGATTCTTATGATGTCAGTCTGTCATGAATATTTGACCAATGGAAGCATGGCTCTGGAGTTCTCATTTCAAAACACAGAAGGCTTTACTGAGGGCACTGGGTGGTGAGGACAAATTGTGCTTTTCAGGAAACAAAATATAAGTAACACCAAACACTGGAGTCTACCAACATACTCAGTAGCTACTGATGCATTCAGCTGGATGGAAGTAGCCAAATATATTCAATTCATAAAGAGAAGCTAGAATAGTGTAGCCAATGTAGATAATCATGAACAATACACTGATACGCTTGTCCAAAGTCCATTTGTTGAAGTGGATGCAGAGGATCAGCAGTGCAACCGTTGACAGCAGTGTGATGGATGAGTACAGCAGACCTTTGTGTAAATAAAGAAGATATATTTACAGTAAATAGTGAATTAAAATAAAATACTTTATTAATTATTCTTAACTTTAAACAAATCTTGTTAACTGGAGACTTCCTGGCCAACATGGTGGATAGGCAGATAGACAGGTTAAGACCTTGGAGAATTAACTGTCTCCATGCATGGCCTGCTGGTATATGTTCCCCGTGTTTGCACTTGGAGGACCCGGTTTTGTTGCCCGACAACTGAGCTGAATGCTTGGCGTGACAATGTGAGATGTGAATTTCATTCAAAATGTTTTTTTGGGTGTGTTGTTGGTGACAGGTACAATGCAAAATCAGAAAATGGCAGCAGCTAGATTTCCTGTATGCAGGGTGGTTGCCTTTTGTGTGTGAAGACTGCTTGTGTTTGTTGAACAGCTGTCTAAGGCTGAGTTCTTTGATGATAAATGTGTATTCAAGTGAAGGACAGCTTTATGTCAGAGATCCGGTGATTTGGCTGGTTAAAACTGCTGTTCTCTTCACGAGTTCACACGGGACACATTTCACAGGATATATTTCATGTGCTTTTTCACAGGCATAGAAATGGAGTAATTATGGGATAACCGGTTACGGTGAAGTTGGAACCGTACAACTACTACTACACATCTTGTGCTTTGCTATTTACTAACAGAACCAAGAAGATTGTGCATAAGATAAAACCACAGGTGCTTTTCTTTCTCAGTTGGTAAAGAAAGGCATAAAGATTTACCCTTTCACACAGGCTGTGTACACATTTGACTCTGTCTCTCATGTGTTCTTTCCACCCCTTACCATGGTTGATGCTTAATTCAAGCTGTCTTTGAAAAAGATTTTTCCAGCTGGTTGTGATGAGAAGACTGTTTTGCAAAGAACATGCTAAATGAAGACGATTGTTACTTGTTTCACAGGCAACTAATTTCAAGATTGCTGAATCAGCTTTGTGCATACGTGGATGGGCGCCACATACAGCAGATCATATACTCCTAGACTGACTAAAATATCTAGTCAAACCTTCTATCCCAGAAAAACACTTAGGAGGACCACTGAGAGAACCAAAAATAGATAGTGAAGTTCATACAAGAGACAACATTGCAGATACAGACAAATTTCAAGCAAATTGTGACGAAACGCCATGACAGCACAAGAATTATTCTATCATTCTCTAAGTAAAAGAATAATTGTCCACCAGAAAATAATCTGAGTCCCCAACCAAGGAATAAGGAAAAACTAACAGAGATTGAAAACAAGAGAAAAATACATTTTGACCAAGCACGCCCCATCATTTCTGTAATGCTAGGTCTGAGAAAGCTTTGATGTACAGATCAAACGTAAAACCCAGACATCACGGCACCAGTCAGCAGGGCTATCAAAGGTTGAAAACTCATTGTTTTCAGTACAAGGGAAGAGAAAGACGGCAAAGTGTGAAATCTGGGCTGGGGACGACGATTGATACATGGCGGTGCTTACTCAGGGGAAACCCGTGTGATCCAAAGACGGCAATATAATGCAGGCCTAACACCTATCTAAAAGTCCAGACATTGTGGAGCCGGGACAACGTCTGTAGTTGCCACCACAAAGGAGCAATTAGGACCAGATGCTTAACACCTCACTGCAATACCGGCAAAGTAGGAACACATAGCTGACACATTTTTGCCAGCAACCCAGGAAGGCTGGTGTTAACGCAGATTGGAATGTAATGACGCAACTGCATCGCTGCCAAAGCATGTTTCATTGTTTCAGGAATGTGGCGGGGCATCAGTCAATTTGATTGCAGAAATAACTACAGTCCATGTGGAAAATAGGTGGAGTTAATTAATATGGGGCATATTAATTAGCCAACGTGGAAACTAGCCAGGGATGAAGAGAATAAAACTACAAGCATGGCCAGCAAGACTTCAGATGCATTCACAATAGCGTACCAGGGAAGCCGGAATTTTAATTTCTGGTGAGAGATTACCCTCTCGTTTTGTTACTTCAATACAAAGTCGTATGACAGGATTTCCTAGCTAAACTCAGGTAATACCACATTATTGTTACTCTGATACGTTTCTCTGCTAGTCTGAGCCTGTGTAGTTTTCTTGTTCTGCATATTCTCCCAAACTTTACACTGGTGGATTTTCTGTGTTACTCAGTGTTCCAGTTTCTAGATTTACTATTAAACTGAGAACTACCTTCTTCTTTCATTCACCACTTGGTTGTCTGATTTGTTGTATGTGATAATTTGGAGAAATCCATTATCCAAGCTACATGAGCGTGTGGCTTATACATGTACCGGAGATATATTTAGATTCATCCTGTATGATGTTAAACATTGGGGAGACTGACTACTTAGGAGAAATTCCTGAGAGCTACCAGTCTCTTGATAGCGTCCAATTAACATTGATTATTTGGACCAACACTTTGAGTGCCTACCAAGATTGTGGTGAAACCACTTGGTTTGAGGAATGGCACCAGTTCACCTTGTCTGCATGATGTCTGCATGAGGACAGACATGACTTAGGACATTCAATATCCCAGACAGATTCAGGGAAGGCATTTAATGTTCGACAGGACTGTGCGACCAGCCCTTCCGACAAGACAGTATGAATGAATCAGAAAGGGAGAGAGTAAGTGAGGTGAACTTATATGGGAAACACTTCATTACATAAATGTATGTGATGATGTATGTTTTGAGCTATAGATGTTCTAAATGGTTTTATGAATATATACATATATATTTATTTATTTAGAACTGATATATGTTTATGTAACATGCCATCATATATCATCATACCATCATATATTATGACTTGAATGTATGTTTATATGAATGTATAGACATATGTGTTTGAGATGTGTAGACGTAGATACTACCCATCTCCGTTCGTTTCATTCCAGATCTCTTAGGAGCAATGGACAGTCAACAACCCATATCAGGAAGTGACTTAGCCTTGTGAAGGGACCAATTTGGACTCCTTCAATCTGACAGTGAACTGCGTCTCACTGGGGGGAAGCATGACCTATGTGACCTCTTAAGTTACGTATACCATATTATAATCATCATCATCATATGATCATCAAGACTAGAAATAATAAACACAGTTGTTGTATTTTAAAACTCAATTTGTCCGTATAATTCTAAATGTTTATAAATGTTTGTGTAGCGTAATCAAGTACACACATTATTATATCATTTAGTGGGGGTTCGAACACATTGTCCAGAAGGGGGAATATATGTCAGGGAGGTACCTTGCATATGCAGTCATAAGTAACCAGATTACGTTGCATAACTTAACTCCTCCTTTCTCACTTCTGGTGATACCAAGTACAGCCAAATTTATATAGATATATTCTATCTTCAACGAGCCACTTCTTGGCTGTTTTCTTGAGTATCAGGGACAGGTGTCTTAAATCAGCATAAAAGACACTAGTTCCAGGTTTTCTCTCTGGGATCTGGGGTGGTAATTAGTCCCATCTGACAGAGTTAAGGGATCTCAAACTGCATCCAGAACTAAACCCCAGTAGGAAGAAAATGATTTGGCTGAGTGGTTGCCCATCTGGGATCTAACCCCAGCCAGTTGGTGACGTATTGGTCTGCTCGTCCGTGATAGAATCCGAGAGTAAACCCTAGAACACTTTGGTTCGCTCGCAAGGAACGAACCTATTTCAAATCTGTTAGTCTGGTATTATTCTGGTCTTGCCCATGGATAGAACCTAGGTAATTCTCACTTACATTCTTAGCAGCATTAGTTAGTTATAATTTATTTCTAATGTAATAGCTTGCTCGATCATAAGCAAGATTTTGACATATTAGGACTTCTCGTCCATGATAGAATCAGAGAATAAATTCTAGACTATTGATGTTCATAAACCATTCTTTCATTCTTCACCCATTACATTTGCTAAGTATTAACTTAGGAATTTGTTTCTAGGGAAGTTTGTAGAATTTAAATAACTTGTTAAAAAGTTAATAATGGATAATATCATATGAGTTAATTTACATCATTCACCACTGTAGAATTAATAATCACATTAATTAGTGATATTAATTAGTTT
This sequence comes from Cepaea nemoralis, assembly GCA_014155875.1. Classification (NCBI taxonomy): domain Eukaryota; kingdom Metazoa; phylum Mollusca; class Gastropoda; order Stylommatophora; family Helicidae; genus Cepaea; species Cepaea nemoralis. Next base: position 66,709 of record JACEFZ010001513.1, read on the forward strand.
ATTGATGATTTACTTGATGATTTTTGATTACATGCTTTATCATTTGATTTAATCATGAATAATTTGATAATGCATAATTACTTCAGTGTATGACAGACTGCTTTGCATCAACTTTCTCATACAAATTCACTACTATCATTCTCATAGCAGTGTCGGTTCCTCTTGTCACTATCCTGTTCTAGTATAAATCTGACTAGCTCTGTAGGGTAATAATATAATTACTGAGTTTAAGCTGAGAAGAGATCATGGATGCACGCACAGATTTCTTAGAGTCCGCTAGAGGATGGGGCATAAGGCTCGGCTTAATAGGAGAGAAGCTAGAACTATTTATTAGAGATGAAATGGATTGGTGGGACAAAGAAGATGAGCAGATGATGAAAAGACTTGCAGAATTAGAAGCAGATATGCGTCACGAAGCTGAAGAAGATGAGATGAAGAAGAAGCAAATTGAAATACTGAATGTGGAGGAATCTACCAGCTCGGCTGAGGAAAAGCCAATCACTCAAGCCGAAACTCTGATAGAAAGCAGGGAAGCTGACCGTCACAAAGAAGAGGCATGCATTCCTTCGCAAATCCCCATGGCTCAGAAAAACAAAAACTTGGGCACAGAAAGGCAGATGCTTCCCTCCTCAATTCCGAAAAAGAAACGGAATAAGGGAAAATGTACCAAGAGTACAGTAAACAGTCACAAACGTGATAAATGTTTACACCGCAATAAAAGCGGATTAGCTGGCTTGGCAACCCAGCAATCTCAGGAGCTTCCTAAGACTTCCCAAAGGAGAAAAATCCAGGAGGAGGAGGACCTGAGGAAAACTATTAAAGAGATCGAAGGCGAGACCTTACCCGACTCTTTTATTCCCTTCAGTTCAGAGAAACTAGGAGTGGAAATGAATTCAGCTGAGACTGGAATGGATGTAAAACAGGATTCCATTGTTTCTCACGGTGTGGCCACACAAGATGAAATAATTATCAGTATGAATTACTTATCTCAGGTGGGAGATGGCATTGAAAATGACACCCACAACATTCACTTCTATTGGATTTGGCACAAGAAAACCAGACCAGGGAGAGAATACCTCAATTGGACTTGGCACAAGAGAGCCCGGCCATGGAGGACAAACAAGACACGGAGGAGAATTCTTACGATGTCAGTATCTTGGAGTCTTTCGAAAAGGAAATTCAAGATAAAGAAAGCATTCATGTAGATTATACTACGGACTCTGATTCAGGGACGATAAACATGTCTGCTACCAACAAAGAAGAAAATACTTCTTTGGACAAGATGAAGGTAATACCTATCATCAACACAGCTGAAGCTAAGAGGGGATCACAAATGATGGACTCTGCAGCGGAACAAGCCAGGAGAGGTTGGTATACTCAACACTCAGGACCTTGTTTACCTTTCACTTCAACCAATGTTGGATGTGGAGAACAGCTGTTTATGTATACTTCTACAAGGAGTGATACAAATTCACAGTTCTTGGGGAACCACAGGATTTCTCAAAGCTGGACAACTTCTACTAGCCTAATACTTTCAAACACAGATTCAAAATGGAACTCTGTTGGAGAGGAACTCACTAAGATAAAGAATTATCGAGGGAAGAAAACTCTTAAACCAGGAGGGAGTAAACAGACGCCCTACCAAGAAAGAGGCAAGTACGAGTTGAATGCACATCATAACATTATGATGTTTAGCAAATTTCCTGCCAAAAGGAGGAGATTGAAGGATTTTATTATGATCTTTGGCCGACGGAGGAAAAGAAAATGGAGCAACATTACTGCGACCAATTCTTTTAAGAAAACACTGATGGCACTTCCTCTGCTTATAGGACAAGGGCCAGAAATTGAGTGGACAATAACAGTCTCTCTGCGGCGCAGGAGAATCTTGTTATACATTTTGCAATTTCCCGGCTGGGAAAAAGTAAAACCTCCAGAGGACAGGACATTACCGAGCAATAGCCTGGAAATCCGACACAACACCAGGAGCAAAGATTTGCAAGATTTATCCTGGGATTATGGACATGGGATGTCTTTTTGGACTCACAGGACAACCCACTGCCTCAAGGAATATTGGGAACCCAGACTTGGAGGCAGTTCTGGAATGGAGAGCACTTAGATACATTCTTGAATGCTGCCGAGGCTCTGTTATAGGCTTCATTGCTGAACCTACTTAAATTGGGGAGCTATGTGACGAAACGCCATGACAGCACAATAATTTTTCTATTATTCTCTAAGTAAAAGAATAATTGTCCACCAGAAAATAATCTGAGTCCCCAACCAAGGAATAAGGAAAAACTAACAGAGATTGAAAACAAGAGAAAATACATTTTGACCACGCACGCCCCATCATTTCTGTAATGCTAGGTCTGAGAAAGCTTTGATGTACAGATCAAACGTAAAACCCAGACACCACGGCACAAGTCGGCGGTGCTATCAAAGGTTGAAAATTCATTGTTTTTAGTAGAAGGGAAGAGAAAGACGGAAAAGTGTGAAATCTGGGCTGGGGACGACATTGATACATGACGGTGCTACTCAGGGGAAGACCCGTGTGATCCAAAGACGGCAATATAATGCAGGCCTAACACCTATCTAAAAGTCCAGACTTTGTGGAGCCGGGACAACGTCTGTAGTTGCCACCACAAAGGAGCAATTAGGACCAGATGCTTAACACCTCACTGCAATACCGGCAAAGTAGGAACACATAGCTGACACATTTTTGCCAGCAACCCAGGAAGGCTGGTGTTAACCGCAGATTGGAATGTAATGACGCAACTGCATCGCCGCCAAAGCATGTTTCATTGTTTCAGGAATGTGGCGGGGCATCAGGTCAATTTGATTGGCAGAAATAACTACAGTCCATGTGGAAAATAGGTGGAGTTAATTAATATGGGGACATATTAATTAGCCCACGTGGAAAACCTAGTCAGGGATGAAGAGAATAAAACTACAAGCATGGCCAGCAAGACTTCAGATGCATTCACAATAGCGTACCAGGGAAGCCGGAATTTTAATTTCTGGTGAGAGATTACCCTCTCGTTTTGTTACTTCAATACAAAGTCGTATGACAGGATTTCCTAGCTAAACTCAGGTAATACCACATTATTGTTACTCTGATACGTTTCTCTGCTAGTCTGAGCCTGTGTAGTTTTCTTGTTCTGCATATTCTCCCAAACTTTACACTGGTGGATTTTCTGTGTTACTCAGTGTTCCAGTTTCTAGATTTACTATTACACTGAGAACTACCTTCTTCTTTCATTCACCACTTGGTTGTCTGATTTGTTGTATGTGATAATTTGGAGAAATCCATTATCCAAGCTACATGAGCGTGTGGCTTATACATGTACAGGAGATACATTTAGATTCATCCTGTATGATGTTAAACATTGGGGAGACTGACTACTTAGGAGAAATTCCTGAGAGCTACCAGTCTCTTGATAGCGTCCAATTAACATTGATTATTTGGACCAACACTTTGAGTGCCTACCAAGATTGTGGTGAAACCACTTGGTTTGAGGAATGGCACCAGTTCACCTTGTCTGCATGATGTCTGCATGAGGACAGACATGACTTAGGACATTCAATATCCCAGACAGATTCAGGGAAGGCATTTAATGTTCGACAGGACTGTGCGACCAGCCCTTCCGACAAGACAGTATGAATGAATCAGAAAGGGAGAGAGTAAGTGAGGTGAACTTATATGGGAAACACTCCATTACATAAATGGAGGTGATAGTGTGTGTTTTCAGCTATAGATGTTCTAAATAGTTTTATGAATATATACATATATATTTATTTATTTAGAACTGATATATGTTTATGTAACATGCCATCATATATCATCATACCATCATATATTATGACTTGAATGTATGTTTATATGAATGTATAGACATGTGTTTGAGATGTGTAGACGTAGATACTACCCATCTCCGTTCGTTTCATTCCAGATCTCTTAGGAGCAATGGACAGTCAACAACCCATATCAGGAAGTGACTTAGCCTAGTGAAGGGACCAATTTGGACTCCTTCAGTCTGACAGTGAACTGCGTCTCACTGGGGGAAGCATGACCTATGTGACCTCTTCAGTTACGTATACCATATTATAATCATCATCATCATATGATCATCAATACTAGAAATAATAAACACAGTTGTTGTATTTTAAAACTCAATTTGTCCGTATAATTCTAAATGTTTATAAATGTTTGTGTAGCTATAATCAAGTACACACATTATTATATCATTTAGTGGGGGTTCGAACACATTGTCCAGAAGGGGGAATTTATGTCAGGGAGGTACCTTGCATATGCAGTCATAAGTAACCAGATTACGTTGCATAACTTAACTCCTCCTTTCTCACTTCTGGTGATACCAAGTACAGCCAAATCTATATAGATATATTCTATCTTCAACGAGCCACTTCTTGGCTGTTTTCTTGAGTATCAGGGACGGTGTCTTAAATCAGCATAAAAGACACTAGTTCCAGGTTTTCTCTCTGGGATCTGGGGTGGTAATTAGTCCCATCTGACAGAGGTAAGGGATCTCAAACTGCACCCAGAACTAAACCCCAGTAGGAGAAAATGAATTTGGCTGAGTGGTTGCCCATCTGGGATCTAACCCCAGCCAGTTGGTGACACAAATAAAAGAAGTTACTTGTTCAATCATGTATCATCTCATTCCCTATATTCTCCACAGATATGAGATATCTATAAGAATATAGATCTTGCCTCCGATGATCTGGCTTAAAATGTCTCTCTCAAACAGAATATTTGTTCACTTCATGTATTTGAGCTGATGTTTTGCTTAGTAATCCAACTGCCTATTGTGCCGATACTGGATCACATCAAGTCCATTACAATGTTCTTGATATTACATAATACATTAATGATATCTTCCTTAGTATCTCTTACTATCCTAACGTATGTTGCTGCATTACCTATCCATCCTGACCGCACCACACCCCACCTAAATTGTTAACTTACAACTTGTGAATACATCCAATTTTAAATCAAACTCTGTCATAAATCACTCTTTTCTTCATAGTTGTGTCCTTTGTGTTGGGTACCACAGTTTGTTTCATTCTGCTTAATGCCTTCATTTCACTTGGGTCTGGGAAATTCAACATTTGTGTGGACACTGCAGCATCTTGTCCATTGTTTACATGTGGTGATGTTTTCTCGTATTTGCTTGCTTGTGAGATCTAGTCATATCCATGCCCTGTTTCCCCACTCTTTTACACCCTTTCTTTTATGCTGCCTTTCATCTTTTAAGTCTTAATTGATTGTTTCATATTGCTTCAATAGTATATTATCCCACCTTCACAACATTTATATGGACATACACCTCCCCCCTCCTCCCCCACCACCACCACACATCCTTTTGTTTTCATTTTGCCAAGCCATCTATATCATTACCAGTGAGATTTATCTTTCCCCCTATCCCTTTTTCCCCCTGATGGTGTCCTGGTAGGCTTACAAATTACCAGTGTGCTTTCATCTATCTACATGTCCAATGTGGGTTATATGGCTTTACAGAAGACAGATCTACATCAGTTAAGTAACTTTTATTTATATTTTATGTAGGTGTAAAAGTGTCTGTTTATTGTGCGCTGATGAAGACTAACCACATCATCCATTTTGTCACCTGTGATTCTATTCTTGTAAAGCTTGCTAATTGTGCTCCTTGGTTTCATTGACTTACTCACTGTATGATATCTTCCTGCAGGTGTGCTAGTGAAGTTGATAGCGAACTATACTGGTGACATCATCGGCATAGCTGGATGCGGGTTTGATGCTTGGGCTCATCATTTGCCAAAGTGAGGAGGGAAAGACTGGCCAACTATTCCTCCTCGCTCTCAGGTCTTCAAGATGTGATGGAACTATCACATCACAGGTCCATAGCAGGAAACTGATTTGGGACGTTTTTAAAATGATACCTTTCACAGATACAGGATGTATGTTTATTTAATGACTGTGCTGTGTTTAAAAATATTGCTGGTCCAAGTTTTGTATTTACCTATTATGTTGCATGAACTTTACAGAGGGTGAATACAAAACTTGGAGCAGCAATATTTTCAAACACTGCACAGTCATTAAAAATACAACCTATATAAGGTGCAGATAGATCTTGTTTATGATAATCAGGCTTCAAATATCTCTCCCAACAGAAGGTTTGTTAACTTCATCTGTTTCAGCTGGTGTTTGTTTTCTAAAGGATCACTTTCACTGCACATATATACTTCATTAAGTGCTTCAGTCTCCTCTCACAGATCATACAAGGAGAATTTCAACGGAGTGCATGAACTCTAGCAAGGATCCACATGTGTATACATAACAGAATCACATATACTATTATTCTTCTTTGGGTATTTTCTGATTTTCAAATTTAGTTTGGGTAAACCAAATTTCCATCTCAGAAAATCCTGATGATCTATCTAATCTTGTGGTAAGATCTCAGGGTTCTGATTCTACGCCAACTATAAGATCAATATCCCGGGAAGGTTAACCCGGTCAACAAATGCCCGCAGAAGTCGGATGTATCGGCCTAACGGACGCAAGAACGCAGCTCTGCTGTAAACAGGCACAACGCAATCACGTCCGAAAAAAACTCCGGATGAACGAAGAAGAAGAAGATCAATATGATCAGTAAACCACAGAGGCCACCCTCCACTTGATATGATTGTTATATAACCAGCTTTTTCAGTGGAGATTAGAACACCATTTTTATCTTCCATGACAGTTATTCTGAGCTGTTGAGGTTATATTAATTTTCTTAATATATTAAAGGTTGCTCTTCTATTGCTTATTATTAACATTGTGTCAATGTTGATAATTAGTCAATTTTAACTTTCCTAATTTCTTTCTGTTCATAACACTTAAACAAAATTTCACTGCATTGCAATGTTAATTCAGAACCACTTCTTGGTGTTTTTTCAGTTGTTGCCTTTTCTCATGTACATTCAGGATATCATCCATGATCCATGCTATCTACACCCTACAATAATTACTAAGCAAATTACTTTAATTCTATCACGATTAAACTTAGAATTCTGGTCAAGGTGATGCTTTAGATTCTGTTTGGTTTGTTTCTATTCTTTTCCACTATGGGTTCTGTTCCATGGGTTGTTATGCTTCACTGCTTTTTTGCTGAATGTTTGTCATATCCATTCTTCATTTTCTCATCTCTGTTTCCAAATGTATATATACCTTATTGATTAATCATCTTCTATAACTCCATATTTGTTATAAAATCCAGACATCTAATTGATGTTACCTGAGAGAGGCGAATGTTGGAAAATGTCTGCAGTTTTTATGCGGTACTCTTTTTTATACATGCCATAGAGTGTGAAAATTATCTATAACTAGTTTCTGCAAATATTGTTACATACCATACAATGTCGCATATAATATGCAAACATGTAAATGTGTATGCCTGATTTAGCTCACAATTTTCTAGTAATAAAAGCTTACTTTCGATAACAATAACAACATATGTTTAGCACTCGTGAATAAAATGCACACAAGTTTTAGTGGGCAGAAATGAGTAAAAACTGCATGTACTATACACAAGAATGTACAGTAAGTAAAGGTATAATGCTATAGTGTGAGTTGTATGCAGTTATGAATACCTTCACTATAAACTTGAACAACACTACCAGGCTTCATGATGCATGTCTGTAAGAACCAAGGAATGCCCAAACACACGAGGATGTCAAAAACATTACTTCCCACTGCATTTGACACAGCCATGTCACCCAGACCTGAGGACAAGAGGTTGCAAAAATATAACATGTATTTATTGCTTGACAAATTTTGTCTGTTTAGATGACCAAAACAAGTTCAGATTTACATAACTGTCAACTAGCAAGGTGTACGACTTATTTTGTACAATTTTATGCAATGATCTTAAATTTAAGCCTTTACATAAAGTTTGTAAGATTTTGTCAAAAAATAAATGTTCATTACATTTGTCAAGATTTTTTAACCTAGAAAAATGAACCACTGAAGTGTCACTAGCATTTAATCTGAAAAGCAGAAGTTTCATTGTGCATGTCCAAACATGTTCCTCATGTCAATCTACCCGAAATCCCAAAATGATCATCTTGTAGAATTTCATCTCCCTTACCAGCTATGCTGCCTTTCCCCAATTCATACATAGCTCTAACATTCTGTGTGTCCTTTGTGGAAACTTCCCTATGCCAAAAGAAGTAAATTTATGATACAAACTCCCTGTGGCTTTCATCGCGTCAAACCTTGTGTAGAAGAGCTTCGTTACCTCTTGGTTATTCTTCTTCCTATGGGATGCCTTTGCATACAAATGTTATAGATGAGCTCTATAAGTGTTGTGGACAAATTCACCTATCTTGGCAGCAATAGTGTCACAATCTGCCACAATTGATGATGAAGTGAATGCAAGAATCTCCAAGGCCAGCACGGCCTTTGGCAGACTGTACAAGAATGTGTGGGACAGAAATGGAATAAGCCTGCAAACAAAGCTGAAAGTCTACAAAGCAGTTGTATTATCCACACTGCTATATGCTTGTGAAACTTGGACTGTTTATCAGTGACATGCTAGGAAATTAAACCACTTCCACACAGTCTGCCTTAGGAAGTTACTAAAGATGAAATGGCAAGACAAGATCCCAGACACTGAAGTCCTAGAAAGAGCGTCCATGCCCAGTATCCACACTCTACTAATGAAGAATCAGATTCGCTGGGCTGGTCACTTGACTCGCATGCCAGATCACAGGCTCCCTAAACGATTTTTTTACGGCGAGTTGCATTGTGGTAAACGCTCCCAAAGGATATGCTTTAAAGACACTCTGAAAATCTCACTGAAAGCTTTTGGAATTCATCATGACACCTGGGAGACTGCTGCCAAAGACCAAAATTTGTGGTGTACATCATTACGCAAGGGTGTAGTCACTTGTGAAGCAAACAGGACTGCAAGAGCTATGAAGAAAAGGCTGGACAGAAAAACCACTGCAGGAGATCCTCCTCCTGGAACGTCAAGCATTCTTTGTCCACATTGTCAAAGAACATTTCGAGCCAAAATAGGCCTCATCTTAGAACTCACGGCTCCATACTTTCAACCCCATTGGATGAAATGAATGGTCATCATCATTCTTGATGGACAAATAACAACAACATAGACGAGCTCTAAGAATATCTTGGATAAACAAAAGAACAAATGCATCCATACTTCAAGAGCTGAATATTGAAGAAGGTTGTTTATTAAAGACGATAAAACAAAGAAAATTGAAACGTCAAAAAGTTTGGAGTGAACAATAATGGAGGGGTATATGCCTGGGAAGAGAGAAAGAGGAAGGCTAAAGAGAAGATGGGTGCAGGGTGTGGTGGATAATCTCCAGATGGGTGTATTGGACGTGGGCCAACTTGATTATGAACAAGAGGTTTTCCGGAAGGTTGTTATAGGAGTGAGGTTCTGCAAAGGATATGCTACTGAATGAATGAATGAATGTATGAATGAATGAATGAATGAATGAATGAGACAGGAAAGCCAGCTCCAAGTCCAACCCTCCTAGGTCACCTCATATGACAAGTTGCTATTGTTTGCTTCACTCAAGGGTCCCAGTAACACATGGGTGGAAACTTCCAGTCTTCCTAAATGATAGGTTACAGTGTTATTATTCTGTGCTTCACTCAAGGGTCCCAGTAACACATGGGTGGAAACTTCCAAGTCTTCCTAAATGATAGGTTACAGTGTTATTATTCTGTGCTTCACTCAAGGGTCCCAGTAACACATGGGTGGAAACTTCCAAGTCTTACTAAATGATAGGTTACAGTGTTATTATTCTGTGCTTCACTCAAGGGTCCCAGTAACACATGGGTGGAAACTTCCAAGTCTTACTAAATGATAGGTTACAGTGTTATTATTCTGTGCTTCACTCAAGGGTCCCAGTAACACATGGGTGGAAACTTCCAAGTCTTCCTAAATGATAGGTTACAGTGTTATTATTCTGTGCTTCCCTTAAAGGTCCTGGTAACGCATGGGTGGCAAATTTCCTGTCTTCCCAAATGGGGTGCCGGCTCCAAGGCGAAGGGGTTAAGAATGTGGTTCGTGATCCTGCATATCCATGTTTGAAACACAGCTGCGCGTGATTTGGCAGCAGAACACGTTGCATTGGTTTTTTACAAAATGGTATGGGTGCTGGTCGTTCAGAATGCAATATGGCAAACCACTGAACGTAAACTTCCCAAGAGATCACAACAGCAAAAAATGCTGGTGTTGACTGCAACATCCTGCAAAGGATATGCAAGTAACTTTTTTCCTAAATGAACGGTTACAATGTTATTATTCTGTGCTTCAATTTAGGGTCCTCATAACACATGGGTGGAAACTTCCTTAATCATCTCTTACGATATGAATGGTTGATTACCCTTTGCGTCCTTTAAAGATCCCACCAACATACGGACAGAAACCTCCACAATTTTTCTTAAACATGCACAGTAGGTTACATTACAGTGGTACTATTTCTTGCTATCCATAAGGGTTCAGGTAACACAAAGCGTTGTGTGACATTAGGACACTGAAAATCAGGGCAGAAAACCATATTCAGGGCAGAAAACCATATTCCCAAATCTCTTACTGGGCTAACTAACTAACTTTGCTATGAAGTGCACACCTGCATGCATGTGTGGGTATATGTCCGTGTGTGCATACCTGCACATGTGTGTGTGTGTGTGAATGTGTGTGTGTGTGTGTGGAGATTACACGTAAACATACATGTGCATGCATGTCTGTGTGTGCATACCTGCACATATGTTTGTGTGTGGAGATTACACGTAAACATACATGTGCATGCATGTCTGTGTGTGCATACCTGCACATATGTTTGTGTGTGGAGATTACACATAAACATACATGTGCGTATATGTCTGTGTGTGCATACCTGCACATATGTTTGTGTGTGGAGATTACACGTAAACATACATGTGCGTGCATGTCTGTGCGTGCATACCTGCACATATGTTTGTGTGTGTGTGAATATGTGCTGTGGAGGTGGACATAAGCATGCATAAGTTCACTAACCATCCTTTATCACCAAGACACTTGCAACAACATCGGGCAAGCTGACTCCAAATGCAACAAAAGTCAGGCTCATGACACTATCAGGTATATTGACTGTGTAGCCTGCACAGAATTTTATAAACCTTCATTTTTAAACTGTTTTCAACATCGAATGTTATAAACATTATATTTATCTCTCTCTATCTCCCTCCGTGCTTGTGCGCATGTGTGTGTGTGTGTGTGTGTGTGTGCATGAGTGCGTGCATGTATGTGTGTAATGATGCTGGTCTAGGCAATTATAACGAAACATATCAAATTAGTCAGTAAAGAAACCGTGTACATACATGCCTTAATGGTCATTGAGTGGGCATGTGGTGCTAGACCCCATATTTAAAAGACCAGTCAGCACTCCAGGGAGGAGCTGATGATGTGGTCAGTATCATGCCGGCCGCCTTGACTTCCCAAGACATTTCCTGGCACCCATTTTAGACTGGGTCAATCTGGGAGCCGAGGTCAGTTTTAAAGATTGACCTCAACATGGATTTGAACCTATGATCGCCACACTGGCTGGTGAGCATCTACCCACTTTGCTACTGTAGTTTCCAAATCAATTTAGGGAGGTCAGCATGACCGAATGGATAGGAACGCACGTTCTTAAACATCTGGTGTGCTGATGCCAAGGTAGGGGTTCAACCCTTACACCGGACAGTTGGGCTAAAATGTTGACTTCTCGTCCTTGACTCGTGGACGTAAATTACAAGCACCTCTGAAGTCGGAGTGGGTTTGCCTGATGGCGAGGGACACTGGTAATAAGAAAAGCTAATCCACACGCAAAAATCAGTCCAATAATACTAAAAATAGTGTGTTTATACTTGAGTTCAAAGTGAGTGAGCACCAAAATAAAAAGTTTAGCAGAATGTTTTCTCCTTCCATCTTCAGGTTTTCACAAACACATACCATACAGGCAAATATGAAAAAATGCACCTAACTGCAGGAATCTATTTTTCTCCAAATTAGAAAACTGGAATGCTTCTGATGATTATCATCATTATATACTTATATACAATGCTGGCAGGTGAAGGCGATGATTTATCTCCACAACTACCGATCTTCTCTTTTGATATGTAGTATTACATTTGCAACTCCTATTATTAGTTAGTTGCGGTTCCAACTTCACAGCAAAGGGTTACCCCATAATGCTCCATTCCTGGGCCAGTGAATATCACACAAAATGCTCCACAATGCTCCATGTGAACAGTGGAACAGACAGGAGTCTCCTAATATACTCAATATATATTGTGACATACATTTATAAAAATACCTACACTGAAAGCTAGCACACATTCAAGTCTATACTGTTTACCAACAAACTCACCAATAATGGTTATCATCCACACCATCAGAAATGAAAAGAATGACAGCCAAACTAAAGACATGGCAAAAGTGACCCAAAACCACTTTCGAAGTCTCTGCCTTCTGCAGTCAGGCACAGAGATGTATAAAATGAAAGACAATGGTAACGACAGTAGCCACAAAGCACAGGCCCAGCGCCCCCGAGGTCTATGCCATATGGACTCATCTGGAACTGGTTTATGAATTTCTGCAAGAAAGATAGTAAAAATACAAATATTTATTCATTTGACATTTGAAACTAATTTGGATTCAGATAGACTCAGGTGAGAGAGTGTGGTCGACAAATTGCGCAACTCTTCCTCACTTTAATTCAATTCCTTGCGCAAGTCATTCTTCAAGGCTGGACTAAAAAACCACTGCAGGAGATCCTCCTCCTGGAACATCAAGCATTCTTTGCCCACATTGTCAAAGAACATTTCGAGCCAAACTAGGCCTTATCAGCCATCTTAGAACTCACGGCTCCAAACATTCAACCCCACTGGATGAACTGAATGGTCATCATCATTCTTCAGGGACTAGGTATTTATTATGATTATGTTCTTTTACCTGCACAAAATGTTTACTGTAGTAAGTGAAAACAGGATACCCTGCATCTTTACTATTTGATGGAAAAGAATGCTAAATTTGAATTTTCTTCTTATAGTCCATATCGGTGGACGGTGATGATCATTTCTGCCGACAGCTTTCAATCTCTTGTGCTGCCAATCATTTATGATACCGATGTTTCCTCATGCGATGATGTCAAACTGTCCAACATTTTCTCTCCTGATTTCCCGCGGCTTCTCCAGAAATTAACATGAATTTATTTTGAGAAAGCAGCTGTAAACTTGCAGCTACTGACAATTCTATAGCGCTTATCCACAAATTTCTTTAAATTAAAAAATCTTTAGCTGTCATGTTTCCAATTCCACAGAGATATTCATCAGAAGCTCTTATGTTTAGTTTATTGAGTAGATGGTGTCTCAATCTGCTATGTCTTGTCCAGAGTCTGAAGATTACTACTTGTTAACTTCTATGAAGTACTGGACACATTAAACTGTTCATCATGTGAATAATTGTAAAGGCTTCTCACATACTTTGACTACATATCTAAAACAGGATCCTTGGCTATTATGATTTTTGCCTTCTTTAGTTTTCAAGCAACCTATTGATGTAGGTGTTAGTTTTTAGCAAATATTTTCTCAATATTCATTCATTCAGTAGCATGTCTTTTGCAGAACCTCGCTCCCATAACAACCTTCCAGAAAACTTCTCGATCATAAGCAAGATGTGCAGCGTCTGATACAGTCATCTGGAGATCATCTGCCACATCTTGTACCAATCTTCTTTTTGACATTTCTCTTTCTCCTGGGCATATACCCCTCCATAATTGTTCTCTCCAAACTTTCATGACGTTTCAAGTAACCAAAATATTTCAATTTTCTTTGTTTTATCATCTTTAGTTGCCAACTGTCCTCATTATTCAGATCTTGTGGTATGGATGCATTTGTCATTTTCCGTATCTCAATATTACAGTGTCAAAGTGTAGTGCATAGGAAATTAATTTTATCTATGGTTTGTTGGCTGAAAAATAAAAATATTGGTCTTCCTTTCTCTTTCTATGTGTGTGTGCATGTACTTGTGCGAGCATATATACGTACATGTGTGTGTGAGTGTGTGTGTGTGTGTGCTCACGTGTGTGTGTAATGGGATAGGAATGTGAAGTGCTAGGCCACTCATATAAATAAGGTCATAACATAATAAGGTAAAAGACAGTTATATTATAAAAATGGTTAGCAAAAATAGTATACAGATTGGTACTGTGAATAGACAGTGGGTATAGACAAGACAGAGTGTGTTGACAGACATGACAGAATGTGTGGGTAGACAGAGCATGTAGGTAGATATATAGACTGTGGATAGACATGACAGAATGTGTGGGTAGACAGAGCATGTAGGTAGACATAGAGAGTGTGGATAGACATGACAGAATGTGTGGGTAGACAGAGCATGTAGGTAGACATAGAGAGTGTGGATAGACATGACAGAATGTGTGAGTAGACAGAGCATGTAGTTAGACATATAGAGTGTGGATAGACATGACAGAGTGTGTTGACAGATATGACAGAATGTGTGGGTAGACAGAGCATGTAGGAAGACATAGAGAGTGTGGATAGACAAGACAGAATGTGTGGGTAGACAGAGCATGTAGTTAGACATATAGAGTGTGGATAGACATGACAGAATGTGTGGGTAGACAGAGCATGTAGGTAGACATAGAGAGTATGGATAGACATGACAGAGTGTGTTGACAGATATGACAGAATGTGTGGGTAGACAGAGCATGTAGTTAGACATAGAGAGTGTGGATAGACATGACAGAATGTGTGGGTAGACAGAGCATGTAGTTAGACATAGAGAGTGTGGATAGACATGACAGAATGTGTGGGTAGACAGAGCATGTAGTTAGACATAGAGAGTGTGGATAGACATGACAGAATGTGTGGGTAGACAGAGTATGTAGGTAGACATATAGAGTGTGGATAGACATGACAGAATGTGTGGGTAGACAGAGCATGTAGGTAGACATATAGAGTGTGGATAGACATGACAGAATGTATGGGTAGACAGAGCATGTAGGTAGACATAGAGAGTGTGGATAGACATGATATAGAATCTGGATAGACATAACAGAAAATATGAATATATGGATATATATGATTATACTTAAAAGTTGGCAAGCTAATTGATGATGTCTATTTTAGAAGTGTGATGAATCACAGATGCTCGCATCCAGAAACATTATGGATAAAATACCTCAGAGAGCATCTCAGTATTATAGAGTAGATATAATGCATCACCACCAACCTGTTGCAGATTCTTCATTTGAACTACTGCTGGAGTTCAGTGATTCAGTGCTGGCTGTATTTCCATTTTTGGTCAAAACAATGGTGGCCTCACACATATCTGATAATTACAAAATAAACATAATCTGTGATTTTTTGACAATTGTAAATGAGATAATATTGCTGTCACCACAAAACCTGAAGCATGAGCAGACAGAGCCCGTTACCTTGGAATGAATCTGCCTAGAGGAGGCAA
This sequence comes from Cepaea nemoralis, assembly GCA_014155875.1. NCBI lineage: Eukaryota > Metazoa > Mollusca > Gastropoda > Stylommatophora > Helicidae > Cepaea > Cepaea nemoralis. Next base: position 82,233 of record JACEFZ010001513.1, read on the forward strand.
ACCTTACTTACACAAATGCATGATAAAGTCGGACACGCTGACCTTTGAGGTACATAACTGGGTGTGACACATTTCTCTAGGAAGAGGAACGAAGAAAAAGAGGACTCATGGCTACTGACTTACATTCACAGAAGGCAAAAGGACAGAAACAGATACTCAGTGACAAGTAACATTATCATAACATTTTACGTTGTAAAATATTCTATTAACTGACATAGAATATGAACAAATAAACATTTTACCACTTAAGACAACAGCTACAATAACTACATAAAATACAATGTATGGCATATATTTAACTAATTATACATTTCTTAAAGTAATAACTTTTAAAGCTAATAATTCTATAAAGATGTAAAATAAGTTGTAAAAAGTTTAACATCATATTATATGAAAAGAAATAAGACAAGCAGTGACTATATAACATTGTGAAGAACCCTTTTACACACCTTGAATTGACTGGGTATGTGGTGCTAGCCCCGTATTTGTATAGACCAATCGGCACTCAATGGGTCATGTGGTCAGTGTCACACTGGCTACCTTTACTTCCCAGGACATATTCTAGCAGCCATTTTAGGCTTGCCCGAACTAGAAGCCCAGGTCAATTAAGAAATTGTCACACTGGCTACCTTTACTTCCCAGGACATATTCTAGCAGCCATTTTAGGCTTGCCCGAACTAGAAGCCCAGGTCAATTAAGAAATCCATCTGAATGTTCATTTCAACAAGGCCAACCAGACTCATGGGCTTATGGGTAGATAGTTGCTGTTACAACAAGAACTTGAGTAGTAGATTCATGTCGCTTGCATAGATAGAGCTCATTGTCTATCTAGAGGAAGTAAACCTTACACAAATGCATGCCGAAGTCAGACACACTAACCTTTGAGGTACATAACAAGGGGTGACACATTTCTCTTGAAAGAGGAACAAAGAAGAAGAAGAAGAAGAAGAAGAAGAAGAAGAAGAAGAAGAAGAAATAGAAAAAGAAGACTCATGGCTACTGATTTACATCCACAGAAGGCAAGAGGACAGAAAGAGGGCAAAGCCTGTATGAACTTGCCTTTTGTAGCACTTGGTCAATGGTTCTTTTAACTGCCCATGAATTTTAAGCTTTCCTTCATCTTTAGTGATAAATGTTTTGCAATGTCTGTAGGGTTGCTACCATTTTCTGTCTGGCATATTCTAGACAGTCTTATTGGAAGTGCTCCGGAATTTCCTTGAGTGCTCCACAGTTGCATGTGGCAAAGCCTCTGACATACATTGGGGGAAGCTGTACTCTGAGTCTACAGTGTCCTGTTCCAAGTCTAAAAATTATATCTGCTCATTTCTGCCTAACTTATTGATGCCATTATGCTCTTGTCTGTGCTCTTAATTTAGTTGTACCGACTTAATTTTCAAAGATTCTCCTCATTCATGGAACCACATCTCAGCAGCCTGTGACCAAAGTATCCATTATAAATGGCAGACACATCTGAAGTATAAGCGGTATCTAACATTATGACCAAAAAAAAATGCAGAGTAACTAAAAAAACATTCTACCAACAAGCACTAACCATCTGCAATGTCCCCATTTGCCATTTTCTCATAATGAACAATCACTTGATCTGGCACAGAAGAAGCCTCTTTTGGACAACACTTGAATTTAGGTACTAATGCTCTCTCTAATGGCTGGTTAAAGAACATGAAGACTATGTACAGGATATACAGTGCCAGAAAGGTAACAGCTTCATACCTGAAATGAAATGAAGTTATAATTACATTCTGAAGTGTTTGTTATCTTTCTTTGTCTATCTTTCTCTCATTCTCTCTCTCATAATGACTAATTAAACAAACTGTGATAACTGAAAATGTAGAGAAAAGTAAGACTGTTTTAGGTTGGTTACAGTAAGATGGAAGTCTACTACTGAAAATACTGGACAAAAAATTCCAGAAGAAATGAAAGAGAAGACATCCAAGAAACAACTACCAACTATGGCACATAGACATGCAAGAGGGACGCAGAGGTCTTTCCAAGGCACCAGGGCCAGGTTCTATACTGGCCAAGACCTACTGACACATCCTTGTCGCGCGTCCTGGGCGACAGGTCCCTTCGGGGTTCTGGCTAACGTCAGTAGAATCGCTGATTCCTCCAAAGTCGGAGAGTATCTACCTGCACGGCGAGGAACCACCAGTCTGTACACCAATAAGCCAGACATGGGACAATGGATACTCATGCAAACCTCAGTCCGGTATGACATCACACTGATGTTTGACAACAGGATGTCACCATCTGACATATAGGACTTCACGCTGGAGTTCACAGCCAGCGAACGCAAGCAAGCAAGCAAACAAGACATGAAAGAATCCTGGGGATCAGACTTTCACATAGCAGAAGAGGAGTGCTGAGAGTATGGGCAGCTGAATGACATGATTAGATTACCTCAGCATCAGTCTTTGGACTGACTAACCTGATTATTATGATGTTTGTAGTGTTTTGTTTTACACTGATGAATATTCTGTCTCTATGTGCAAAGATCTCTCAGTCAATTATTACATCATAAGCACATCATCCACAAACAATATGTTGCATAATTTATTGCCTGGCATATTTCACTGCATCTCATCAAGTGCATACTGCAGAGTTAAGTGAATAAATGAATAACACTTTTGGTTAAACAATAAAAAAAAAAACAGTCACAGGTACTGTTTGAATGTGGAGCATCTGTTATCCTCACAGTAATTTCAAATTTAACAGGAACACTTTCTGTGTACATAAAACCAATTGGAACCGTCTAATTGCTAATGTCTCACTATATTTGAGCAATCATTTATTGGTCATCAAATGAAGTATTTGAAATGCTTTTTCTTTGTTCACGTTATAGCCAAAGATAATGAGGTGTTGAGAAATCTGTGAGGTGGACGTTTTACAGCCTTTAGACAGCACAAGGATTCCTGAAGATATTGTTTGTGACTTCTGTGTTTACATTTACGACATCAGATGAAAGAGTATTGTTCTCTTCATACAATATAAACATACAAGATTGCTAATACACACTACAGATAAAATTACTGTGGCTCCATAATTTAACTAACATAATTTTAATTCTTAACCAGATTATTTAGAAGTATGCCGATGCAGAAGCCTCTTAACGTGTGGTTAATTTTCACTTTTTTTCATATAACAAATGACTGACTGGAAAGTTATTGTTTTCAATAAATGACAAAGAGACATAATTTTAACTTATTTGTGCAGACAGACAATGATGACTAATTATATCAACAAAGTGAGTGGCAGAATGCATTGGAAATCTATCTGCTGTCTAGCTAGTTAACAGATCATCCTCACTGCACACTGAACTATTAATCCATAAGTGCTCAGATCCTCTCCTCAGTTATCTCCTTCAGCATGTAGCCATCGATGACATCAGTTCTGTTGGCTTTTCTTTGGCTTTTTGCATGGTGCTCTAGTCTAGCTTGACCCCGTTTGACTTGATGTTCCTGCAGTCCGATCAAAGTTGCAGAATCACACCCATCCCTTGAGTCATTTACATGTCCTGCCTCCGTATTGCTTGAATACTTCCCACAGTAGCCAAGCCTGCAAGCCTATCTGCTAGTTCATTTCCTCTTACACTCACATACCCTGGCACAAAAATGAAATAGATATTAATCAGTTTTGAGCAGTGAAAGCCCGTGAAGTGCAGGTGTGCCGCACAACAGACCCATCTGTGGAGATGATTATGTTACCCAGGGAAGAATTTTCAAAAAGCAGTCTATACTTTTGTCTTAACGACAATCAGCTTTTACTGTTTACACTCTCCATCCAGTCTATGAAGATTGAAAAGGGTGTACTGTACCTTTCTGGCACAAGCCCGGTTCTATGTACTTTAGTGAACAACCTGTTGAACAACATCTTTGGCTTAGTCCATCCAAGATTTTCATCTTTGTAACCTGTCATCCTTTTACCTTCAAGTGTCATTGTGCGGTGGAGGCTGTGTGTCAACTTGAAGGTATGATGCACCTTATCATCATATCTGTGTTCTGTCCTCCATGGTTGGAAAATCAAGTAGCTACTGCATTATCTTGCATGCTGTGTATCTTAGTTTAGTTTTAGTTTAGTTTAATCGACGGATCAACATCACGGCACACGTGCTCCGTTCTACTCCCAACTCAAGCCTGAGTCCGGAGAAACTCAGCTCAGTGCATGAAATCCACAGCACCGACGAGGATCCTGAAATACTTTGGGTAGGTTTGTAACTCAAAATTTTTGCCTGGGCAGCGCCGTTAGGCTACTCTTTTTCGATTTCCAACTGCCAAGGGATATTTTACGTGTGCAACATTACACACGGGCGTCCGATCTCACTACCCAGAGACCAGGGGAAATTTGGTTACTAGAAGTTCATGTGAAAAAATTACGACCCTCACTGGGGCTTGAACCTGGGATCTCCAGCACTCGAGGTGGACACCATACCACGAGACCACTCAGCTTTGGTGCACTAAAGTATGAAGCCTGATTCTGCTCAAGTCTCTCCATCTGTGTCTGACTGAGTCAGGATCGTCAGGTGATACTCATTTGCAGAAATGACCAGACCCTGGTATAAGAGACAGAGGTGACGCTGTTTAGTTTGCCACAGCCATCACCCTAATTACAGTTAACCCTTTTTGAGCTTTCATGATCACTTGGTCTGTGTGTTCGGTTAAGGTAAGATTCCAATCAAACCACGCTGTCTTAAGTAAAGGACCCTCTTTTTACATGCTTCAGATGTATCAGGCATATGGTGCTAGACGCATATTTTTATAGACCAATCAGCATTTGAAGGGTGTTGTGGTCAATACCACACTAGCCACCTTAACTTCCCAATACATGTCTTGGTACCCATTTCAGGCTGGTTCAACTTGCAAGCCTAGGTCAGGTGTACAAATCTGCACTTGCTGTTTATGGTCTAGATTATTCATTTCATAAATGTCAAGTGCACTAAGAAACATACCAGACAATCACTTCATCTGCTATGGCAAAAATCAAAGCTGCAATGCTGATCAGGTACGCTAAACAGTCTCTGATTAAAGGCCACCAATTAAGTTGAACAACCTGAAGTGATAAAGTGTTCAAATTACTTGAAACATGAAGCAGACAATTAAAGACAATTTATGCAGGCACAGTGTATGTATGCAATATTATAGAACTTTTATTAAGTGGTAACACTGCTGTATGTATGCAATATTGTAGAACTTTTATTAAGTGGTAACACTGCTTAACTACAAGGTAATTAGGAGAAAAAATAGTTTTCCTGAGCATACATGTGATTCTGAACGAAAGTTTTAATTGTCTATATGAATTTTAACTTCTGTCATGCATTTCTGTTGTGTTGTTATTCTGTTTTTGTTTGCATTCCCTATTTCATGAGAATTTCATTTCAGAAACAGATTTCTTGTATTTTTCTGTTCTCAGCATATATTTATAATCATAACAAATAGTTTCCTATTCCTGCTTGTCTATAGTAATGCCTTCTAATCTTTTTTGTCAGTGTTTTTTCCTCATGTTTCTTAACCTGAACTATTTCTTGTTGAACAAGATTTTGCCGATGAAGAGCTCTTGCTTGCACAGAATTCTTGTACACACAAAGTTTATACAAATACAGAGGTCTTACACAGACAGAGTTCTTGCACACAGTGAGGTCTTAAACATACTGAAAGTTTTTGCACATGTATAACTCTTGCTTGCGTATGTAGAGAGGTCTTGCCCCTGTCATAGAATACCACAATTCCACCAGAATGCCTCTCATACCACAAGAAAGTATTCAGCAAGAGAGGAATGAGGAATTAGTGGAATAAAGATTACATCATGCTTATCAGCGCCTATGCAGCTATGATGAAGGAGTATGCCAGCAAAAAGCCGACACTCAAAGCAATTACAGGCTAGATTTTTACGAGTCTAATAGCACATTTAGCCCATTTGACCTTTAACAACCCAGAGAAAGGATGGCAAGGTGTGAGTTCGCATACAGCGTCCATGTAGATGATAGACAGCCTGGAGATGCATAACAGATGAAAGGTGTGAAATTTAGACTAATAGAGACATCTATCGGTCAACAGGCGTGAGATGGCCAGTCACTCAGGGAGAATTTACCATGGACTGGGAACTCTCAAACACACAAGGTGTGAACAGACGGACACAGCGGCTGGTCCAGAAAAACACATGGCTAACAACCACCGCCAGATTAGAAAAATCAAAGTTACCCCACAGATAAGAGGATTTGTATAAATGCTCGGGGAGGAAACATCTCAAATCAGACTTGAATATTCAGAGGATCAGGTATGAAGGATTTATATGTACAGTGGAACCTCGCTTAATGAGCATAATTCGTTCCAGAATCTTACTCGTAATGCTGAAACACTCTTTAAGCGAAACAGTTTTTCCCATACAAATGAATGTAAAATGCGATAATGCGTTCCATGCCGAAAAAATACTCAAAATATTTTGTATAACGTTTATTCAAAGAAAATTATATATAAATTGTTAAGGAGCGTGATTCATCTTCCTCTTCTGTCGCGGAATGAACGAACCTGGAATGTGAATTTGATTTGTAGAAAAAAAAATTGAAATAATTAATTTACAATTTATAATACATACCTAATTCTTTTTTACTAGAAAGCTGTCTAGAGAAATTTGTTTTTGCCGACGCTTCAGAATTTGGTGGAAATGCGACACAGCATTATCATTAAATAAATTAGTAGCTCTCATAGCCACTGCCTTATTAGGGTGATGGTTCTCAATGTATGATGCAACAGTTTCCCATGCTTTCAGCATTTCTCTTATTGTGCCAGAAGATTGTTGGTTTGCTGTTACCTTCTCCTCCTCCTCGGATAAACTCTCCTCCACAACTTCTTGCTGTGAAACAATGTAATTCCATAAGCTCTTCGGTGGTCAGCTCTTGGCTATGCTCTTCCACAAGCTCATCGATATCTTTGTTATCCACCTCCAGTCCCATGATCTTGGCCAAAGACACAATCTCGTTGACTACAGGCTCCACAGGTACTGTCTCAAACCCCTCAAAGTCACACTCGACAACTCTCTCCAGCCAAAGCTTCTTCCAAGCAGAAGTGAGGGCTCTCTTTATAACCCCTTCCCATGCCTTTTCGATCATCTTGAGGCAGGCAACGATGTGGAAGTGATATTTCCAAAACTCTCTGAGAGTGAGATTGGTCTCTTCAGCCACCTCAAAACAACGCTCGAAGAGCGCTTTAGTGTAGAGCTTCTTTAAAGTTAGAAATTACCTGCTGGTCCAAAGGCTGGAGTAACGGAGTAGTGTTGGGATGCAGAAACTGGATCTTGATGTTGCAGACGCACAATCCGGGACTTCCCCTTCCCTTGTCACTCGTTATGCGAAGCGTTACTCGTTCAGCGAATAAATCTTTTACAATTTATTTTGCTCGTTATGCGAATTACTCGTTATGAGAGGTGCTCGTTAAGTGAGGTTCCACTGTATAAATTTCATTTATTGAAAAGTCTGATTCTTATGCTGTTAGAAGTGTCTAGACATGTTAGTTTCTAGCCCCTAACGACAGCCTGTAAATTCGGGGCCTTCATTTGGCAGACTGTTGTAGGCTATTTCCATGAGAACTATAAATTCTCAGTTTTCTGTTTATAGCATATTGCTATAATTTTGTTATACTTACTATACACGTAGGAATATACTACCATGCTAGCATTATGTTCCTTGCATATTTTTTATGTTTATATGTATCATTTTATAATACGCTGGATATGTATTTGGCAGACTTTCATTTCGCCTGATCAGATGTATGTTGCTTCAATGAGAACTGTTTATTGTCTCAATTTGCGGTATATAATAGTATCACTATCTTATTTATTATGCTATTATTTGAAATATCATTATATGCCTATTTTGACTTGTTTCAATGCATACTTTCACGTTTCCATGCATAATGTTTATTATATGCTTGAGATGCTAAATGTCATATGGTAACACACCAGGGTCTATGAGTGTTGTGTTTTATAAGTGGCATTCTCCATACATATTGCCAAAAGTTGTAATATGCTTCACATCTAAAAGGTTACCCCAGGGTGAATGTTATATGATACTATCAAGATTGTGTTTGGAGCAGATGTGTAGTGGTGTAGACATTACTCACAGTCTGTAACGGGTATATTGTGTGCTTAGCCATTTCAAGTGTGTGATGAATGAGCGTTAATCTTAACTCATATGAGGCTTAATGCAGAAACTGATTGTCACAGACAATCAGGCACTTTTGTATTAACACCACTGACCAACTGAGCTGCTTAAACAACTTTTGATAGAGCAGCTGTAAAGAACCGGGTGTCTGATTAAGTGACATGGGCTTAGGCCAAGGGTGGCCAACACGAGGCCCGCGGACCGCATGTGGCCCGCCGGGAGCCATGTTGCGGCCCGCAGAGTGGGAAGTGACGATGTGGTCGAGGCTGTAGCACGCTTGTTTGCTTAATTTAATTTTATTTTAAAATTAGGTGAGTGGCCCGGCAGGAAATATTATTTATGAAATTTGGCCCGCCTGCTAAAAAGGTTGGCCACCCCTGGCTTAGGCAATGTCATTGGCAATGATGGGACAGATAGGGGAAGGCAGAAATGTAACATGCGTGCGTGTGCGTGTGTGTGTGCGCACGTGCACATGCATGCACACACACACACCTTGGTGGAGGATTAATAACAACCAAGGAAGGGGAGATATGTTAGGGGAAAAACTTGCCCTGCCTAGTAGTTCAGTAGTAGACACAAATCTGGGCATCTAATTAATCTTCTCCTTCCCACTCCTTGGGGATACCAAGACCAGTTATTTATACTTAGTAACGAGTCATTCTCAGCTGTATTCTTGGGTATCCAGAGACATTCTTTATTTCCGCCATATAGATTTTGTTCCAAGTTTCTCTCGGATAGATTAAACCCCAGTGTGAGAAACAGTGACTACCAACAAATTAGACGGCAAGTCTGGAACAAATAAGTCGTCTGACAAATTGTTTGCCTGTCCAGTGTCAAAAATAGTAACTTCTAACAAATTGGATTGCTCGCCTGTGATATTACATAAATAGGTGGCAGAACCCATACCATTTCTGACACCCACACAGAGTTTTTCCAGAGGTGATTATGAAAGTTCACTGTTCATTATAGATGTCCTGGCATTAACTCATATATTCAGTCACAATGACAACAAAGTGTTAGCTACAGTTCTGAAACTTCTGATCACTCATCAGGCACAAATTGCACTGGAGATAAAGTTGCTTTCTCAAAAGATATTCATCCACCCTCAGTGATTTATGCCCACTCTTGACTAGTAACATATCCACAAACGTCATGAAGGTGACTGTTCACGCCATCATTTATGTTCAGTATTTTCTTCCTCTTTGCCTTCCAAGTTCTTGCTTCACAAAAGAATCTTTACACTGTATATCAAATTTTCAATTTGATTGGTCTCTTAGTCTGCTTGATTTCTGTATTATAAAATAACTGCCCTTTCTTTTCACCTGAAATTAAAGATCTGTGACCTCCAAAAGTGTGGAGTTATATCTGCTAGTATTGTCCTTGTTTGAAAATGTATTGCAAGTTTCACAGGTAATTTTATGACTATCTTTTGGGATTGGAGGTATGTGGCCATATTCTGGATATATATGTTATGGACAGAAATTCTTGAATGACAATTGCACAATGATCAACAATAATGGCAACAACAATATCAGATTACAGAGTTATCTGTGGCTCATTTCCCAGGTGCATCAGAACAATGTTGACTCAGTAGAATAATGAATGATTCTACCAACAAGGCAGTGAGATGCTTAACATTTTAAAACATTTTAGATGAAAATATGGAATGCTTAGTGCACACACTATCTTCTTTTCACACACAGACTTTTTGTAACACACACAAACAAGAAACAACAGTGCACAGTACAGGGTGTAATGTAGTGTAGACAGCCTGGATTTGTAGCGGGTCACTTGCTTGAATGTTTCTAATGAGTAATATTCATAATTCAGGAGGTCTTTATAATTGTGAATGTTAGTTGCATATAACATATATAGACAATATATGTAAAGAAACCAGCCAAACAGAGACCGCAAGAACACCACATGATGAGAACACAGAAGAAGAACCATCTGCAAATCTAACCATTAGAGAACTGTTTGCGGACGACCAAGCACTAATAGCAAAATCAGAAGCTGAATTACAAGACCACATGAATAGTCTAAACGAAATGTGTAGGGAACATAACATGAAAATTAGCACAAGTAAAACAGAGGTATCGACTATAACTAAAGAAGAAAAAGCAACAACGATTCACCTAAACGAACATCCCTTGAAACAAGTAAAGAGTTTCAAGTACCTAGGAAGTATAATATCATCAAATGGCAAATCAGAAGACGAGATCGAAAATAGATGCAATAAGGCAAACCAACTCATTGGACAAATGGCACCAATACTAAAGAACAAACATGTATCAATAACTACTAAGAAAGCACTTTACAACACAATCTTCCTACCAACTCTATGTTACCAATGCCAAACCTGGACAATGACAGAAAAAGAGAAAAGAAAAATCACAACAACAGAAATGAGATTCCTGATAAGAATACTCAATGTATCAAGAAGAGATAAGATCAGAAATGAAGAAATCAGGACTAAAGTGGGGGTTATAGCTGCACAAGATTTTATTAGAAGGCAGCAAGTCAAATGGTTTGGCCATGCAAGTAGGTTACCAACTAACAGTATATCACAAGCAATGATGTACAGACAAGAGGGAAGTAGAGGAAGAGGCCGACCACGTAAATGATGGACGCAGGGAATATCAGAGTCCATGGGAATATCGATACATGAAGCCCATAAGCAGGCACTCTCCCGCTGTTTATACTTCACCTCGACACCGCAAAGTACAAGAGGAACATGATGAGATGAGATGAGATGAGTTGCATATCCTTTTACAGGACGTTACAGTAAACCCAAGGACTTTTTTTGCTGTTTGTATCTCTTGGCAAGTTTAACTTCAGTAGTTTGCCATTGCTTTGTGAGCGACCGCCCCCCATAACATTTCGTAAAAAACCAACTTATGATGGTCTGTTGCCAAATAGCCCGCAGCTGTGTTTCAAATGCGGTATGCAGGATTATGAACCGCGTCCGTGGGGGAACATACAGTGAACATTGAAAACATGTTGACTCTTTAACACTTTGTTCCCTAATTATAGACAGTCTCCTGATAGTAAAACATCTGCTTCAAATTTGAAAGGTATTGGGTTAAATTCAAGTTGAGAACAGTATTCTCAGGGGCATTTTTTCCAGAGAAACCCAATGTGATCACACTCTCCTCTGATTTCCTGGCAGTGACCTGCCCACAAGAGAATATTTATAGTACGTGTTGAAGAGGAGAAGGTGATGTGCCAGAGTTAGAGTTTATACTCAACAAGACCTCCCTTCACTTCCATATGGAACATCCTGAGCTAACAATTGTCTAGCCTATGAAGGGAGGTTGGATCATGGTCTTTGTTGTTATGAAGTCTGGTGAGAACTTAAAATTTATATGTCGCGGGACTGCAAGAGAAATCACAGCTTTTCCCGGCCATGATGGTAGACAATCAACACCTAAGTCATCACTAGGACAGCTCAAGAACTTGCTCGTAATGCATGTTGCTTTACTTGGATCGAACTAGGTAATCTCGTCTCAAATTAATCATGTTATACAAGGGTGAACAATTCAATATGATGGGTATTCAACAACAAAAACATGTTGTTGTTGAATGCCCAGGCAAGCGTCTGTTGTTGCCACGTTGAAGTTAAATATGTAGGCCAAAAGATGTATCTGTTGCTGAGCTGCTACTTACAGAAACATCACAATCAATGATCTTTTCAGGCCAAATGAGGTAGAAAAAGATTATCCTTTTCTTTATAACATTCTTTACAGCAAATGCAATTCAATATTGCACACCATTCATGCTTGGTTGTGTTAAAATTAAGGTCATGTGATGTGCAAAGCTTAATTTATAAACACTAAGAGTACACATATTTCATGTGGCAACATATGGGTATGAGAGTTGGATACTTAACAAAACAGCTGGAAGGTACATATCCGCCATTGAATATAATTGTTACAGTGGAGTATAAAAAATTAACTGGATGGAAAGGAAAACAAACAAATCTATTGAAGAAGTATTCAATACTGAAGTAGATGAATGTCATTTCTCATAGTGAATATTGCGCACTGGCATTTAACCCTTATCCAACTGCACTCATGCAATTGTCAGCATAATATCTTAGTCTCTAAGCAGGATTAAATCATTTGACATTACTTTAATACTGAGCTATGGACTTAACAAAAGCTGCAGTTAAAAGTAAAAAGAAAAACAACAGGAGAAATGAAGAGAGAATAAGTTCAGTTAAAGCAGACAACAACTGTGATCTTGGCAGTGACTGAAAGCAAATGCTCAAATATCCTACACGACAACAGACAAACCAAAACACATTTGATAAAATGACAGAGAAAATTCCATAAGACTAAAAAAAATATATTTGAAAGAGGAAAGAATCTGTAAAGCATTAGAAATGCTAACAAGAAATTAAAAACATAATGAATACACTTACTGTTTTGGCAGCAAATCCACACACACTGATGACAAACATGACATTATATATGGCTGAGCCAACAACAGTGCTGAGTCCGACATCATCCTGTCAAGGAAAGAGACACACTCCTATTAAAAAATGAACGCTATGCATGTAATTAAAATTGAAGCATATTATGCATTTTAAAATATAATTTATTTAGCTTAAAGTGAACACATTCTGACATCTGGTCGATAAAGAAGAGCCAATGTTTTAGTGGTATGGGTTGTCTCAGTTTTGACAGAGAAACAAGGCAGCCTGTGTTGCTTGCATTACACTTCAGTGAAGGTCAGCATGGCAGAATGGATAAGAGCACTCATTCTTAAACTTCTGGTGTGCTGATGCTGAGGTAGCGGGTTCAAACCCCTACACCAGTCAGTTGGAACTAAAATGTTGACTTCTCATGCTTGATTTGAGGACATAAATTACAAGTGTTTCAGAAGCTGAAGTGGGTTCGCCACATGGTGAGACACACTTGTAATGGGTAAAGCTAATCTAAAAGCAAAAATAAGCCCAGCACACTAGATGTAGTAGCACGTTATTGAACTACACTTGAGATCAAAGTGAGCGACAGCATAACACATAAAAAAAATGATACACTCAGTAAGTCAATGTTTTATAAGATGCTTAGTCCATTGTATTGACACAGTGGTAGCTGACTGGGCTTCATTCTCCCAAGATGTCCAAATCACTTTGCTTGTTGTCTCATTCCCTAAGAGCTATACTGAGTCAATCCTGATGTACAGAAGTGAATTATGGACAATTAGCAGACAAGTGAAGAATTATGTGGAAACTGCAGAGATTTTGTTTTACAGAAGAATAATGATAACATTGTGGATGGATTGAAAAACATGCAATAATGCTATCTTGAAAGAAGTTAACTCAGAAGGAAAACTGGTTACTTGCAGCAGAAGAAGAGTGATGAAGACAGCTCACATAGTTTGGGCATGCCACGAGAAGGGGAAAGTTTCAGTATGTGGTCACAATGGGTGGAAAGTTGAAGTGGGGAGAACCAGGGAGAAGACAGAGATTATGGTCATCACTAAGAAGAAAGAAATACCACATTGTAATATACGGATAAATTGTAATATTCTTAAATAAGTGAATCGGTACAATTATCTTAGAATAGTCATAACATCTGAAGGGAGGTGCTTTGAAGAGATTAGAACACAAATTGCTATGGCAAAAAAAAGTCTTTTGCAAGATGAAAAACATACTGACCAATAAAAAGATGTCAATTGCAAAGTCAAAAGAACCTGTACTTTTATATGGATATGAGACGTGGACAACGAGCAGACTAGCTGAAAAAAATATCATGGCAGTGAAAATGTGTTTTCTGAGGAAAATGCAAAAAATATCATGTGAGTATGCTCTGGAAGATAGAGACAGAAAAACCAATGAGCAAGTCCTACAAGCAGCAAATGAAAACAGTAAACTGATTAGAGAAATAAGACGCAGAGAGTCAACATTTTGGGGCACGTTATGAGTAGACATAAACTAGAGAACTTGGTGACAATTGGCAAAATTGAAGAGAAAAGAACAAGGGATCCGTAAGAAAAGTAAATATCTGGATGACTTGACCACATGGCATGGTCAAGACAAGAACACAGAGCTGATCCACAACTCTGGTAATCGTGTAAGACGGTAAAACATGACGGCCACACTTATAGGCATGGCACATGATGATGATGACAATGTTTGTCTGTTACAATAGAGACTTTATTGATATACTGATTGATTTTAAAGCTGTTTAAAGAAGAGATTGGCCTAGTTTAAAAACCAATACATAGCCAAGCTCTGATGTGTACACAATGTTTGCAATTATACTCATCTGTAATATGATATTGAAAAATGTATACAATTAAACATAAATAACTTAAGAGCTTTGATGCTCATGGCTGAACCACATATCAATAACTACTGGCTAGATTATGCAGGATTATGGAGCAGGATTATGTGTAGTATTAGCAACTGGATAAATACTAGCTAGCTGTGATAGGGAGGGGTATGGGGAAGTTTAGAAATAGGTTAAATATGAGCTGTGAGTCAAGTCTTAGTCAAATATGACTGAGCTACAGTTTATCAGTGGTCAGTACTTCCTGCTTTCTGTTAGCACCGAATGTTGGCGGCGATCACCAAACATGACACCCCACATTGTGTCAATGGCTTCAGGTGGAGGAGTGCAATTGGGAGTATACAAGTTAGTTAGTAAACAGATCATCCTCATTGCACATTGAACCATTGAGTCCATAAGTGCTCGAATCCCCTTCTCAGTAAATCCTGCAGCATATAGAGGCTCACGACACCAGTTCTGTGTTGGTTTATTAATCTTCTTTGGATTCCTGCATAGTGTTCTTGTTTGGCCACACCTCTTTTAACTTGCTGTACTCACAGTCTGACCATGGTTGTAGATTCACAGTCATCACTTGGTTCTCGTAAACATCTTACTTCTTGTAGGGCATTCAGTATATCAGCTTGGTCCATGGCTTATCCGCCCTCCATAGTAGCTTTACCTGCAATCCTGTCAGCCTGCTCGTTTCCTTGTACACTCGCATGCCCTGGCATGAAAATGAAACTAATCTTTGCCAGCTTTTACAGCCCAAAAGACACCAACCACTGTCTTCAGACCCAAGCCATCTCTATCTTAGTTAGTTAGTCGTGGTTTCAACTTCATGGCAATGGGTCGTCCCCATTATGCTCTGTTCTTTTGTCAGTGAATATCACAGAAAATGCTCCTCACTGCCCAATGTGAAAAGTGGAACAGACAGGAGTCTCGGCAAGCCAACAGCCTGCACAGGTACACTGTGCATAATGCCGTCGCCAGAATGTCAACACAAAAGTCATCCACGGAAAATACAGTTCATCGACGATGAAAACGGCAGTCACAAGAAAGACTTCATTGACTCGGGTTTAATCCCATATGGCTCGGTCTCTTTCAACAGGGCAACCCGCTGAAAGCGCAGCACAAAGCACGAACTCTGTAGCTCCAGCAATGACTCCCAGGAGTCTCCTGAAAAATGCACTCGTGAACCGAAAGGGCAAACCAGTCAATTCAGCGACAGCTGCCCGCCATCGTTCCGGACATGCACATCTTGCTATAGACAACCGCGGACAGATGTAAAAGCATTCCCCATGAAATTAACAGCTCACAGTGTCGCGCCATGCACTCACTCAGTAGCAAGATGATGGAAACGATGCACTACCAGTCCAACATGAGGAACATGCAAATGCATACCGTAGCCACAAGTATAAACACTCCAGAGACCTTAAGGTTCAAATGCCTGTCCGCCATGTTGGGGACTGGAAGTCCCAACTCTATCTTCCTGAGCATACTCACTGAGTTACTAAGGAAGCATGCCTGAGTGAAGGTCTGTATCTTGAGCCATGTTATTGTTTTACTTACTGCCATGACTTCCATAGTCAGACTACTTGTGGTCACGGCAAAAACACCAGCATCTTGCTTTACAATTCCTCCTCCAGCCTGAGCTTTGATAGCCCATGAACTTCTCACGTGTCGAATGACCGGCCTATCTGTGTAAATGACAACATCATCCTCTAAAGAATTCTCGAAAATCAAAGTCTGTACTTCTGCTTCCATAGCAGCCGGATTTTCTTGTCTGCATTTTCTGCCCAGTTGGATACAAACAGAAAAGGATATAAGACTGTTGGCACTTGTATCCACTCCTCGCCAGGTTCTAAGTCCTCTCAAGTGAACACACCTGTTGAAAAATGTCTTCAGCTTGACCCATCCATGACTTTCGTCTTTTTAACCTGCTGCCCTTTACCTTCTTAATTTCACTATGCAGTGGATGTTATGTGTTTGCGTTAACTCTGAGGTAGGCAGGTGCTCGGCAAATTTGCATTCTGTCCCCCATGGTTGGAAAATCAAGAAGGCAGCACATCTCTTTGCATGCTGTATCTCTTGTACACCCAAGTATAATACGCATAGCTTTATTCTGTATCTTTTCCATCCTTTCCATCCGCTTATGGCTGAGAGTCAGGATCATTATCACATACTTTAAAAAAAGGACCAGACTCTCATATAGCAGATACAGATACAGATGGCGCTGCTTACAGTTTGCTGCCACCATCACCCTCATCGCAGCCAAACCCCACTAGGCCTTTGATATCATCTGGTCTATGTGCTCAGTATAAGCAAGGCTTCACTCAAATCGTATCCAGTCTCTGCAGCACAGATTTAGAGTTGGTGTTGGAGTGTTGACAATATGGTTATTCAAAGAGAACCATGTCACTACTGCCTTTGTTGGGTTGACCTTTGCACCAGCTTCACTACACCAAGTGCTTATGCGATTGTGTCTGCTTGTAGTTCCACAGAAACCTGATCTCTCTCTATCCTTACCCTGATGATACATTAACACAAAAGTTCTACCCCGTCCTGTGATCTGCTCACCAGTAGTTATCACAGTATAGGCATTGAACAGCACAGGAGATAATGGCTTGACATCATTCATACTTTTATGTAGTCGCCAAAACAATCTCAGTGACTTGTCTTTGCTTATTCTTTCACACAATTCTGTCCATTTCTAACTTTTACCACTTAAACCAGTTTTTTTGAACTTTTGTGTCCATGTCTCTTTCCAAGTGCAAGATAAGACTAGGATAGGTTTCTTTTGGCGTTTTGCCATTTTCTCACAGCATAACACTTATCCACACAGGCCTTTTTCACCTCAAAATTCCACCAAGGGTGTTGCTCCCAGCTTTTTTCTTGCCATGTTGATTTCTGCACTTATTTTACCTTAATTTACCCACCACATCTTGCCCTGTACAGTCATACTTGAAAGTCTTGACCTTTGACTTGTGCTGCCTTGTTCTGCCTTTCTCAGCCAATACGCTGCAAGGGTGGTGGTCGCTGCCATTTTACCCTAGGACACCCCATCTACACACTGTAGTGAGTGAAGGAGAAACCAGTGCTAGGTCAATAACACTGGGAGGATATAAAGTAGCCATGACATTTAGTCTTTAGGTTGTATTTACATGCACACTAGGATAAGGCTTGTATACTGGGAGGATACACGCCTTATCCTAGTGTGAGGAAATGCAACCTAAAAACTAAATGTCATGGCAGGGCAGACCAGGCCCTACGCTGTGGTCGGCATCTGGTCTGGTATCAAAACTCAAAGAGGTGGACAGTTAGAGCATTGCTTTGCTGATCCGGCAGCTTCTGCAGCTTGTCTTGTTCCAGATGTATTAGTGCTACCTTTCTTCTAGAGTAAACTAGGCAGGTCGAGAGAGGGATCATGCTGCATGGTCTCCACAATTCAGCCCAGGCTTTGTGTTATGGAGAGGTATAACTCCACCCCTGGTCCTTGCCATAGGTTGAAGTTATTATGCCTTGTTTGAAGCACAAACTATCAGCTGTCAAAACTGCAAGGTGCGTTTAGAAACCTTAAATAGGAGATAACCATGGATGTGCAGGGCAATGGGTAATTTAGAAATTGGATAAATTCAAGCTATGTGATGTGGAAGACAATGGGTAGTTTAAAAACGTTAAATACGAGTTATATGATGTGTAGGGCAGTGGAGAGTTCAGAAATGTTAAATGTGAGTTATGTGATGGGGTGGGCAATGGTGAGTTTTATAAAGTGGATAAAGATGAACTGGTCTCCCTGGCCTTGGAGTTAAAGTCTTTTTCCGTAATCCTGTATATTCTCGTGAGTAAAGTAACCTGCGCGAGAATCGGTAGCGGTTCTCACCACGTTGGTAACTTACTGGGTATGTGAGCTGGTCACTCAGAAAGCAATGGCAAACTACTGAGCGTAATCTTGCCTAGTACATCAACAGCAGCTGAAAAATGCTGATGTTGACTGCAACATCCTGTAAGGGATATGCAAAAAAAAAAAAGATGAGCTAGCTATGTGATGTGGAGAGCAATGGGAACAACAGCTAAGCAACTTTCAAGATTGAAAGACATTTTCAGCTGATAGTACAAAACTGAAGCAATTATAAAATTCCAAATGTAGGGTGCATGACTGGAAAAAAAAAGCTATAAACTTTTGAATTGGAAGATAAAAAGAACCACAAGCTTTCAAGTGGAAAGTAATAAGATTGATACCGTGAACATATGGCCCAGGCTGGTACAGTAGCATTAGATGCATCTTGGGTTGTACATGAGGAAGGATGGACATATGAGTGGATGAATCCAACGTGTGTTGCTATATAGAATGACCAACATTTATACCTTACAATGTTTGATGAAGGAGATGAAACATGTATGGTAGTGATATAATGTTTATTCTTAAAACCAAGAAACAACTTTATTATGTTTGGATGAAAGGAAAAGTCAGACATATAAGTTTATAATAAAAGTGTTGGAATGATGGCATGATCGCTACGTTAAACAAATGAGAACAAAGTGAACATTTATCACAATTTGTTCTTTTTAAAAAACAAACAAAATGACCATCAGTTATTTTCACAGTAAAATCTGACTGTTGTATTAGATGTTTATACAGTAATTCCTCTATCCATGTTTGCAACAATTATCTCAGTCACATCGTGCCCCTGCTTCCCACTTAGCACTGTCCATTACAGGATTGTAGGATTATTAAGTAATTATTAAGTACGACATTGATTTTTCTTTCTTGTGAAAAGCATTCAGATAATCAGGAGAGAAAATAGCAAGTTTAAGTTGTCAGAAACAACAAGGAAAAATTACATACACTTAGAAAAAACAAAACAAACAAGGATACACAAAGAACACTCATGTACCTTAGCAACAAATACTCCAATCACTGCAGTGGCAAGCTCAGGCGCCGAGCTGCCGGCAGCCATGAAGGTAGCACCAGCAACATCTGTCTGAAGATGCAGAACTGCAAAGAGAGTATTTTATTTTATAAGTAATTAATCTTTGCAGCTTTGACTCATTCTTATCTGCTCTTTCAATTGTGGGCAGCTGCTGTAACACATTCTAACCTAAGCAATGTAATGGCAGTGGAAATGTGGATTCTGAGGAAAATGCATAGAATACTATGGATGGACAGATAAACAAATGAGGCAGTCCTTCAATAAACAAATGAAAACCTTAAATTTATTAGAGACATTAGATATATCTGAAGATGCAGAACTACAAAGAAAAGCATTTTATTTTATAAGTAATTTAATCTTTGCAGCTTTAACTCATTCTCATATGCTCTTTCAATAGTGGGCAGCTGTTGTTGTACCACATTCTAACCCAAGCAATCTAATGGCAGTGGAAGTATGGATTCTGATGAAAATGCATAGAATACCAATTACCATGGATGGACAGTCAAACCAATGAGGCAGTCCTTCAAGAAATAAATGAACACCTTAAACTGATTAGAGACATTAGATATAGATAGTCAAGAAGTTTTGGGCACATTAATAGGAGAAATAAACTTGAAAACTTTGTGACAGCTGGCCAACTTGATCGGAAAAGAGCTAGGGGAAGACCAACAGATAAATTTCTGGATGGCGTGACCATATGGCATAATCAGGATAAGAATACAGACTTCATCCAATCTAGTGATTGTGTGAGATGGGGTACAATGACCTCCCTGAGCCTATCAGCATGGCCCATAATGGCCATAATGGGACAGACGATTTCAAGGGACAATTAGGATATAGTGACTTAATGTAACAATTGGGTGTGACGGAAGAGGTTAAGTAAAGCATATCATGTACGGAGTAATCAATATAGTGGCTTAATGTAACAATTAGGTGTGACGGAAGAGGTTAAGTAAAGCATATCATGTACTGCAGTAATCAATATAGTGGCTTAATGTAAACAATTAGGTGTGACGGAGAGGTTAAGTAAAGCATATCATGTATGCAGTAATCAATATAGTGACTTAATGTAACAATTAGGTGTGTCGGAAGAGGTTAAGTAAAGCATATATGTACGGATGTAATCAATATAGTGGCTTAATGTAACAATTAGGTGTGACGAAGAGGTTAAGGTAAAGCATATCATGTATGCAGTAATCAATATAGTGGCTTAATGTAACAATTAGGTGTGACGGAAGAGGTTAAGTAAAGCATCTCATGTATGCAGTAATCAATATAGTGACTTAATGTAACAATTAGGTGTGGCGGAAGAGGTTAAGTAAAGCATATCATGTACGGAGTAATCAATATAGTGGCTTAATGTAACAATTAGGTGTGACGGAAGAGGTTAAGTAAAGCATATCATGTATGCAGTAATCAATATAGTGGCTTAATGTAACAATTAGGTGTGGCGGAAGAGGTTAAGTAAAGCATATCATGTACGGAGTAATCAATATAGTGACTTAATGTAACAATTAGGTGTGACGGAAGAGGTTAAGTAAAGCATATCATGTATGCAGTAATCAATATAGTGACTTAATGTAACAATTAGATGTGGCTGAAGAAGTTAAGAAAAGCACATAATATTTGAAGTAAACAATATAGGGTTTAATGTAACAATTGTGTGACTGAAGAAGTTAAGAAAATCATATCATGGAGTAAACAATATAGTGGCTGAATGTAACAGTTGGGTGTGACTGAAGAAGTTAAGAAAAGCACATAATATATGAAGTAAACAATATAGGGTTTAATGTAACAATTGTGTGACTGAAGAAGTTAAGAAAATCATATCATGGAGTAAACAATATAGTGGCTGAATGTAAACAATTGGGTGTGTGACTGAAGAAGTTAAGAAAGCACATAATATATGAAGTAAACAATATAGGGTTTAATGTAACAATTGTGTGACTGAAGAAGTTAAGAAAATCATATCATGGAGTAAACAATATAGTGGCTGAATGTAACAATTGGGTGTGACTGAAGAAGTTAAGAAAAGCATATAATGTGTGGAGTAAACAATAAACACATAGTGCATTGCTTACTACAGAATCAGTTAATCATAATCATCATCATCATGTGCCCTGATATGTGGCACAGGAATTTATGTATCCTCATACATCTCGATCTTTGGTGTACCTGACCAATTCTTATGATGGTGTTCCTCTGTGAAACCGTCCAAGGACATACAACATCATTTACATCAGTCTGCCTCTTTACAAGACCAGAGACCATTATTTGTCTCTTTCTGACATTTCTATATAATCTTCTATCTTCATTAGGATTATTGTGCACCACTACTCCACCCAAAGGTGCAGACCCAGCCAGTCTGTCCGTCTGCTCATTTCCCACCACACCAGCATGTTCTGGGGAAAAGATCCAACAGACGCTCTCTATCTTTGATTTGTTAAATTAAAGCATTCCACTCTGCATGAAGCATGCCTGTCTTCATCTTTCTCAGCATGCTCTGCGAGTCTGTTACAATAATGACATGTGTGTGCTGTTATTCCTTCAGCCAATGGAATGCCACTGTGACTCCTTCCACCTCCATGCTCAGACTAGATATTGTGGTATCATATGCCAGGCTCTCCTGCACTAAACACTGTTCATTAATCTTCATTATGAACCCCAGGCACTTCTTTTGCCTCTTGGCATAGAACCAACTATGGAGATGATTACATCACCCAAAGTGCAAATTGTCGTGAATCAAATCTGCATCTTCCATTCAGCACAGCCTACCAGATAATCCCTGCACTCCTAGTTCAATATTATTGTGACCTTGCACAGGTCTAGCTTTCCCTCTGAAATTCTGACCCATTCCTCTCCTCTCCGAGTAGATAAAATTATACACCGTTATGTTAGAATGATATCGCTGGGAAGGTAACCTGATCAACAAATGCCTGATGAAGTCAGATGTGTCAACATAACACAATGCAATTACGTCTAAAACAACATTTAAGTTGAAAGAAGAAGAAGAAGAAGAAGAAGAAGAAGAAGAAGAAGAAGAAGAAGAAGAAGAAGAAGAAGAAGAGAAGAAGAAGAAGAAGAAGAAGAAGAAGAAGGAGGAGGTGGAGGAGGAGGTGGAGGAGGAGGAGGAGGAGGAGGAGGAGCATGAGGAGGAGGAGGAGGAGGAGAAGAATTAAATCGATGACAGATTAGAAGAGAATGACCAATGCAAGCTAATGGTATTCTTGCTTATACACAGCTCTAAAACCTCCATGTAGCAGTGGCTTGCCTTGTGGACTACAGTTTACTTGTAAATGCAAACCAGATCAACGAAGCAAGAATGATTTTACCACAGCAAATGCTCATTATTAGAACCCAAGCATTCCAAACAGTACCAACAAATTATTAGTACTTGACAATAAAGCATTCAATTAAAAGGATTACATACTGATTAATACAAGATTTAGAAATGTATTGATCAATATGAAGTCAATGCCTGGCACAGACTGTAACAGTGATCACGTCCCACTATGTGAACAATTATAAGTAAGATGGAAAAAAGAAAAAAAACAGTAATACTAAACAAAGGTACTGTAAGAGCAAATAAAGAAACTCATGAACAATACAGAGTGATTGTGATACACAGATACGACACGAAGTAAACATAAATGAACAATTGGAAATGCTGAAAAACTACATCCATGAAAAAAATGTAAATAGATATTACAGGAAAGATGACAAAAGCTAAGAAGAAATGAATGACTAAAAAATCCTTAAAGTTAAGGGATAAAAGAAAACAAATTAAACATAACAAAGAAGAATATGATAAGACAAATAAAGAAATAAAGGCAAAATAAAAATGCGTAAACGAGTAGTGCAACAAAATTAAATTATAGTCCATCCTGTGTAACGTTGGTGATCATGTCTGTCCACAGCCTTTTGTCTTATGTACTTTTATCATTTCTGATATTGATGACACTACATGCCATGATGTCAAACTGTTCAACATCTTCTCTCTTGATCTCCCCCTTCCTATCCTTCCCTCCAACTTTTCTAGTTAGTCACAACATACTCCAGCTTTTCACATCTCATAACATACGCAAGCAATGTGGAACATCATCTTTTAGTGCCAGTAACTAAATCTCCTTGTGAGTTAACTTCTTTCAAGATATCTTCATTACCTTTTTTATCCATCCATGGTGTTCTTGTCATTCTTCTATAAAAGCACAAACCCACAGCTTCCACAGAATTTCTTATATGTCTGCTAATTGTCCATGCTTTGCTTCTGCACATCAGGATTAGCTTGATATATCTCTTAGACACTATTTTTCTCGCCTCTATTGACAAAGATCTATTACAGAGAATATTCTTCATCTTGTCAAATGCTTTTGCCTGGACTATTCTACATTTAACTTTCCTAATAATCTCCCATCTGCTGTTATTAAAGTACCCAACTACTTAAATGCATTGAATTGTTTCAGATGGGTTCCATTCACTTTGAAGCTGCATTTGGGAAGACATGTTTTCTTTGTATTTACCATCACTTATGTTATTCAAAGTCCTTTGTTTTGACTTTCTGTTGCAATTATATCAATCATTTCTCATAGCTGTGTTTCACTTTAAGTGGCTAAAACCATATCATAAGCACAATGCAGATTGTTAACATTATGCCACCAACCTATATTCCTGGGAAGTCCTGTGTGGATCTCATTATCATTTCACTATGCAAATTGAACAGATCGGGTGATAGTACACAACCCTGTCTAACACCTTGTGTAATGTGTTGAAAAGTTCCCAAGAGGAAGACCACAACAAAGATGAATTAACAGATAAGTTACACATAACAGCAACAGAGAAAGGACGTCTAATTTATATTAACAAGAAGTATAAAGACTGTTATGGGGCATACTCTGCATAGAACAAGCCACTGGATGATATTGTTCAGGAAACAAGGGAAAGGAGATCTGCAACAGTCCAACATATTGAAGAAATATCCCTTCTATGTTTAAAATGCAAGGGCCTGCAAAGTCTAAAATGTGACAAAAAGATTTCGTTTCAGTGTTCAGAACACAGGGCAGGTAGGTCTGGAAAAGTCTTAGATATTAAAAAAAAAAATGTCCTCCTTTGTTTAGACACAGGGGAAGGCAGCTAATATAGTCTAGTTTTGAAATAGGTGTGTGGTTTAAGCCAAGCGAATCATGAAAGAGTGTTGTATACCAAATATAGGAAACCTCAAACTTGTGTTTCCCTCTACAACCTTGGTAAATGAAAGAGTGTTGTATACCAAATATAGGAAACCTCAAACTTGTGTTTCCCTCTACAACCTTGGTAAATGAAAGAGTCTTGTATACCAAATATAGGAAACCTAAAACTTGTGTTTCCTTCCACAACCTTGATAAAAGAGCCATGATTCAAAGTCGCTAGATGCTCTCCCGCTGGCCCAGTGGTCAGTCATAGGTTCAAATTCACATCAAGGTGAACTTTTAAAAAACAATGATCCAGGTCCTCATGTGTACCAGGAAATGTTTTGAGAAGTAAAGGCAAGCAGCATGATACTGATCACATCACTGCCCAAGTGCTAGTTGATCTTTAAAAATATGGGTACAGCACATAAGCCCAATGTGTCTTAACACATGTAAAATGGTCCTTTAAAAATTGTTTTATTTACATCCATGCTAAAGACACAGTGACAAGGGAAAGAAAGACTTATATGCATGTGTTGCGTGTCATTGTGTGCAAGTGTTAGTTGTGCGTACATGCATGCTTGTGTCTATGTGTTTGCCTTAATGTAGGATGTGTGTGTTCTTATGTCTGCTGACTCTCAAATTAGTATACAATATCCAGCTGCTTCACATTAGTCTGATTAGTGCTATTTCAATGCATGCCATTTTCATTCATGCAATAGGATTGTAATATTAAGTACAAATACACAGTGTGTGTAGTTACCTACCAAGCTACCTACTTCCCTACCTACCTACATCCCTACCTACATCCCTACCTACCTACTTCCCTACCTACCTACTTACCTACCTACCTATCTGCGTGACTACTTTCCTAAGTGCACATCTACCTGACTGTCACTGATCCAACCAACCCTTCCATCAAAATCAATTCTTTAATACAACCAACCAGTCAGCTATCTGTCTAGGTAGGTAGGTAGGTAGGTTAAGTATAAATACATAGTGCATGTGATTACCTACCTACCTACATGAGTACTTTCATAACTACACATCTTCCTGACTGCTGCTGACCCAACCGACCCTCCCCCTCAAAATCAATTCTTTAATACAACCAGCCGGCCTGCCATCTGTCTGCCTGCTTGCCCTTTGATTTGCTTAAATCTGCCTAGTTATCTCCCTAAGCTCGCATTAGTGATTTTGTCAGACCATTTTAGTCCTTCTATTCTGTGCAAGCAACAGTTGATGAGTGGTTGTTGTGTTATCAAAACTGTTTTAGACGTTCTCCATGTTTCGAATCCATACATCAGCCTCTCTGTATTTGTACACATGCATACATCGGGTGTTAACTCACTCACACACACACACAAATAATATTCAGCTCACACTGTGATGAAAAATGATAGTGAACGCTACAAATTGTGCATCCTATAAAAGCTAGCTTGTGTTCAGCTAAATCAATACAGCCTGAAGCCTCCACACCTGCATAATGAACTGACAATGAGAGACATTAAAATATGTTGCACGTGCAGATTAGTGTCTACATCCTGGCTCAACCACTTCCCACTCAGTATTGATGGGACATAGAATCATGTACATCCAGGCTACCAGATGTCAGCAACATTTGTTCTGTTTCCTACACATGTTGCTTTTTATCCTCTGTGTAAAAAACCTAGGAAGGTGTGAAGGTGCGAGGGTGTGAACAGCACACTATGGAAGTTATAACTGGTGTATAAATAATCCTTGTGTTAATATTTTAGTTCCTAAATATGGCTCTACACCCAACCACTCTCTCTCACTCACTCGATTAATTGCTCACTTGCTCGCTCACTCACAGAGAGAGAGAGAGAGAGAGAGAGAGAGAGAGAGAGAGAGAGAGAGAGAGAGAGAGAGAGAGAGAGAGAGAGAGAGAGAGAGAGAGAGAGAGAGAGAGATCAAATAAGAATGAAAATACAGAGTGATGTATTTTTACTGACATTTTCTGAAAACAGCAAGATAGTCTGTTGAATAACGTTTATCAGCTATATGGAGGATGACATTTGTGACATCATTATAAAATGAGTTATGATACACTGTTTTATCATTCACAACTTGATGCTCTTGCGAGAAGTACATCACCAACTGAACCCTGCAGAGCATGGCGCGCGCTAAAAATTCTGCAAAACGACACGCTATCTATGCAATCGAGAAGGGGAAAGCGGAGGCAAAGAAGACAAGTGGGACTGCTGATCCTGTGGCAGTACACAGCAGAACCACAACATCTACACCAATGAAACAGCTCCATTTGCAACAAACTGACACTGGAGATCGACACTGCTGAAACCTTCAGTAAGGAACCAGCAAGTGGAGAAGCCAATCAAAGCATCAAAGACAAGCAGTCACGCAGTGTACCAATGACCCAATCAGAGAAAGAGAAACTAAGGGAGAACTTCTCCAGAAAAATTTGGCTGAAACAGATAAGCATTGGAGAAGTAAAGCTGTCAGTTTCATTGACTGACAAAATATTCAAGCCACTGGAGAACAAGCTGGGAAGACACAGCTTTGCCTAGCTTTGCAAGACTGGCAGATGATATTGTGGTAAACATCCCAAACGGACTAATCCAAACTAATCTGAAGAATTTCTCCAAGTAGAGAAAGCTGACATCAAGTTACCACATGGTTTTACATGGAAGCCACCCGACACAGCAGCATAAAATGATGAGTCATTAAAAGAGTTAATGACCCATCTCATCAACGATGAAATCAGGGAGATAATATTCGAAAGAAAACTCGACCCTCAAGGTTGTCGATGCTGAAAGAATCTTTGGCAAAAACAACACACCCTCCACAGTTGTTATTAGTACATTGGAGGGCAAAAACATGTAACAGATCATCAGATGGGACAAGAAGGAGCAAGCCCCGGAACACTACATATGAAGAGTGCTGCAGTGTTCCAGGTGCCAAAAGTTTTGGCACATCAGTGTGACATAGGAGAGATGGATGGAGTCGCCAATAAAAAATCACTGGGACACATATACCATTATATGACAGAGACACATATTTATTCTTCTTTCTCCTCCCCTCTTACTCTTCTTCTGCTGCTGCTGTTGTTTCATCTGCTTCTTCTTTATGAGTTTGTCCTGGAATGAGACTAGTGTTGGCCATATGTAATAGTGTAGAGACATGGAAAATGGAAAATGTGTCATTGTTTCTTTTGTTCATAATTAAACTTTGTTCGCTCTGAAATAACTATATATGCTGCTCTCATACATGGGCTGTCAACAATTATCAGCTATCTGCACCTCTCAATGAGCCAACATTCTTGGAGAATACTTCCACTGTTCGTTTGTTCTTTTCACATGGAACAAATGTCATTGGTGACAGAAGATAATTTTAATTTTATATGTCGTGGAATTATAGTATTATAGAGGTTGGTGAACTGGCCTACTAGTGCAGTGGTGTGGGTTCAATCTCCAGGTGAAGAGACTACATGTGGCTCAGGGATCAACACAGAAATATGGAGAGAAAACTAAATAAACAAACTTAACCACACATAAGAAAGTGTGATTTCAATAATAATAAAAAATCCCACATATTAGCTGCATAAAAAAATGTCAGCATGTGTTATTTCTCTCACAATGTCAGGTTGTGTAGTTTTACAGTATTTGTCTTACGTACACTTTCACTTCACACAAGTGCAGGTTTACACACACACACAGACAAAGGTTTCAGAACCAACATCACTTCACTCGGGACGTCTCACACAAGCTCAATCCCTCGCCTCATATTCCACTGAAGAGTTCACATGCTGATAATCCCAGTAGCAGATAGATTTAAAAAAGTTGGTCTAGTTTTTCCTCTATGCAATGAGGACAGTCCAGACCCTTTACTCACTCCCTTCTGAACCAGTCTCTACAAATATGGATCCTTTGATTGCACTCTCCATCTAGTCCCAGAGAGGCTTCACCTACATCACTGTTGCTGTAAAGTATCTCTCTGCCCAGATGTGCAACAGCCAATCTATCTGCCTGTTCGATGCTCCACACACCTGTATGCCCTAGAGAGAAAATCCATTATATGCTCGCAACTTGCACTTTGTCAAGCAATGTGAGGCACTTTGTCAAGCAATGTGAGGCACTCCACTCAAAAAGTGCCAGTTTCCA
This sequence comes from Cepaea nemoralis, assembly GCA_014155875.1. Taxonomy (NCBI): domain Eukaryota; kingdom Metazoa; phylum Mollusca; class Gastropoda; order Stylommatophora; family Helicidae; genus Cepaea; species Cepaea nemoralis. The sequence continues at coordinate 110,913 of JACEFZ010001513.1, forward strand.
CTTTCTAAAGTTTATCCTGTACTTAACAGATAATTTTGATAGATTGAATTGCCTTATTTTAGCCCATACAATGCTCCTTGTGACTTTCATCAACAGAGGAACTTGTGTTAGTACGCACATCAGACAGCTAGATGCAGCAACAAATAAGACCTACTGGGGACAACCAAACAATAACATAATGAATATTAATAACAAGACATGAAGACAGATAGGATTTCCATTCAAGAAGAAACATTTAAAGATGAACTGAAGAAGAGCAATTGAGACCATGTGATAGAATTTAAGAAGATCCAAAATACAATCAGTCAGAATCTCTGTTCTTAGGAAACTGTTAAGACAGTTGATGGCAATGATGATGATGATGATGATTGAAGACTGAAGAAACAAAAACAATGAATATCCTCCTCACGTTCACATAGCACCTCCAGAGAAGGGACGAAGTAGCTGTCACAGACGATGGAAAGTGCCAGAAACATGTAAAGCACCAGAAACACATGAAGCAACACGGCACCGTTGGCACGCTCATTCTGTGTGAAGACATCTCTGGGAAACTGTTCCACAGCTCGAGGCGTACAGTTGGGCAGGGACAACAAACGTCGGGATGCACCTACAAACAGATTGATGACAAATGTATATACATTTAAATCTACTGCAAGTGTTAAAACTATACTGCACTTCAACAGAATAACCAGTTTAAAATCTTATATATTATTCTTCTGCTTCTTCTTCATTCCTCTTACTAGGGAAACACATCACATCTACTGATAAACTTCAGAGATTAGTGTGTCTGATTTTGGCATGCATGTGTATTAAATGTACTTCCTCTAGACAGATTCCATCCAAGGTAACAGGCCCTAGCTACCCGCGATTATATAATATGCCATGTGACTTTGAGAAGAAAGTTGAGAATATCATGGACAAAGAAGAAAACACACAAACACTAAGATATTGACAATTGCAGGGTTTACAAGATCACTCTTTAAAAAAAAAAAACAACCATAAGGAAAAGACAAATGAAATGGATGGGATAGATCAATAGAAAAGATGGAACAAAGAAACTAGCCATATGTAGGAAAATACTTGGCAAGAGGAGCAAAAGGCATGGTAAAATGTAAATGGATAGCTGGGAAACAAACAATAATTAACATAAGCAACATGCATTTCATCAAAGTATAATGGCAGGGAGTAATGTAGGGAAATAATCACAAATGTCTGTTCCAGACCAGGTAATATATGAAGAATAAGAAGAAGATAAAGTGGGGATTCTGTCCTGTTCAGTCACAAACACTTGAAAACAATAAAGACGAGAGGATGGACTTTATTGCACTGGATTATGTTTCGTTATCAAGTCATGTAATAGTTCATTGCATCAAGTCACATTATGTTTTATTGTATCAAGTCACATTATGTTTTATTGTATCAAGTCACATTATTTTTTATTGTAAAAAATCATGTGATTGTTCATTGTATCAAGTCACATTATGTTTTATTGCATCAAGTCACATTATATTTTATTGTATCAAGTCACATTATGTTTCACTGTATCAAGTCACATTATGTTTTATTGTATCAAGTCACATTATGTTTTATTGTATCAAGTCACATTATGTTTTATTGTATCAAGTCACATTATGTTTTATTGTATCAAGTCATATTATGTTTTATTGTATCAAGACACATTATATTTTATTGTATCAAGTCACATTATGTTTCACTGTATCAAGTCACATTATGTTTTATTGTATCAAGGCACTTTATATTTTATTGTATCAAGTCACATAATGTTTCATTGTAAGAAATCACGTGATTGTTCATTGTATCAAGTCACATTATGTTTTATTGCATCAAGTCACACTATATTTTATTGTATCAAGTCACATTATGTTTTATTGTAAGAAATCATGTGATTGTTCATTGTATCAAGTCACATTATGTTTTATTGTATCAACTCACATGATGTTTCATTGTATCAAGTCACATTATGTTTTATTGTATCAAGTCACACTATGTTTCATTGTATCAAGTCACATTATGTTTTATTGCATCATGTCACATTATGTTTTATTGTATCAAATCACATTATGTTTCATTGTATCAAGCCACATTATGTTTTATTGTATTAAATCACATTATGTTTCATTGTATTAAGTCACATTATGTTTTATTGTATCAAACCACATTATGTTTCATTGTATCAAGACACATTATGTTTTATTGTATCAGTCATATTATGTTTTATTGTATCAAGTCATATTATGTTTTATTGTATCAAGTCACATTATGTTTTACTGTATCAAGTCACATTATGTTTTACTGTAAGAAATCATGTTATTGTTCATTATATCATGTCACATTATATTTTATTGTATCAAGTCACATTATATTTTATTGTATCAAGTCACATTATGTTTTATTGTATCAAGTCACATTATGTTTCATTGTATCATGTCACATTATGTTTTATTGTATCATGTCACATTATGTTTTATTGTACCAAGTCACATTATGTGTTAATGTATCAAGTCACATTATTCTTTTATTGTATCAAGTCACATTATGTTTTATTGTAATAAATCATGTGATAGTTCATTGTATCAAGTCATAATATATTTTATTGTATCAAGTCACATTATGTTTTATTGTATCAAGTCACATTATGTTTTATTGTAAGACATCATGTGATAGTTCATTGTATCAAGTCACACTATGTTTTATTGTAGTAGGTTACATTATGTTTCATTGTATAAAGTCACATAGTAGTTCAGAGCATTAAGTAATGTAATAGTCCATTGTATCAATTAATACAATAGTTCATTGTATCAAGTCATATAATGGTTCATTGAATGAAGTCATGCAATAATTCATTGTAACAAGTCACATAGCATTTCATTGTATCAAGTCACGTAATAGTTTAATGTATCAAGTCACGCAATATTTCATTGTATCAAATCACGCAATATTTAACTGTATAAAATCACGCAATAGTTAAATGTATCAAGTAACATAACACAGTAGTTAACGGTATCAAGTCATATAACAGGTCACTGTTTCATGTCACCCAATAGTTTATAGTAACAAGCCATAGAATATTTAATTGTGTCAAGTCACACTATGTTTACGTTATAATCTATATTTATTGTGTCCGCTGGATCGAGCGTGAGCTACGTGACAATTTCAATTAGGGTAGGGATCGATGTAGGGTCGTGTTTTGGCTAACTTGAGTACAGAGATCAAGTGTTGGTTGCCGGTGCATGAATTAGATGTGATCGGGCGAGTTTAGAAACTACAATATGTTAGATAATTCCGGGACAAGCAGTTGAGAAGTAAACATCGTAACACCCAAGACAAGTACCGGGGAACATAGGACCTGCAGGATGTGGAGGCCTGGCTCTAGATATATTTATAACTATGTTAGAAAGTCAAATAGTGGCCCTGGAGATGTGCATATACAGAAGAACATATCGCATTTCATAGAAACAAAAACAATCAAATACAGGGGTTCTAGAAAAACTGGGAATGAAAAGAGAGTTGTTGAAAGAAATAAAACAAAAGAGGCAAGTCAAATATTTCGGCCACGTTATAATACTTAACTCTTATAGAAAGCAGGCTGGAGGGTAATGTTGAAGGCAAGCGAGCAAGAGATAGACAACGATACAAGTGCTAAGATAACATCAAAAGATGGACGAACATCAGCTTGGCATAATGTACAGTCAAGGCGAGAGACAGACAGTGTTGTTGAGGATCCATCGCAGCCAACTTTCATTGTGGGTATGGCACCCGAATGATTGATTGATTTATTGATAACTACGTATCTTATAAGTGTGCTTTAGCACCCGTCTGTAGTGTATGTGACGGGAGAAAATTAACATAATAAAAACATAATAGATTGACGCTTCTGTGTTATCACTCTGCCAATTGGAAAATTGGGCCTAAGCATGCAGATTGACTCGCCCACTTGAACCTGATAGGAAAAGAGCCAGACAGGAGAAAACCCATAGAATAGGCAATCGCAGCGAGAAACAACCCAGCAGAGGAGGCGTAAACTTCGCATTGCCGAATACACTTCTGGGGGAACATAGCGACAACATGCACATGAGTGTGCAGGTCTTTTTTTCCCAGATATATTCGTATTAACCCATTTTATAATGTGTTTAAATCATTGTCTGCATTGCCTGCGATAGAAGAGAATGGAATGACACCCAGGACAAATTAACTGATTCAATGCTGAAGATAGTATATCGCTATATGTGACCTACCATTTGGACAGAAGGATAAGAATCGCCATACTAGGGTTATAGTGTTATTTGTTTTGTTTCGCGGCATCTTCCGCAATTTCAGTGCTTAGTGAAAGTACATTTACATTACAATATTTGATTATTTGGTTGTTCCGGGATTTGAAATTTTAAATTACAATATTTGTTCATTTCATTGTGTACCATGTTTGGCCCAAACTTTCTTTTTGTTTGGCACTGAATCAGTAGAATAAAAATATAATAGATAGACGCTGTTATGTTATCACTTGCAGGAAGACTACAATGACAAATGAGCTATAATATTAACAATGGCAGCTTCCAGACAGTTGAATGGTACAAAGTCACACTATGTTTCATTATATCAAGTGAAGTTATGCTCCAATGTGTCAAGTCAAAATATCTTTCACTGTATCAAATCACAATATGTTTACTGCATCAAGTCACACTGTGTTTGGTTATATCAAGCGTGTTTCACTGCATCAAGTCACGCAATATTTCACTGTACCTTTTATTTTTTTCCCGCTCGCTTGGAGTCAACCTATATTGATAATTGTGTTTCCTGCATAAACTGCATTGTCTTCTACAACTCTTGCAGGTTTTCGTAGCGTTTGACATCTGTGGTTGTGTCATACAGCCATAGAAACTACCTTCGTGAACTGTACAATGCTGTAGTACGTGTTCTACAGTTTGAGGTGCTTGTCCACGTGTACATGTCGCCAACGAACCTATCTATAGCTCTACGTATATGTCCTACCGAGTCTGTTAAGTCCCGTTCTGGGTCTAAAATTAGAAACTCCCTAGTCCTGTACAATAGATATCAGACATTCAGGGGCTGAACGGGCGACTTTCTGTGTGTGTGTGTTTTTTTAAAAATTGCATTTGTCTTTTGGTAATATGTGACAGTTTTGTATCTTAATAGTGTGTCCCAGAGCCTTCTTTGACCAGTTTGCCAGCGCTTTAATGTCCCAGTAGGCCACAATTTGTATTGGATCCACTGCAGTATAGTTCCTATTCACTGATATATTTGTGGCTGCCCATAAACTTATTTTTAAAAAATTAATGTCTTGATTTCCCCTAGACTCCCACCTGGAATTATAACCATTAGCTCATTTTAGTTTTAAACAACTCACTATACGTTTAGTAGTAACTTATTACACGATTTGATTGTCGTGTTCTTCCCTGAACTCCTTTTGTCCCACCCAGTTGTTACTTACGATATGGAAATATTATTTCAAGATGTCAGCGACCAATGGGAAATATCAAGAAATCAGTCAACCAAGCTGCAGAAACAACCATCCCAGAAATAAAGATAATGGAACGCAAGAAAAGGAACGGAAGACATCTTAAAACTCATGGAAATAAGAAGAAATAACAAAAATATGAAGAGATTCACAGGAAAATTAGGAAGCTATGCAAAGAGGCAAAAGAAACATGGCTTGAGGGAAATTGCAAGGAAATTGAAAACCAACACAACACCTGGAATACCAAATTAATGCACAAAAGAATTAATGACATCACTAACAAAAGAACACACACATCAACGGGTTGCCTAAAAACCAAAGATGACAAAATCGTAATAGAAAAAGATAGATTTTACATGCGTTGTCAGATTATGTGAAAGACCTTTTATGATGATACAAGAGAAGAACAGTATGATCATCGGAATAATAATGAAGGACGATCAATTTTGAAGATGGAAGTTCAGAATGCTCTTAACCATATGAAAACTGGCAAGACCCCCGGGTACAGATAACATCACAGTAGACATGATCAATGCCTTAGCTTAGAAGAATATAGAATAGACCCAGTCACCAGACTGCTGAACGCAATGTATGATAATGAAGATATACCCCCAGATTTATGTGATTCTATATTTATTGCAATCCCGAAGAAATTAGGAGCCTTGGAATGTGATCAACATCGAACAATTAGTATAATGAGCCACATCACGAAGATTTTGCTGAGAATTATCATGCAAAGAGTTAGGAAGAAAATACAACTCGAAATAGGAGAAGAACAATGTGGGTTTGTAGAAGGCAAGGGTACAGTAAATGCTGTGTATATACTGAGAACAGTAATTGAACGTTCTATAGAAGTAAACAAAGATCTATATCTTTGCTTTATTGACTACACAAAGGCTTTCGATAAAGTGAGACATGTCGACATGATAAGGATGCTTGAAGATCTACAAATTGATGGAAAAGACCTTAGACTTGTAAAAAACATATATTGGAAACAACAAGCTGCCATCAGAATTGATAATGATGTAGGTCAATATCAGCCTATTAAAAGAGGTGTGAGACAGGGATGTGTAATGTCTCCAGATCTTTTTTCTCCGTACAGTGAACATATTTTCAGAAATATAGAAGATATGGAAGGAATCAACATTCGGGGACGATACATCAATAACATTAGATATGCAGATGATACAGTCTTGATTGCAGACAATGAACAGGACCTGCAATATTTAGTAGATGCGGTTGTTGCACACAGTGAACAACTAGGGTTAGAATTGAATAGTAAGAAGACACTGACTATGGTCTTCACTGGGAAGAAGGAAATTCCACAATGTGATATACGAGTAAATGGGCATATTCTAAAGCAAGTGAATCGGTACAGTTATCTCGGAACAGTCATAACATCTGACGGGAGATGCCTTGGAGAGATTAGAACAAGAATTACCATTGCGAAGGTAGCCTTTTGCAAGATGAAAAACATACTGACAAATAACAAGATATCAATTGAAACGAGAAAAAGAGTGTTGAAGTGCTACATAGAACCTGTACTCTTGTATGGACGTGAAGTGTGGACAATGAGCATACAAGCTGAAAAAATCTGATGGCTGTGGAAATATAGTTTCTGAGGAAAACGCAAAGAATACCACGGACAGACAGAAAAACCAATAAACAAGTCCTTTAAGAAACAAAAATATGGTTCAAAATAAGTCAGAAAGATAATTGTCATATAAATGCAGAGGTTAATGGCATTACACTTTTTAAAAAAAAAATATTCATAACCTTACAGGACGTTGCAGTCAACACCAGCATTTTTCAGCAGCTGTTGATGCACCAGGCAAGTTTTTACGTTCAGTAGTTTGCCATTTCTTTCTGAACGACCGGCTCCCTTACCAAAACGTTATAACACAACGCGACACGGACTGCACTAGCAAATGAATTAAAATAAACAGTGTTTAGAACACGCATCTTTTCTGCCGCAACATGAATGTGAAGCGTGGGCATTTTGCAATCGCTAAAGATGAAAATCGAGACTTCTGATCTCAAATGTTACAGAACAATTCTTTTGCGGTGGACCAAGGATAAGAAACACACTTTCTTACAAGGGTGAACATCAAAGACAATTGGCTTATCATCTCATCTCATCGCTCATCAGGTTACTCTTGTACCTTGCGGTGTCGAGGTGAAGTATAAACAGCGGGAGAGTACCCGATTATGGACTTCATATATTGAATATATATATATATATATATATATATATATATTATATATATATATATATATATATATATATATATATATATATATAATATATACAAATCACAAATCGAGTCAATAAGTAAGTCACACAGTTCTGTGGGATGGCAGGTAAATGTAGATGGTATTTTCTACAGGTGTCATTAGGTGACAGCAACATCGAACTTTATATTCTCGTTCGTTAGGTGGCGCTAGGTGTCTCATGCACATGCGCAGCGCATAAACAAAATGGCGACTGTACCTACGGAGTGTACAACCAAAGAGCAACGTGCTGTTGTGCGTTTTTTGTGAGCAAAAGGACTGCCTGTAAAGGACATTCATAAGGAAATGCTTCCTGTCTATGCTGACAACTTTTTGTCCCGTAAAGCGGTGCATAGCTGGGCAGAAAATTTTTTTCAAGGGCGCTCTAAATTTGTTGATGAAATCCGATCTGGGAAGGTTATGCTGACAGTGTTCTGGGATTGTCAAGGAGTGCTTTTAACCAATTTCAAGAAGAAAGGTGACAATGTGAATTCTGAATCGTACTGTGAAGTTCTATCGATGCTTTAAGCAATTCGAAAAAACCCAACTGTTTTTAAATTTTTTCTTTTAGACATTCCAACCACATACCTCGATTAAATCAAGGAAATAACCAAATAAGGGGGAATTTCTGGAACATCCCACCTACAGCCCCAAAACCCAGCCCTAGCGATTCCCACCTTTTGGTCCCCCTGAAAACCCACCTTTTGGGGGGAGACATTTCGCGAATGACGCCGAATTTTAATGTGAAGGGGGAAAAAGTGGTTTAGAAATAGGCAGCAGTTCTATGAGCCGGTTGGGGGGACTGATAAAAAAGATGGGATAATCATCAATTTTGGTGAAATATTTGTAAATAAAGGGGCAAAGATGTTAAAAAAAAATGGGTTTTAAGTTTTTTACATATTTGTTTTTTTCTAAGCCATTTGTGGCTTACTATTGACGTCCCCTCTTTTATAAATATATATATATATATTAATAATATATATAATATATATATATATATATATTATATATTCTTCTTCTTCTTCACTTCCGAGCCATGAAGTACACACCACACACACACACACACACACCCCACACACACACACACACACACACACACACACACACACCACCCCACCCCCACCACACACACACACACACAACCACACACACACACAACACACACACACCCCCCAACCCCAAAAAAAAAAAAACCCAAAAAACACCTTTTAACCCCCCCAAAAAACCCCAAACACAAAAAACACAAAAAAAAAAAAACAAAAAAACAAAACCCCAAAAACAAAAAAACCCCCAACCACACAACCCCCCAAAAAAAAAAAAAAAAAAAAAAAAAAAAAAAAAAAAAAACCCCCCACCCACCAAAAACCCCACACACACAAAAACACCACACACACAACACACACACACACACAAAACCACACCCCCCCACACACACCACACACACCACACACACCCCACAACAAACCCCGTAACGGCTAACGGCCAAACCTTTCAAAGGAAACCTTTTTCCCTTACAAATTTTAAAATAGAAATCTTTCCTCCGGAAAAATCAAAATATTTTTAACTTTTATTCAAAAAAAAATTAATATACATTTTAAGGGATCGTGATTCATCTTCCTCTTCTACGGGGAAATAAACAAAACGGGAATGCAAATTCGATTTGTGGAAAAAAATGGAAATAATTAATTTACAAATTTTTAATACATACCCCAAATTCCCTTTTTTCTAGAAAGCTGTCTAAAAGATTTTTTTTTTGCCGCGCTTCAGAATTTGTGGGAAAAACGACACAGCATTATCAATAAATAAAATTTTAGCTCTTAGGGAATTT